>JAJIBD010021756.1:0-193606 GCA_021461705.1 Cryptotis parvus
CAAAGTTGAAAGTCTATCAGTTTCCTAAATCTTTTTTTTTTTATTTAATTATTTTTTTTTTTTTAAGTATTTTATTATACCACCGTGAGATATACAAATAAAAGATATACAATTAAAAAGTTCATGTTTGGGTTTGGTCATACAGTGTTTCAGCACCCGTCCCTCCACCAGTGCCCATCTCCCACCACCAACATCCCCGTTTCCCTCCCCTTCCCCAGCCCTGCTCCATGGCAGGTTCTTTATTTCTTTCCCTTTCTCTCTCTTTCTCTTTTCCTTCCCTTCAGACTATGGATTACAGAACATACATTAAAAGGTTGTCATGTGTATCCTTTTGCCTCTATTTAATGCATCAGTTCTAGGTTGGCATTAGTACCCTCGACTATTATTAGCCCTGTTCCATTTTCTGTCTTACCTAAGCTCTGACTCCCACGCGTTTGTGATAATCTCCACCTTTGACAAGACCTCCTGATATATGTTTCATTGACCTTGGATATTGGTATCATAATATGTACATATATATTTATGCCATGCAAATAAATGCAGTCATTCTGTATCTGTCTCTCTCCTTCTGGCTAATTTCGCTCAACATAATCTTCTCCATGTCCATCCATTTTATGAGGCAAATTTTATAACTTCATTTTTCCTAACAGCTGCATAGTATTCCATTGTGTAGATGTACCAAAGCTTCTTTATCCAGTCATCGATTTTAGGGCACTCTGGTTGCTTCCAGATTCTGGCTATTGTGAATAATGCTGCTATGAACATAAAAGTAGGGATGGTGTTTCCGCTTGTATTTTTGGTTTCCCAGAGTAGATTCCCAGGAGTGGTATGGCTGGGTCAAATAGGAGTTCAATTTCTAGTCTTTGGAGGAAAGTCCATATTGTTTTCCGAAAGGCTGTACCAGCCGGCATCCCACCAACATGGATGAGTGTCCCCTTTAGAGTGGCTGAGAATTTAACCAAAACTGTTCTAAATTCGGATGGTTCATCCAAATATTTCATATTTTGTTTAGTATGCTTTTTTGTGTCAACCATTGAATGGTTCCCAGTATATTTAAAATATAAAGCATTTTCTCTAGATGGCACATTTAATGGGTACACTCTTGCACTTATTGACAGTGAAGATGAATAAAGTTTTCTGGCTGATAGTATACCTAACTCATACTACTATAGACAAGATATAGCTAAGGAAGTAGTTACCCATCAACTCTCATTTTGCAAACATATATTGTATCCTCACTAAAGGCATATTTTAAGCAGAGCTGCTTCCTGTGTTTTAGATTATAGGTTCTGATTAATAATAAAACAACAGATATTTTTAAAATAATGTGATCAATTAAATATTGAATGTGTTGTAAGCTAGTTTTTATCTAAAATAAGCTAATAAGGTCAGGAGATAGTATAGCCAGTTGAACTTACATGCTCATGACCTGGGTTCAATCCCTGACACCCCCATGAGGTTACCCAAGCCCATCAGGAGATCACCTGTGGCTAGAAGTAAACTAGAATTAAGTTATGAACATCAGAGGCTGTAGCCCAAAATAAAAGCTAAAATAATTAAAAAGATCAAAATAAAAAGATATAGCTAATAATACTCATACGTAATGGGTGTGCTGTTCTGAAGAATAAACAAGATGTCGTATACCCTAATATGTGGCGACATACATTTGGACTCTCTCTCTTTGCATCACAAAACACACACACACACACACTGCTTTTCCTTTAATTACATGTTTGAAGTTCAAAAGAAACAATTTGTATTATTTTCGAGTATTCAAGAAAAAAAAATCATTCATGGTTCAGCTATTTATTTTTTATTAAATGCCACTTTAAAATCAATTTATTATTGGGGAGACTTCCATCTGTTTCTACAGGCAACACAATATATCAAATTACTGAATCTTTATGGATTTTTAGGAGCATTTCTTAATTTAGTACCATCTTTTCTGTGGCTGATTAGATATAAAGCATTCACACGCGTATTCAAATCCAACAGTACATGTTGCTCTTATGGAAACATTTTAGGAATTAATCTTAGGTTCGGCTTGGACCAATACAGTCATATGAGTTAATAGTATGGTGATGCAATCTCCCGCACTAGCTCACTAGTCTGACAATGAAATAATAAAGTTACTAATAAAACAGTTTGAAAGAACAATTTATATAACGGACCAGGATATTCCAACCACTTGGACCTGAATGGTATAAAGTAAAAAAATCCAACTGCACTAATGGACAAAATTGGAGAGAGGCAGTTAATAAATGGAGAGATTATGACAGGAGGAAAAAGAAGAAAAAAAGAATGAAAGTATTCAAGGTACTAAAACTGCATTTCAGTGGTTCTCTTTTATTTTGCCTAAGAACTTTTCTAGAAAAATCCGAACTCAAAATTTAGGTTTCTTTCTCTGCTTCAGCGTTAAAAGTGAGGAGAGAATAAAAGCAAAAAAAAAAAAAAAAGCAAGGGGAGAGAAACAGTGGACAAAGGAAACAAAAACTCAGGCATGTAGGCCTCTCAGAGATGCTGGTAAATTTTCATCTGACTTTATTATTTCTTAATTTTTTATTTTTAATGTAATAAAATGCATTTTGGCCATTATATAACTTTCAGCTGTGCATCGCTGTGTACAAAAATCTTTACACACTAAGTTAGCTTGATCAGTAAAATCCTAATTCTATTTACATTATTATATAATTGATCTCTGTGTCCTCATTTTCCTCTGCTCCCTTCCATTTTCCTTGTCTATATCCACAGACTTGGTGTTTATTAGCCTAAAAGTCCAATATTTTTGTCTTGTTAAATTCCTACATAAAGTAGATCTGATTATTGTCATTTTTAAAAAACTCTTCAAACCTGTACCTCATCCAATAGCCTTATTAGTATCATTTCTAAAAAAAGTTCCATATAATCAGAAAGCAACTGATAATCATTTAACTTGGTATCATTCATCAAAGAGTTAAAGTGTTAAACTTTCTTCAGCCTAGAGGAGGCAGTCACAGCTTTACTTATGTTGCCTGGAAATGATTATATTTAGTTTTCCATCAAGTGGCTTCTTCTAATACCTTCCATGCCCATCTGGTGTATTACAGCAATATAAAGCAGCCAACATCTCCGTGGAACCAAGCACAGATGTTTTTTGGAATATGCCTACAAAAACTACCCACCAATGAATAACCCTGCATTTCTCTAGTTAATTCCAATGTTTTGCTGTCAGCTCTTTTTCTCTTTGAAGTTACAGATTGTTTTTTAATTCTGAGATTCACTTTCTCCCTAATAATAAAAACAGATATGTCTCAAGATTTAGAAATACATTTTGCTCTTGAAAATTCCAAACCTTAATTTATCTGTAATCACCAGTTGGGGACTTTTATCCTCATTAAAGTTCATGTCATTGTATGTCTTTTGCTCTTCTTTTTATAGGGCATTTTCTTTGGAAATATCCGTGTGTGCCAAAAAATATATTTCTAGTTAATCAGTATTCAGAATCATGCACAGCTCTGTTCTATCAATTAGGCAAATACCACCTCACATTTTTCTTATGTTTTCCAATATGCATGTCTTCCTCCAAAGACTACTATGAAGTAGAAGACCAGAAGACCTTAAGGTTTTTTTTTTTGCATTTTATGGGACATCTAGATTTTACCTCCTTCAATTCTAATTTGAAGATAGATTTCTTTTTTTTTTTTCCCCGGCTCCTTGACTCTACTAAAAGGAACATCAATCAAACTGCTAAGACAGTTAGAATGAAACAACGCAGAACGAAATGATGTGTGGATTCAATCCAAGGCATAGAACACTCTTTTGGAGGGAGTATAGCCTCATTAATAAAATACTATAAAACATCAATACTCATTACTATATTTTTGTAAAGTTTAATGATAAAATTTACATGAGCTTGGATAAACTTGGGTGCCCTAGAAGCACACAAGGGAGAGCAAAAAGAGTCATGTGGATCAATGCAACTAGTGAGATGAGACTTTAGTGATGTTCTTTACTTCCAACAGAATGCTTCCCTGAGCACTCACTAGGGCACAGAACTAATATTCAAAAGTGTCAGGAGAACCCCCATGGACTAACCTTCACCACATAGAAGCTAAAACACAAAGAAAACAAAATATTTACTACATCATCTCTGTGTCACTGGATTTGAGCTATGGATAGTAAAATAAAATAAACAAAACTCACAGAAGGCACAATTCCTACAGACCAGTGGATTTTACCTTTCTGTATAGTCTCACAGTCAATCAAGAATCACTATTCACTCTGGATTTGGAGACTGAAGAGAGGGGAAACCTGAAAACTATTGTCTGCATGGATAGAAAACTGCAGCAAGGGCCGGAGCGATAATCCAGTGGGTAGGGCATTTGCCTTGCATGCAGCCGACCCAAGTTCGATCCCCGGCATACCATATGGTCTCCCGAAAGCACTGCCAGGAGTAATCCCTGTGTTCAGAGCCAGGAGTGAGTGACCCCTGAGCAAAGCCAGGTGTGACCCAAAAAAAGCAAAAAAAAAAAAAAACTGTGCAGCAATAGACATGACAAAGACATGACAAAGAAACCAATGAGGGCAAACATCTGCAAAACTGGTGTTCTTGAAGAAGGGAAGTCTCATTTAGTCTGGGAAGTTTGGGGAATTGTGGGGTGAATAGTAGGGAGACCATCTAGGACTATCATTCAAAGAGCTGGGATCAAGAAGGTGAAATCCAACCTGCCATGGATCAGGCTGGGGAGGGGGGAAGGGAACTAGGGACATTGGTGGTGGGAGATGGGCACTTGTGGAGGCTGGGTGCTGGAACACTGTATGACCAAAAGCTAAATATGAACATCTTTGTAATTGTATATCTCATGGTGGCATAATAAAATACTTAAAAGAAGGTGGAATCCTTCAAAAGAAAGTGGCTGCATAGAGTTGCACTGATTGAGGCTGGTGTGATGCACCGCCCCAGAAAGAAGTTCCGAGGTCTTCAAGAAAACAAATATGAGCTCAACTGGGATTCATCATGCCAGCAGCAAAGAATGATGACTTTAACAGATGCTCTCTGGTACCAAAGGATCATCTCACTGATGGAGAAATGGGAGACAGTCATCAAATACAATGTCCTAGAATACATGAAAACTGGGGTCATAAGGACGTTAAATACACTGTCTTGTTCATTGATCAAGTTAAAGTATAAGATTCCATTAAATCCCAGAACAGATTGGACCATGCCATTACTCAACATTCCACAGTGACTATTACCAGAAGGGGAAAGCATCAAATGCCTGGTAGTTGCTCAAATATCTCATACAATTCTTTGTCATCTAAACTGGCCATTGTCACTCCATACACTTTGTCTCTTCCTGCCTATTTCATTCTGAACTCGCTTCTTTTCCTTGGATTTTTTTTGCATTAAATCTTCAAAATCTGCTCTTTTTTGTGAATTCTTCTCCCAGGTGTCAGCTTATGCATCTGTGCCCTAAGGACATATTGAACAACGCCCTACTCTTGTGCTTTTTAAGTTGTGCTTCTTTTCCTTCCTGCCATTACCCTTCTGCTATCTATTACCTTGCTTCTGCTTCTACAACAATATTATGCCATTTATCATCAGGGAGATGCAAATCAAAACAACAATGAGGTACCATCTCACCCCACAGAGACTGGCACACATCCAAAACAGCAAGAACAACCGGTGCTGGCGTGGATGTGGGGAAAAAGGGACTCTCATCCACTGCTGGTGGGGAGTGCCGACTGGTCCAGCCCTTTTGGAAAACAATATGGGCATTCCTCCGAAAGCTAGATATTGAGCTCCCATTTGATCCAGCAATAGCACTCCTGGGAATATACCCTAGAGACCGAAAAACACAGAGCAGAAACACTATCTGTACTTCTTTATTCATCTCTGCGCTATTCACTATAGCTAGAATCTGGAAACAACCTAAATGCCCGAGAACAGAGGACTGGCTAAAAGAAACTGTGGTTCATCTACACTATGGAATACTATCGCGGCTGTCAGAAAGGATGAAATTATGAAATTTACCTGCAAATGGATGGACATGAAGTCTATCATGCTGAGTGAAATTAGTCAGAAGGAAAAGGACAGATATAGAATGACTGCATTCATTAATAGGATATAGATACCAGTGTTTTAATAAATATGGGAAATGGTAATGGCAGATTAAAACTCACCACTGAATATACACAAAGAGACTTGAGTGATAAACTCTAAATATCTGCATGGCTAGCCACAATATGTAAAATAAGAGGGAGAGAGATGCAGAGACAGAGAGAGAGATAGAGTGAGAAAGAGAGGAAACTGGGGTACCTGCTATTAAGGCGGGTGGGGGACGGGAGGGGAGGGGTACATTGGTGGTGGGAAATGGGGCACTGGTGGAGGGATGGGTGCTGGAATACTGTATTACCAAGAACCAATTATGAACACCTTTGTAATTGTATGTTTCACGGTGGTATAATAAAAAAATTAAAAAAAAACAATATTATGCATTTAATGTAATATATGCATATATATGTATATTATACACACAGTTGATCCTTGAACAATATGGTTTAAAGATAACCACCACGATGCCTGGGAAATTGAAAAATCTGTATTAATTACTATAATCCTGTTCTTGGCCTTACCAACATCATAACTAATTCAGATTTTGTCAAAAATCATTGAAAGAGTTTTATATGTTATATTTGCTATATTCTTATAGTAAAGTAAACTATAAAAATTAGCATGTTATTAAGGACATTATAGGAAACTACATTTATATTACTGTAGTGTTTGAATGGCACATATTTAGAGATTATTTGTGTATTTTTTTATAAATTCATGCACAGGCAGTAAAGAGATAGTAGTTAGAGAAGACACATGGCTGCATACAGTTGACACTGGTGTGACCCCTGGCACTATCTGATCTCCCTAGCACTGCAGGGTGCATATCTGGAGGACTCTGAGTCCAGCATGCCTGATAGCACTGAGTCTTTAGAGCCTTACATTGAGTCCAGTTGGCTAAAAGTCTGGAAAGACTGAAAGGTCCCTATGTCCCCTGAGCATAACTTGGGAGTCTCTCACCCCAAATCCACATGTAAACATACTTGCACTGTTGAAACAAAAGTTGTTCAAGATACCATTGTATTGTCTTGCTAGTCTTCTGGCTGAATGCAAGTTTAAAGAAGATGCATTTCATGCCCGCATTTGTGCAGTAAGCGTGTCACAAGCACCTACTAGACAGTGCTGTTGGTGTACCAGCAAAAATGTGGATGGAAGAAATGAACCCACTAGCTGCTGATGTTGCTGTCAGAGAGTGGAAGAGATTGTGTTCATATTAACGGTATTTTCCACCATTTTTTCATCACATTGTAGGCTCTTGAGACTGCAGAGTAATGGGGAGAGAGGACAGTCAGGCTCTGATTGCTTGTGGCCCCTGAATACAGCATTGGCAGCAAAGCAACCTTGAATAAAAAAGAATAAGACCTTTGTTCTTGGCCGAAAGAATCATTGTTTTTCCTTACAGGTCACTCCCGTTCCTGCTCTTTAGTACCTCTAATGCTATTTGAACCGCATGAACACAAGGCAGCTCTGCCCTCCAGTTCTATAAGCTAAGTACATGAGTGTCAGATGCTATAATAAAATCTTCATCCTCTCGGAAGAAAAAAACAAAACCCTAGCTGCTCTTCTGAGAATGCCTTCCTTCCCATGCCTGTTTCTGTGCAAAGCTCCAGCAGGGGATGGGTGGGGGTAAGGTGTGCGATTGACTTAATTAAATCATTAACCTTCATCACTGGTCCCTTTTAAACTAAGAGAAAAAATAAGACTCACCAGAGATGGAACTTGGTATTAATATGAAATATGGGTCTTTTAAGACTTTCTCGTAATCCATATTTAGAAGTCAGACATAATTATCATGCCCAGCCGAAGCACACCCTGGAAGGTGAACTATGCGATGAAACAAAGAAGCCTGCGTAATTGGGAGGAAGCCCTCGGAGAACATGGTGATGATTTTTCTCTTTCTGTCCAAATGTGAGCCTCTTTTCATGGAGCCGCCAGCCCAGCCTTGCGTGGCATGAATGGGATTACTGGGTCAAGCTAGTCCAGGCTAGGCTCCAGCGCCCATAATACTTAAGTCTCTTAACTTATTTGCAGATTCTTTGAGTCAAGGTCATCTCTAGAGCTGGATGTTCACCTAACAGGGAGGTCTAGAGCTTGGATGAGAGGGTGGAAAAGAAAATAAGTGATCCCAAATCCAAACATCCCGCTGAGTCCAGGCTGTAGAACAGTCAGGGGGTTCTAGCCAGCCTCCTTCAGCATGTTAACAATGAGGTACTGTCAGCTAAAGCTGACAAGTCCTTGCCAAGTGACTGTTCCAGGAATCTCTGTTGAAGGTTCATTTTCAAGAGTGTCTTGTACATGTCTTTGTCCAAATAGTGCTAGAAAAACATGCCCAATGAAAGATAAGCAGTTCAATCCTGTCTTGAAACCTCCTCTCTAACTAGACTTATCAGTGTACTATGGCCCTTGAGTGAAATAGTTCCTTCCTATCCTCTCCTTTGCCTTAGGTCTGGGGTTGGGAAGAAGGAAATCAAGTTTGATAAGACACACTCTATAGCATTTAGTCCTAAGACAATCCTGGAAACTCTTGCATTGTTATCATTATGTGCCAAAAGGAAAAGTATTGAGATGAGAGTTAGGAACACTTTACCTGCACATTTAGCAGAGATGGAATGGGAGGCTGAGTTTTCCTCCAAATTTCACCTTGATCTTACTAAGGCAAGCTGAAGGAGGCTTTTCCTCAGATTTCTCATTTTCACCTTGGCAAAGACTTTTCACTCTGGCATAGTCTTTATAAGTTAACAGCTAAGTCAGAGAAATGTGTAGAATCAGTGTTAAGAGCAATTAAGTCTCTCTCTCTCTCTCTCACACATACACACACAGACACTACAAATTCCACCGTCATAGGGACAAATGTGCAAAAGTTTATTTTTTTCCATTTTATTTAAACACTGTGGTTTACAAGAATTCATAATGATTCATTACAGGGGTTCAATATTCCACACCAATTCCACCACCACTGCCACCTTCCCTTCAACATTGTCTCCATTTTCAGAATCACTCTCAAGCCTACCCACATAACAGGCCTGCAGTAATTTACTTTATATTGCTTATTACTGTAAATGACTAACTGAATGATCAAAAATACTTCAGTAGAACAAAATTTGTGAAAATTGTTGTATCTCACCAGGGGACATTAAGTCCTTGTCTGAGGGTTTACCAAGCTGTTGTTGCAAGTTAAGCCTTCTGTATCAATGCTTTTGTTAGTGGAGATTAGTTGGCATCTGTATTACATTCCCATCCAATATGGTGTGCTCCTACTGTGATGCTATTATTGTAGAGTTTGGAGATGTGCTCAAAACAATCCAGAATATTTATTTAACTAAGCAGTCCAGCCAGAGGCATTGTGGCAGCTGTTGGGGTGTGAGTGCAGCTGCCAGGGCTTTGGTAGAGAGAGAGAACTTGGCCTGGCCTCCTGCTGACATGAACCTGGAGATCTCAGCCAGGACTGGCTATCTGAGAATTTTTTGTGGCTAGTTGATCTCTTTAGAGATTTATTTTGAAATCTCTGGAACAGACCTTAGATGGCGGGGTTAGTGGGTAATGGGCATGGCCCATTTATTATTTTTTAAATGTAATATCATCACTTGTATCACTTATATCACTTGTCTTCCTGTTGTTCATCGATTTGCTCAAGCGGGCACCATGTAACATCTCCATATGTCCTGTCACATCCAAGTGTAGCCCAAAGGGCATCTGCTTGCTCCAGGAACATGAAGAGCCTCAATCCACTCATTCAGATCCTGGGAATGAGGTCTATAATTGTTACTGGTTTTTGGCATATTGGTTTTTTGGCTCTGTCGTGTGGGTGGCATACTCTCAGTAATAGGCTCTCATCTCGTGCACTTACTGATGAACTGCAAAGGGGACAGATTGGCTTTTCTCTTGGGTGGAAAATATTAATTGTTGAAAGCCCTGACACTAAAACTGAAAGGAAGCAGTGGTTGGCCTTCCCACCAAGTTTGCACAATCAACCCCTTGATTCCCTACAGGACCCCTCAAGTAGGGAAGCTTTCTCTGAACAAGTGGGTTTCTCAGTTAATCTGGCCTCTGATGTTTCATGCAGCTATAGTTTATTTAGGTTGCTTTGCATTGGAGAGTGCAGTACCTCCAGGGCTTGTACTGGTCTATCAGTCTTTGGCCTGTCATAAGGTGACTTTTAATTAACATCACTTCCAATGGCCTACATGAGCTCACCTAACTCAGGGAGTCACAGTCAGGCTGGGATAGAGAAGGACCTAGAAGCATGGAATGCATGAAAGGAGTTGAAGCGGAACTGAGTGAAACAAGTATTTCCAACCACAGGGAGGCTGAGCTTGCCCAGGGGGCAGTTATGGTGTGCCATATCAGGGACCTGAGGTCAGAAGAAAGGAGTCGGTGCATATTTGGTCTAGTGATGGTGAATGGTTTGGCACAAGAATAAGGGGAATTATTTTTTCCAAATGAGACAAGAAGTAGTGGCTTTGAACTTGAATGGTGCGGGTTTTGTTTGCACATTGGGAAGGTGACCTGGTGCCCTCTGATCTTTGGCACTGACCCAGAGAACCCTCCAGCCTGCTGCCTCCCCAAACCCCAGATCTCTGTTCCTTTGTTGCTCAATCTTGCTGTTTTTCCCTCTGTAACCATAGTTCTGTGCCTACACATAAGCCTCCTTCTTTAGAAGTTCACCTAAAGCTTCTTCTCTTGTTTTTGAATCTTGGCCTTTTCTTTGGAGATCTTGAACTTCCTTTTCTTCCATTTCAAGTGCTCACAGGATTTGGACACACTTCTGAAACAAATTTAAGATTCTTTTTTGCCCCATCCCTATCTAGTAACATTTGCCTATACCTAAGACTCAGGTTTCACCTTCAAGGGTAGAAAGCCTGGAGTCTGCTTGTATGTCCCTTTTTATTTTTTCAAGGCCTTCTTCTGGAACTGATTCAAAGATCGTTCAGGTTTAAAGAGACTTCTGTGATTTCTGAGAATCAAGTGTCTGTGCATGTCTTTTTTTCCTCTATGGAAAAGATGTGTGTGTGTTCTATGAAGAAACAATCATCTTCAGAGTAATTTTGAAGAGAGAGAGAGAAAAAAGAAAGCATTACCTGCAATAGAGACAGATGGGTATGGGGAGTGGGTGAGAAATTGGAGACATTGGTGGTGGAAATTGCACACTGGTGAAGAGGCGGGTATTGGAACATTGTATGTCTGAGACCTAATCATGACCAACTTTGTAAGGTGTATCATATTGTAATTCAAGAAAAAAAATTATGTAATTTTTTTCTGACACAATTTGATTTTAGCTTGGAAGTTATACCTTATTAGCTCCCTAGGACTTCAATATCACCCACTTAGAGGTTAAAAACAGAAACTCGTTTTCTCCTGCTTTTGAGGGAGATCAGGTATCAATGTACTGGTGTGATGGGCTCCTCCTGAAGATGTGAGGACTTAGAAGTGGACCTCTGACTTTTCTGTGTCCCCTTTACAGTCCACATTCTTTCTCTCTTATGCCTGTATCCCCATCTAAAAATCCCCTTTTGGTGTCCTTCTATTTCAAAATAAGGTCACATTCTGAAGCTACTGTGAGTTAGCAGTCCAGCACATGGATTTTAGTGTACCCTCATTAAACTTAAAAACATGATCTGTTGATAACATAGGTGTCCTCACTGAAAATTATATAGTTCTGAGAGAAAGAGAAGTATTGCAGGTTACCGGCAGGTATAAAAAAGCATTGACAATGAACAGACAACTTAAAAAATTAGAATGTCTCTAATTCTTAGAGGTAAGTGTGGAGAGGACCTACGTAGTTGTTGGGTTTGTCTACTTATAAGTTTGTCTGCTGATAAGCAAAAAACAGGGGCTGAAGAAGTCATTCAAAGGACTGGAACATGCTTTGAGTTTCCACAGCACCATGCAATAACTTTAGCAACGCTGGAGTAGACCCAAACACTGTTGGGTATGAAGGACAGAATGATTTATGTAAATTACTAGAGATTCTTTCATTTGGAGATTCTTGTAGAGTATTTTCTAAAGGGGGGGGGAGGAAAAAATTTTAGCTTGGTATTTCTCAATCTGGCTGCATGTCAGAATCACTTTAGACAGTTTTCTGTTTTAGCCATTATTATTATAGTTTAGATAATACAGTTTCACAAATGTTAACATTTATGTCTTTGCTGTACTAGAGTACTGAACCTTTATCACCACCAAAGTGCCCAAGACCCTGTATCACTGTCCTTTTTGCAGAGAAGGTTGGGGAAGGGTCACACTTGGTTGTGTTTAGAGATTGCCTCCATCTCTGCACTCACGAATCATTCTTGGTGCACTCAGGGAACTCTATGGCATGCTGGGGATTAAACCCAGGTCATCCACATGCAAGGCAATTGCCTTATTCACTGTACTATCACTCAGGTCCCCATCCTTTCCTTAAAATTATTTTTTATTACTTTCAGTAATACTAAAGTAGGCTCAATAACAGAGTTCCAAGATTGTCTAAGATCCCTAAATTCCTTCCACATTTATCCCTAAGTTCCTTCTCTCCCTTCCCTAATAACCTCAAATAACAGTTCTACTAACCATATTTCAAGGTCTAAGAGAGACATATACATGAATACAGGATATGTATACACATATATACATAACATGTACATATATGTCTATATGTATGTATACATACACGATGTACATACATGTATGTATGCATAACATATGTGTATATCTTATGTATTTGTTCATATATGTATACATATATCCATGTACATATATGAATGAATGCATATAAGTATACACATATTAAACTCCTGTATATATAGAAAATATACATGCCTATATATACATATATTAGTCCTATATAGATATGTGCACATATATGTATATATATGCAGGTCTTTATATATATATACATATATATGACCAGAGATTATAATAAAATTAGCATGCTTTGGTTTTTAAAAATTACTTAAAAATAAAATTTCCCAATGCAGGGGATGCATTTTAAGTGTGGGACCTGGATTTAAACCCAGACGCTGCATGTATGGACCTAGGGATCACATCTGTGAACACACATGGACACGGTCTCCAAATACCACGACTACATCAGCAGCAAAATATCTCCCCAGGTGATTTTATTGTAGCATTGCTCCAGCAAAAATCATGTAATATGAAGTTATAGTTATTAGGTAGAGGATTACAATATTCTTGATCCACTTGCAGCATGTTAAAATAAACAAAAACCATGAACTGCATTTCCAGTTGCAGTTAGAATATCACTATCTCTATAGCTTAAGTAAGAGGAAAGGGTCAGTCCTTTCAGAATGCAGGAGGTGGTACCCATGTGCTAACAAATTATAACAGAGGATGCTGGAGCAGATGTGCTTTTGATTGGACTGCATTTTCTAATCATCGGGGAAATTGTGTTCAACAGACTGTGTCTGACAGTATCAGAGGATGGAACAGTGCGTGGAATGAATATGTGAGCATCCTGCCTCTGGGAGAGTTGGAAATGTAGGAGAGTTCACTTCAACACCTGGGTAAATGCCAATTGCTTAGGAGACTGCAGAGAAAACCACAACATAGTTCCAGTGGGATTGGTATGGGCCAAACAAAATCAGGAGTCCTGAGGAAATACAAGAGATGAAGGAGAGGCCATGTTGCCATTGAGCCCACCCCTTGCTTCCTTTATAATTATCCATATGAGCATAGGTAGAAAGAAGCTATCATTTGGTGACATTGTTAGGAAGTGAAGAAGTAATTAGTCTGGCAGTGGAGCAAACATTACAAAGAAGGGGCTTCAGAGGCAGATGTACTCATATTTTTATCTTACCAGTTGCAGCCACCTGGTATATGTGTGGCCTTAACTAGGCAATTAACCTCTACCTGAACCTCAGTTTTCACAGAAGTATAAGGGCATTGAGCTCACTGTGTTATGATAAGTGGTAATTATGGATGTGATGTGCTTGCTAAAATGAAAAGGCACTCAGAAGATGGTAGCAAAATTAGGGTGACCACAGAATTGATCTTTCAAATTGAGACTGTTTTGTATAAGGTGGGTATATGTGCTTTAATAATTATTGTCACAATAAACATGTTAAGTTTTGAAAGTTCTGGCCAACTAGTACATCACAAATGCTCTAAAATGCTGACAAAGATTGTTGTCCAGTGTCATATAATACAAGTGAAGTACAAGGAATTTGAATTAAACCACCTGAATTCTATTCTTTTTTCTGTCACTTAATAGTTGTAGAACTTTTGTATCTGTAAATTCATTGGTGTGAATAAATGTCCTGTAACTCATTCCTATATATACATATATTATCTAATGTAAATATGTTCCAGAAGGCTGAATCTAAACGTTGGGCATGGGAATCTCCTGGTAGACAGTTCCACAATGGAATTGACCACATCATATTTAATCGATGGTTTTGCCTGATCGATGTCGCTGTCATCCCAACATTTCAAACAGGATTGGACCACCATCTCCTTCATGCAAAATTCTACTTCATGGAGCGGGGAGAAAGGGCTGCAAAGTTTAAAAAAGAGAACTCCCAGAATGACCACCAACTGGGAGCTCTTTGGCACCACTGTGGCAATGTGGGAAGATGCCATCATTGACAACATCAATGAAGAATACAACTGACTGTTTCAGCACCTACATGATTGTGCGAGGAGCACCAAGAGAGAGAAAGTCACGAAAGGATGCCTTTCTTCAAAAACTCTTGCACTCATTTGCCAACGTGGCAAGGCTAGAGCATCAGGCAACCATACGCTAATGTCCAAAGTAGCAAAGCAGTGTAGAGAAGCCACAAAGGAAGACAGACCTCAAAGAGAGAAGAGCAGCAATTCTGACCAATGCAGCAGAAGCTGAAAAAGGCTTTCGCAACACCTGCCTGTCCTTTGACAACTATAAGACCAAGATGACTGCCCTCCGACATCCTGATGGATCCATCACATCTTCCAGAAAGGCAATGGAGAAGATTATCCATGACTTCTACTCAGATCTCTTTGATAGTCTCATCCACCTGCCCATATACCAAATTCCATGGAATGGATATATCATCCCCAATATTCTCCCTTCTGAAATATGACATGCCATTTTATTGGTAAGGGAGTGAATAGCACCGGCCCAGACAAAGTCAGACCCAAACACCTGAAGAATCTACGATCAGTACTCATCAATACACTGGTTTGACTCTTCACACACTACCTGTCTGAATGCAAGGTGCCCTCCCAATGGAAAACTAACAGCACAGTTCTACTGTTCAAAAGAGACATTCACAATATTGGCAATTATCACCATATCTGTCTGTTGTCTGTCATCTAGAAGCTGTTCACTCGAGTCATCCTGAACAGGATTGGCAGAACATTAGATGAAGGACAACCATGCAAGCAAGCTGGCTTCCAAAAAGGATCCAGCACAATCGACCATATCCACATGGTAACCAAGCTCATTGAGGTTTGTAGGGAGTTCAAGATGTCGCTCTGTCTCACGTTCATTGATTTAAAAGAAAGCTTTTGATTCTGTTGAGACTGAAGTTGTCATCTAAGGGCTTCATCAGAGCCCTAGCCAAACAGGGTGTTCAAATTCAATACATCAAATCCTTCATGAGCTGTATTACAGATTCAGCACCAGGATCTCACCACTCTATAAGGAAGTGATTATTAATGTAAATAGAGAGGGTTGGCAGGGTGATACCATTTCACCAAAACTCTTCAGTGCCACCCTTGGGAATGTAATGTGACAATTAGAATGGGAAGAAATGGGAGTGAGGATTGAAGATTAAATGGAAGGAATGGAAGTGAAGGAATGGTCAGCAACTGCACCACCTCTGCTTCACTGATGACATCATTCCAATAACACCAAACACTAGCCAAGCAGCACATATGCTGGCTGACTCGACCGTGAATGTGGAAAGATAGGTCTACAGCTGAATTTCAACAAACCAGAGTTCATAAAAACAAGCTAGTTCCAGATGTCCCATTCACTCTAAGGGAACAAACATCTCTGAGTGCAGCAGTTATGTGTACCTAGGTTGAAAAGTCAACATGACCAATGACCTAGCACTTGAGCTAAGCAGAAGAAAGAAGCAGCATGGAATGCCTTCAGGATTGTCAAAGAAATAGCTAAAAGGACAAAGACAACTATGTCTTTGTTGTCTTTAGGTTGCATACATCTCTTTGACATCACCATTTCACCAAAACATACATCTGCATACATCTCTTTGACATCACCATTCTCCGTGCATTAACATACACCTCAAAGTCCTGGGCCCTACGAAAACAGCATAAGAATGCTATTCAGTATTCCATCTACACAATGGAATACTATGCAGCTGTCAGGAAAAATGAAGTTATGAAATTTGCCTATAAATGGATAGACATGGAAAGGACCATGTTGAGTGAAATTAGTCAGAAGGAAAGAGAGAGACATAGAATGACTGCATTTATTTACATGACATACATATATCAGGTGATCTTACCAAAAGTGAAAATTACCGCAAACTTGAGGGAGTCAGAGGTTAGGTAAGACAGAGAAGGGAACATGTGTGAACAAATGTCGAAAGGGCTGATACCAACATAGAACTGAGCATTAAATACAAACAAAAAAATGCACATGATGGCTTCCAAGTGTATGTAGTGCAACCCACAATGTGTAGGAGAAGGAAGGGAGAGAGAGGGAGAAAGAAAAGAGATAAAGAGCCTGCCGTTTAGGCAGGCTATGGAAGGGGGAGGGAATTGGGGACATTGGTGGTGGGATATGGGCACTGGTGGAGGGCGGGTGCTGGAACACTATGTGACCGAAACCTCCAAACATGAACAACATTGTAATTGTATATCTCACGGTAGTATAATAAAGTATTAATTAAAAAAAAAGAATGCTATTCAGGTCTCCCAAAGAGGAATTGAAAGAGCTGTCTTGGAATATCATGTTTAACTCAAGTGAGAGGAATCTGGAGTTCTGACCTTTGTCAATGATCGAGAGTCAGGGATGTTGTCTCATTTACCAAGGCGTTGAAAATCAGATGGGTTGTACATATAATGCGACTTTTAGATGACCGCCTGACTAGAGCTGTTACTGACTGTATCTCACGGGATGTCAATAATGTCACATAGCTGCCCACTTACAAGATGGTCAGACTTCTTCATCAGGACACTGAATGAATGGTTTGAGGCTCTTTGTATTCCTGAAGCAAGCAGGAATACAAACCATTGGGCTACACTGGCATGTGACAGGGACAAATGGAAACGTTATTGGCATCCATTTGAACAAATCAAAAACTAACGGTGTGACAAGTGATCAAAAATATAAATATGTAATTATAGGACCTACACTATAAATAAGCAGGTATCTTTGAAGTTTATTGTTTACAATGTCCTTAAATTATTCTATGGGACATACTAAACATTTGGGAAGTTTACTCAGTTATTAACTATGAGGAAGTATAAAATATTTACTATAAGAAAAAGAAGCAATAAAAATTAATTGAAGAAAAGGACACAATTTAATAGATATGGAAATTAGAGAGAGGTGTTTTAGAGTATTACATTAGTGTAAAGGAATTGAAAGGCTTATTATAAACATTTTCAGTATGAATGAGTAGAAAAAAAATGAAGTCTTTTGTCTATAAACTAGTTTTCATAAAAGACGTGGCAATAAAAACCTGAAGCCAGAAAATTGGAAAATGGAGAAGAAATTTGATTTGAAGAAAGAGGGTTTGATCTCCTGGGAAATTCTCAGGGATCAGGAGGAAAGTTTTAATGGTGGGAACAGGCTGGATATGCACAGCATGGTTTGAGCTGTTCACTAAATTCTTGAGAAAGAGAGAGAGAGAATCAAGGTAAGATAATAGGATCCAATTTTAGGAATATGGGGATAACTTTCTTGCTTCTTTTAATGGGAGGCACATCCAGCCATAATCCAGAATTTCATAGTTCTACAAAATTCTGTGCTCAGGAATTACTCCTGCCATGGCTTGGGGGATCGTAGGAGATGTGAGAGAGATTAAACCCAGGTTGGTGAAGTCCAAAACAAGCATCCTACCTGCTGTGCTATCTCTCTAGCCCTGGAGGATAAGTTTATAAATTCTATTTGATATTTTCTGTGATTTGAATGAATAAAAAAATGAAGGACTGATGAAGTAGTTCAATGGGTTGAGTGAATGCTTTTCATATGTGAGGCTGGGATTTATCCCTGGAACTGCATGGTCCCACAAGTACCATGAGCACTGACAGGAGTAGACTCCTAGCACTGCTGAGCATTTTACCAAGAAGCAAAATGAAGCAAAGAATAGAATTGCAAAGAACAGAGAAAAACATTAATCCGAAATTCCTTTCTCTATCGATGGGTTCTTAATCCTTCTCTGCTTTCCTGGGGTTGGAGAATAGGGTATTTCAGTATAACCACTCAGGCTACCTTTATTGTATCACTAAGAATATTCAAATTTGTAGACCTCTATTTAATTTTGAGTCTTTTTAAGTAGATATATAGATAAATATTTAAAAATAAACTAATTCCTTTGAGCCTGTGTCTTTTAGTAGTCATCTAATCATATTCCCCTTTTATTTTTGGGTTTGTTTTTGGGTGATGCTCATGGATTACTCTAACTCAGGAATGATTTCTGGCAGTGCTTGAGAGCCCATATGGGGTGCTGGAGATCAAATTCAGGTCTGTCACATGCAAGGCAAGCACCATACCTGCTGTACTATCGCTCTAGTCCCATGTTCCTCTTTTCATCCAAATGTAGAAAATAATATGCCTAAATTTTATTTACTACCTCCCATTTATTTCCAAATCTATTCCTACACAGCTTTTTCATTCATTCACTTTCCAAAATCTTGGGTAATTATATGGGTTTATCAAGGATGCTCAATTTGAGGAATGAATGCAGATTTTCCACTAACAGACTGGTTCTCAAACTCCTTCTGCAATTTCTCCAGTATCCTACCTGTTGCTTCTACTTCTTTGATTATTTCTTCCTTCTATTGAAAGACTTTCTAATTTTGGATGGTTGAGTGTTTAGAACCACTATTAGCAGTGTTCAGAAAACCCAAATATGGTCTCTGGGATTAAATTGGTATTGGCTGCAGCGAAGATAGAGCCTTACCACTGCACTATCTCTCTAACCCTGGATTTTTTTTCTAACCATTATTCATTGTCTTTTTCCAAGCTGCTGTTTCTCCAAAATTTAATCTCCAGGGATTAGGCTACTCTAATCTACTCTCTAGAGAGTATTCTCAGTGTTAGCAACCACCCTAACAAATTCAATTTCTCATTCCTTAAGTTAATATTTCTCAAATTTTAACTTATATCCAGAGTTTTGTTAGGTGGCTGTCTCATTTAAGGAAAAATGGGATTTCATTGGGTATTTGGTAGTGGGTTTTGAATTTTTTCACACTTGAGTGCAGAGCCTTGTTTTAGTCTGTGGCCTGATTCAAACTTAAACTGGCAATTATTAATAGTAAGCTGGTAGACATACTAATCAAAGTCTATTATGAAACTTTTTACAAAACTGTCTAGATAAAAGGAAATCACACAGACTCCTTTCCCCCATTTTTCCACAGGATGTGCATTTAAGAATAATGGGCTTTATAGCTAGTACAGCTGGTAGAGCACTTGCTTTGCCCATGGGAGATCTCATTCAATCCCTGGCACCTCATACAGGCTGAAGCACCACCAGAAGTGATCTCTGACCACAGATTCAGGAGTAAGCCCTGAACCCTGCCAGGTGTGATCCAGAAACAAAAATATATATGATTTATCTTAGCATATCAGTAGTTATATGCAGTGATATGTTGAATATGCATATTATACATATACCATATATTACCATATGTATACTATAAGCCACGTGAAGTACGTGACACCGATGAATAGTACAAATTATTATAAAATCAAATCTTATAAATAAATCTATTTTAGAAATTTAAAATAGTTAAATGAGGGGCTGTTGGAGGACATGTTTAGCTAATCTGGGAGTTTTGTTGTTTTGCTCACTCCCAGCTTAATCTTATTTAAGCCAAGGTTCATTCTAATGAGATCTCTCTTCTATGTAAACACTGCTAGAGGGTGTGGCAGTTACAGAAGTCACCTTGATTAAATAACTTCTGACTTATACATCTACTAAGACTTCTATATTTTCTAGGTTGGGCACAGCTCCTCTTTATACCCACTGCACCCAACGTGGGACAGTTAGAATTTACCAGGAGACTACCACCCTGGCTACGCTGAGACTAAAGGAAGACTATAGGAAGGATCATACTAGTTTGCTCTAAGCAGGCGAGTATGACCCTTTCAGTACATAAGAACAAGATACTCAGAATCACCCTGGTGCAGATAATAATAAGGACTTTGTGGGTACCATCTAGATTACATGAAGCTCATGAAGTTAAGATGTATTACTTTATATCAGCCCCCTCTCTCTCCAGTGTTTTACATAAGAGATAATCTCGGGATTAGTCCTTGGTGTAACCTTTGTTTATACCTGCAATAGGGTGTAGCACTACACTCTGTTTAGGGTTCTTTGTTGGCATGACAACCTCCCGATTGGATTACTTTGGTGTATATAAGGGGCTGACTTGAGGCCCCTTCACCTTTGCCTTTTGGTTCCTCAGTCTTCAGCTTTTGGCTCCCCCCGCGCTTTTGGCTTTTGGCTTTGGCCTTTTGCTCTTTGGCCTTTTGCTCCTTCCTCGGTAGGACTCAGCTCGGGTGAGATCCTCTCTCTCTTTGGTGGGAGACTTAGGCTCTTTTGTATGGTCTAAGTTCGGACCAGAGCTAGAGTTTGTTCATTATATTGGATTGCTGTGGAAGAGCTTTTGTACTATTAAAAGCCATTTTTGGAACTGCACCGGACTCATGAGTTTTCATCTTTCTCCGATGTCCTCGGAGGTAGAAGACAACTTCTGTCCTGACACTGTCGGGGACCCCGGCGGCGTTCCCGACAAGGGGCCAGAGTGAGTAGGGCATTTGCTTGCATGTGGCCAACCCAGATTCTATCCCCAGTACCCCACTTGGTCCCTCAAGCATCACCAGAAGTAAATCCTGAGTGCAAAGCCAGGAGCAATCCCTGAATATCTCTTAGTGTAACCCCAGAAGAAAAAAAGTTACAAGATTTCTCTAAGCAAAATAAGGAAAATATAAAAGGGCCTTTTTCCAAGGAATATTGTCCTCACAGGACCTCAAGTCAGGTTGAAATGCAATGATTTAAAAAGCAATACTTAACAACAATGCATGCTTAATTCCTGAAATAATGCACAGTACTTCAAACATTTATAAAAATCAAAGGTAAATTATGCAAAACCAGAAATACACATGTACTTGATCACTTGATCACTTGACATCCCGTTATTCGTCAATTTGCTCAAGCAGGCGCCAGTAACTTTTCCATTTGTCCCTATCATGTGTCAGTGTAGCCCAATGGCATCTGGTTGCTTGAGGAATATGAAGAGCTTCAAACTGTTCATTCAGTGTCTTGTGACGAAGAAGTCTGACAATCTTGTAGGTGGGCGGTCACATGATCTTTTGACGTCCCATGGGATCCAGTTGGTAACGGCTGTAGTCCAGCGGTCATCTCCAAATTGCATTACATGTCCAGCACATCTGATTTTTGATTCCTTGGCAAACAAAACAGTGTCCCTGATTCTGGATCATCGACGGAGGTCAGAACTCTGTATTCCTTCTCTCACTTGAGTTAGGCGTGATATTCCAAGCATAGCTCTTTTGATACCTCTTTGGGAGACCAGAATAGTGTTCTCATCCTGCTTTTGTAGGGCCGAGGTCTCTGTGGTGTATGTTAATGCAGGGAGAATGGTGTAGTCAAAGAGATGTTTATGGAGCCGGAGGTTCTTTGTCCTTTTACTTTTCTTCTATGCTCTTGAAGGTGTTCCATGCCGCTGTCTTCCTCCTGTGAAGCTCAGGTTTTAAGTTGATCATCATGTTGAGGTCTCAACCTAGGTACACATAACTGTGCATACTGAAAGTTACCCAATCTTTTTCAATTGTGATACCATTTTCTGAAAGTTACCCTTTCTTTTTCAATTTTGATACCATTTCCTTAATTGAATTCCTCCTCAGGTATTGTCAGTGGGTGAAGCCTACTGCAACTGTGTGGGAGTAGGAGGTTAGGCAATACAGGGAAAGGAACAGTGTACTAATAATATTTGTAAATGATAATACCAGCGTAGAATGAGCATTGAAAGTAGGCAAAACAATAAACATGATAACCTCTTAATATATGTATTGCAAGCCACAATGAATAAGAGAAGGGAGAGACACACATACAGAGAGAGAGAGAGAGTTGCCTGCCACAGATGCAGGCTGGGGGAGAGGGAATCAAGGAACATTGGTGGTGGGAAATGGGCACTAGTGGAGGGATGGGTGCTGGAGCACTGTATGACTGAAACCCAAATAGGGACATTTTTGCAATTGTATATCTCAGGGTAGTATAATAAAAAAATAAAGAAAAGAAATCCTTCTCAAATATTCTGTGGACTACTGATAGAATACAGGTCCTCCTGGGAGCCAGATTTATCTCATGCAATCCATTTTCAATTCAGTCTCCAAAGTGACTACTCAAAAGTCAAACATGATAGTCATGCTCAATTGCTTAGAAGGCTCCCTGACATCTTCCCATGTAAATGAAACCCTTAGCGTCATGTGTGAATTTTGAGTTTGATGGCAAATCTTTTAAGAGCATGCAGGATTGTCATGGAGTCCTAGACAAAATAAAACCCAAGATTCTATAGAAATGGCATCAATGGAACTCTCAAGGAAAAGAATTTGATGGTGACATAGAGGGATTAACGGGGAACAAACCTGTAATTCACCCACTCACTTCCACAAACTGTGCCATCTTCTTACTCATGTAGTGTGTAAATGAGTATGATGTGCACACACACACACAAACACACACATTCCCAAACATATACGACTACACTGGGAATAGAGGATGAAGTTCCCTTTCAACCAATAGTGAAAATGAGCTTGATGATATCATGGGGCCAGGAGAGACAGGCTTTGACTCAAAGCAAATAAACAATGAAAGGGCTGAAGGGAAAATAAAACACAGAGGCTCTGTGGCAATGTAAGTGCCTTGCATGCAGGAGACCTGGATTTGATCTTTCACACCACAAAAACAACAAAACCCAAGCAAAATAAAACACTAGAATAAAGGAACATTCACATAGATGGTTGAATGAGGTCATTAGTAAAACAAACGGTGGTAATTTTTCACTTTGGCAAAGTTTTAAGTATAAGACCCATAAATATCTTATGATATTATGTATACCACAAAAATGAAACATAATAAAAAGCAGTGTGGATAGTTTTTAAATAGTTTGTGAAAACAGGAACATGGTCTTTCCTTGCTGATTTTTTGTAAGTATTTTATTATAACACCAAGAAATATACAGTTACAAAGATTTTCACACTTGTTCCAACACCCATCCCTCCACCAGTGCCCATCTCCCACCACCAATGTCCCGGTCCCTCCCTCCCCAGTCCACCTCCATGGCAGGTTCTTTATTTCTTTCCCTTTCTCTCTATCTCTTTCTCTTTTCCCTCCCTTCCAATTGCCGATCACAGAATATATATTAAACAGTTGTCATGTGTATCTTTTTGCCTGTATTTAATACTCAGTTCTAGGTTGGCATTAGTACCCTCGACAATTGTTAGCACCCTGTTCCATTTTCTGTCTTACCGAGCCTCTGACTCCCACACTTTTGTGATAATTTCCACCTTTGACAAAACCTCCTGATACATGTTTCACTTGACCTTGGGTATTGGTATCATAATATATACATATATATTTATGTCATGCAAATAAATGCAGTCATTCTATATCTGTCTCTCTCCTTTTGGCTAATTTCACTCAACATGATCTTCTCCATGTCCATCCATTTATAGGCAAATTTCATAACTTCATTTTTCTGAACAGCTGCATAGTATTCCATTGTGTAGCTGTACCAAAGTGTTGCAGGACTCCTCTAAGAGCCTCTGCATCTGCTCTCAATTGCCTCCTGCAAATCACTTCATAGATAAGGGGGGTAGTCTAAATGTGGCAGTTTATCTGACCATGTATTCTGTACTAGCTGCTATAAATATTCTCTCATGCTACCACAATCATCATGGGACTAGCTAGATCTTACCAGCATATTTGCCTGGCCACGTTTGATGCCTAATTAATTAGACCAGAGAGAAATGCTGTTTGCCTCCAAGCAAGCAAGCATGGCTCCCCTGATAACACAAAGGCAACTAAAATACAAAACTACCATGAAGTAGACGAGACTTGTGAAGGCTTGGAGAAATATTTAACTGGCATTAGTATTAGTCTTTGGTACAGAGACATGCCATCTCAGAAACCCCCTTCTCTACCCTATAAAGGCATTTCCAGGCAGATCTTGGCTCAAGACATTAGGTGAGGTGCTGGGAGAAATTACCTGAGGGCATTTGACCTTCCCTGCCAGGGGAAGTTACATTTAGCTTATAGCTTCTCTCAGCTCTGCTAGGAGGCTTTGAATTAGCTCTGGGTCCTTGTAAACAGCCAGAAGTTCTCCTGAAGTTGCTACATTTCTAAAGAGCTATTCCTGTTTTCATCTCTAGATAGCTCAGCCCAGAATGGGCTGGGCTGGGGAGTTTGGGCGGATTCTAGCTATAAAATAAGCTGCAAGAAGAAAGAAGCACTCTTTTCCCCCTTTTTGCTATTGCGGCTTCCCTTGGTATTTTGCTTCTCTGTCCTCTCCGTTCTCTATTGGGCCTCCACACGTGGTGGCAGCCATCTTAGCCTACACCTGGCTGGGGCCTAACTGGGAACCCAGAGTCCGGAGGTTTTCCCTGCTCTTGGATTGTATATTGGAACCTGTGATAGTAAAGTTTTTTAAAACTGCATCGGATCCTGAGTCTTCATCCCTTCCCCGCCTGCTTCGGAGGTAGAAGGGAACTTCGCTTCCCGGCACTGTTGGGGACTCCGGCAGCGTCGCCGACACCAAAGCTTCTTTATCCAGTCATTGATTCTCGAGCACTCTGGTTGTTTCCAGATTCTGACTATTGTGAATAATGCTGCTATCAACATAAAAGTAGGGATGTGTTTCCGCTGCATATTTTTGACTCCCCAGAGTAGATTCTGAGGAGCAGTATGGCTGGGTCAAATGGGAGTTCAATTTTTACCTTGCTGATTTTTTTTCCCTACTAGTACTCCCAAGTTGTATTCAGGAAGCCCTGGGCATCTTGCAGAGATTTTCAGCTAACCAGGCTTGCAAATCTATATGAGGACTCAAAGAGTTTGGACTAGGGTCCTCTGACGGCTGTAGAGGTGGGAGCCTACGGCTGCATCCAATCATGCTGGATACAGGGGCGATCCATGTTAAGGCACTCACCTCAAACCCTATCCTGTCTTTCTACTTCCTAATTCCTGTTACTGGTGTCTGCTCTAGCAAATCGTTGAATAATGGGATGTCAAGTGATCAAGTGATCAGTGTGATTTTAAGTTGACATCCCATTTCTTGTTGGAGACCATAAATGGGAGAAGCCTATGAGTTGGCTAATAGTATTAATTGGATACTTATTGAGAAAATCAGACAAGGAGGTGAAGACTCTTGCTGTAATAATTAAATATATGAGTTGAAAAGATCGTGTTTCAATCAGGTTTTGGTCTTGGGTTTTGATAGCTTTAGGAACTTTTCGGAGTTGGGTGGTGGAGGACATGAAGAATGTTATTTAATACCTCCAAAGTTTGGAGTCAGTCTCAAAAGTGAGAATGTATGTTGGTGTGTAAATGGAAGTAGGACGCAGCTACTTATTAGAGGTTAGGGCTATGTGGGAAAGGAGGTGAACAGGAAATTTTAAGAAGGGTGCAGAAATCTAGACAATGTTGGCCAAGCTTGGGCAGATTGGCAGAAACCTCAATGAGGCAGAGTCTTTGCTTGTGACTCAGGGAGCAGGAGTAGTAGTGTTGAAGCAATGGAGTGAATGAAGCTCTAGTTGTAACCCAGTAAGACTTCCCTATTTTTCTACCCTCCTTACATCTCCATGGAATGGACCTATATGACTTAATTCCAGCTGAAAGCAAAGTGCTGCTAAGGAACCCTACCTCAATGAGAACTGGCTCTGGGCTCCAGAGAGATTCCATGTAGTGCCAAAATGTCCATATATATTGATCATGTGCAGTGCCAGCAGGAATTCAACTAGTGTCAGCCACATGAAATTAAGGTCCTTACTTCCTATACTGTTCTTCAGATCCCAACCCTTTTTTTTTTTTTTGGGGGCTACACCCAGTGGTGCTCTGGGCTTACTCCTGGCACTGCAGTTGAGGACCTGGCAAGCCTTAGAGCACTAACCATATGGGGTGCTAGAGATTGAACCTGGGTCAACCATGTGCAAGGCAATCACTCTTGCTGAACTATTGTTTTGTCTCCCACCCTTACCTCCCCACCTCCCACCAGGTCCTTGGACTACATTTTTATTTGATTAACAATATTAAGTCATAACTATATTTTATTATGTATGATTGTTGGCAAAGGAGATAGAGTCACAGTGATTGATTAGTACTCTCTGTCTTTTGTCTAGCTGGACATGAGAGGAAATGATGTGAATAGAAGTAGAAGGATAATAACCGTCAAATTTTATCTGTCTGCAAATATTTCACCGTCACTTAAAACTACATTAGGCAGGAGAATCACATTCAAATCAAACTTGTTAAAGTAACTACTTTTACTATTGTCAAGTCTGACTTTCACATTAACTGAAATTCAAGAAGAAATTGGGAGAATTCTTTATCCTAATCTGCCACTCCCATCAGCCTTAATAATAAATAATTGGGGAAAAACAAACTATAGGACAATTGCCGAGTGCTAAAATATGTCACAAGTATAAAAACAGATTCAAAATGAATGCCATTCTAGACAAATCTCTGCAAAACAAGGCTGTAAATTTGCTCAATAAAGTGATCTGATGGGGTGACTTTGAAGAAAAGAAACCCTGTGCAGGGTGGGATGATTGAGAGATGATTGCAAAATATAGAGATGAGCATTAGTCATTTTTATAAACAAATTTAAGTAACTTAGCTTGCATAGAGTCAAATGTATAATCATGGCCTCAAGTAAAATTTTAATTTCTTTAATTACTTAAACAATGATGTTACAACTTTAATCATCTCAAAATTAATGGGGAAAGCTGTAATTTGGTTATAAACTTCTAGTTTGTTTGTTAATTGCATTGTAGTGGAATTTTTGATCTCAACATATTTTTAAGGACTCTTATTATACATGTATAATATGCTTTTCCCTGTCCAAAGAATATCCTTGGACTTCGGTGGAGGGAAAAGTAAAAGGTGGGAAATGTGTGTCCTTCTACTACATATCAAAAAAATGTAAATCACACATGCAGCCCAGAGTAATTTATTAATATGTGCTGATGAGCTCACATCAGCGCACATTAATAAATAATTAATAAAGATAGATTCATTTATTAATTAATATATCTATTAATTAATATAGATGAGCATTCTGAGATAAGAGAGTCAATCATAGATGCAAGTCAGAACTAAGTTATTAAAATATGCACTCAAGTTTTAGTTCAAAAATTTAGCTTGAGTGCATATTTTACTTAGTTCTGTCTTGCATCTATGATTGACTCTCTTATCTCAGAATGTGATCATTAAATGGGACAATAAGATCTCATGGCACCCAGAAATGGTCCATACATGTCTTTCTGTTTTGTAATTATATTTTATTAACTGTGATTTTATATACATTGACCAAATTATCACAGAAACTGGGCATTTTATCAGAGTATATGACAATACTCTCATGACTAAGAAAATAGAGGTTTGGGTTTAAATAATTTTTTCTTAAAGACACAACTGCTCACTGGTATAATTGGGATTTTATCTATAAATGAATTAGCCCTACTCCTTGTACAAAATTAAACTTGTATTGCCCAATATGATTTTGCACATTAAGTTGTAATACTACTCTACCAAAGAGCATGCACTTTCTTTATCATGCAGAGTGGTGAAAACATACTTGGTCATCCTCACAAAATTCAGCTAATAATATTCAACCTATTTTTCTTTCATTTTATAGCAGTTATCAAATGTAGTTTCAACAAAAGAATCAGAAAAATAAAAAATTGCAGCAAAGAATTAAAAGAATCATTTACTTTGCAGGAAAAGGAAGTTATTCAATAAAACCTCCCATATATCTACAGCTTTACCTCCATTGGGTAGTGATTCCTCTCTTCCTTACCTGTGCATTCAGAAAAAAGCTCCATTATTTTTTTCCTGATGCTCATTCTTATGTGTTTCATTCTCTTGCATTCTAAAAACTTTATCGTCATTATCAATTTTTATTCCTGTATAGCTTTTTCTCTTTCCCAATATTGCATAGTGTTGTTATAAACTCCTCCCTCCCCATAGTTTCCCTTCCAAGACAAACTGAAGAACATTATAGGCTAGTGCATTTGTACTTTAATTCCTAAAACTCAATTGCCAACTCAAGTTTAAGAAATTATATAATATAGACAACTTGGATTCATATTCCTCACTCACTCCCTGATCCCAAACTAGACATATCATGCATCATTCTCAAAGGGCTACTCTTGAAAGGGAAATTTGTATTACTCATGATGACGATAATCATATGGTATCCATCAGGATGTTCTATGGGCTATCAAGAACTTATAGGAAATCCTCAAATAACCACTTCTCAGCTTATCTGAGCCTTTGTCACTTGAAGCCTCTTTTCCTTAGAGCACTCTCTTTCTGGCAACCTACGACAATCCAGTCAAAGATTTTCTATATTCTTTTGATCTTTATTATATTTGGGGGTGAGGCTCCTACTCTTTGAAGCTATTAAGCATTTTATTTTTTCAGGATTTGTTCCGAGTTTCCTGTCTTTGTGAATAAATATCTTTTCTTCCCATGATTTATTAAGGTTCTAATAACCTATTGCGGACCATAATCTTTCTGTTGGCTTTTCCACAAAAGCTGAAATATGAGCAAGCAAAGTTTATATTTTCAATCGAAAAACTTTCCATTTCCTGTGTTTTCTTTATTATATACTGAACTAATCCAGTGCCTAATTATCTGACTTGGGGAATTCTGATTCATCTCTTCCTTTCACACCTGGTATATCTATTCCCTTAACAAAGCTTGTCACTATCACTATCACTATCTTCCCATTCATCATCTATTTGCTAGAGCAGGCACCAGTAATATCTCCATATGTCCTGTCTCATGCTAGTAGAACCCAAAGGCATCCGCTTGCTCCAGGAACATAAAGAACCTCAAACCATTATATTAGGTCATGGGAATGACCTAATATAAATGTTACTGGTATTTGGCATATCAAATACGACATGAGCAGCTTGCCAGGCTTGCTGTGCGGGTGGCATACTCTTGTAGTCACCTCTAAATAAAGCATTTATTGATGAACTGCTCTGCTGCTAGTGGCCGCGTGAGCCAGGCTGTGATAGTCTGGTCTGCTGGGTGGAGTTGTGATGAGAGGATGTGGAAAATGGCGGCCCCCATGGAGTAGGGGGTCGTCTGGCTTGTTGTGAGGCTCTGCTGGGGTGGCAGGCCAGGGCTAGAACCCACCATGCCTCCTGGGCGCCTCATGAACGGCTGGGCACAGGGAGAGCAAGTAGCAGCTCTGCCCCATGTCTGAGAGTCTCTGGTTCAGCATGTCTGGGCCGGACTGAAAAAAAAACTGCTGCAGGGTGGGTGTCGGTGATCAGGGCTGTGATAGACTGGTCTGCTGGGTGGAGGTGTGACAAGAAAGAAGTCCGGATGTGGAAAACGACCGCCCCATGGACTCGGGAGGGGGGGTCGTCTGGCTTGTTGTGAGGCTCTGCTGGGGTGGCAGTCCAGGGCTAGAACCCGCCATACCTCCCAGGCACCTCATGAGCAGCTGGGCACAGGGAGAGCAAGTAGCAGCTCTGCCCCATGTCTGAGAATACAAAGCTTGTATTCAACAATTTAAGATCTCAACTCTTCTGAGTCTATCCTTTCTCTCCACCACTTCTTCAAATCAGGCATGTTGCTTTTAGGCTTTTACAGAGTATCTTATTCCAGGTTTTCCCTCCTCTAAGCAGATTTTCCTATTTTCTTCTTACAGCCTAAAGTATAATTCTCACTTACAGTGTGATCTTGTCCCTTTTCTGGTTAAAATAGCTCAAGCTTCCCTGTTTTGTTCTCATTTTGTTTTTCAGGAAAGAATCCCTACATGATGTGGTTTTGGCTAAGTTGCTAAGTCTTAGCATTTTCTTTTGCTTGATGTACAATCTTATAAACCAGTCTTGTAACAGCAAAATTTAATTTAAGGGTAAAGGATAAAGAGCAGGAACCAAAGCACTTACCTTGTATGAGGCCAAATCTGGCTACCTGGTACTATAACGACAGTGTTCCAAGCACCATTAGGCATCTCCCTGAGCAAAGTGCCAGGATTAGTTCCTCAGCATCACTGATTATGGCTCACATCTCCCAAACTAATACAAAGCTCTAAACTGCACTATAATATAGATTCCTTTAGATAATTTTCCTTTGCTTAGATCATTCTTCTTTATTCTCTACCATCTTTGATCTCAGTTGTGACTACATTAGTTTTTCTAAAGTCTTCCCTAATTCCAATAAACTTTTTAAATATTTCTTTTATAGAACCTCATATCATACCCTGATTTCCAAACACAGGGATAATTTTATTCAAGAGCATTATCTGATTATTGTCCTTCTTTTGACAACACAATGAAACTTGGGATAACATGATTATCATCACCATCATCCTTACTGGTCTCCAATGTAATCTGACAGGTAATTATTATATAACAAAATTTTTTTTTCATTTTTTGGACAAATAAATCTGAATGAATTGTTACATCTCAGTATATGCTTTAAGGATTGGTTAATAATAACACACTTCAAGTTAGAAAAGACATTCCAAGTGAAAGAGAATGTCCACAGAGTAGAAAACTTGGGGATATAAATTGGAAGTAGTAAAGAGTATACATGAATAAGAGTAGTGAATGTGCTCAGTTTCAGGAGGTGATAGCTGGAGTAGAAAGATAGTTAGAAAGCTAAAGCAGTAATCAAAGTGAGCAGGATCAACATTTTTAATGCAAGTCACAAAACTGCTAAGGGTATTGAAAACTTAAGACCATTGTATCAATAAGGTGAGCCATTCAGACTGATTTCTGAGTATACTTGATCAATTGATCACTTGAATCCCGTTATTCATCGATTTGCTCGAGCGGGCGCCAGTAACATTTACATTGGACCCTATCACGTGCCAATGTAGCCCAATGGCATCTGGTTGATTCAGGAATATGAAGAGCCTCAAACCGTTCCTTCAGGGGTCTTAACAAGGAAGTCTGACCATCTTGTAGGTGGGCGGCCACGTGATCTTTTGACTTCCCGTGGGATCCAGTCAGTAACAGCTCTAGTCCAGCGGTTGTCTCCAAATCGCATTACATGTCCAGCCCATCTGATTTTCGATGCCTTGGCAAACGAGACAGCGTCCCTGATTCTGGAATAGTGATGGAGGTCAGAACTCCGGATTCCTTCAATCACTTGAGTGAGGCGTGATATTCCAAGCATAGCTCTTTCGATGCCTCTCTGGGAGACCCGAATAGCATTCTCATCCTGCTTTCATAGGGCCCAGGTCTCTGAGGCGTATGTTAATGCAGAGAGAACGGTGGAGTCGAAGAGATGTGCCCAGAGCCGGAGGTTCTTTGTCCTTTTAGTTATTTCTTCGATGCCTTTGAAGGCATTCCATGCCGCTCTCTTCCTCCTGTGCAGCTCAGGTTTTAGGTCGTTCATCATGTTGACTTCTCGACCTAGGTACACATAACTGCTGCATTCAGAGATGTTTGTTCCATTGAGAGTGAATGGGGCCTCAGGAACTAGTTCATTTCTCATGAACATAGTTTTCTTCAGATTCAGCTGTAGACCTACCTTTCCACATTCTCGGTTAAAGTCAGCCAGCATTTGTGCTGCTTGGCTAATGTTTGGTGTTATTAGAACGATGTCATCAGCGAAGCGGGAGGTGGTGTAGTTGCCGACCATCTATCTTCACTCCCCATTCCTTCCCATTCTAATTGTTGCATGATGTTCTCGAGGATGGCACTGAAGAGTTTTGGTGAGATGGTATCACCCTGCGGAACACCTCTTTTGACATCAATGATCACTTCTTTGTAGAATGGTGAGATCCTGGTGGTGAATCCGTAATACAGCTCTCTAAGGATCTTGATGTATTGGGTTTGAACACCCTGTTTGACTAGGGCTTCGATGACTGCTTCAGTCTCCACAGAATCAAAGGCTTTCTGTAAATCAATGAACATGAGACAGAGCGGCATCTTTTACTCCCTACAAACCTCGATGAGCTTGGTTACTGTGTGGATATGGTCGATTGTGCTGAATCCTTGGATTGTGCTAAGGATTCAGCACAATCGACCAAAAGGATTCTGAGTATACAATTAGAATAAACTAGCAGACAAATGGGACTGATCATTTTATGCGGTTCTATCCTGTCTGAGGACTTGACACACAATAATAAATTGAAAAAAGGATAAACTCTCATTAGTTAGCAAGTATCCAGCAATTACTGATGCCTAAGTCTTACAACTTTCTGTAAATTGTTGTTGTTTAGAGAAAGCCTTTGATTCTGTGGAGACTGAAGCAGTCATTGAAGCCCTAGCCAAACAGGGTGTTCAAACCCAATACATCAAGATCCTTCGTGAGCTCTATTACGGATTCACCACCAGGATCTCACCATTCTACAAAGAAGTGATCATTGATGTCAAAAGAGGGGTTCCGCAGGGGTGATACCATCTCACCAAAACTCTTCAGTGCCATCCTCGAGAACATCATGCAGCAATTAGAATGGGAAGGAATGGGAGTGAAGATAGATGGTGGGCAACTACACCACCTCCGCTTCGCTGATGACATCGTCATAATAACACCAAACATTAGCCAAGCGGCACAAATGCTGGCTGACTTCAACCGAGAATGTGGAAAGATAGGTCTACAGATGAATCTAAAGAAAACCATGTTTATGAAAAATGAACTAGTTCCAGAGGCCCCATTCACTCTCAATGGAACAAACATCTCTGAATGCAGCAGTTATTTGTACCTAGGTCGAGAAATCAACATGATGAACGACCTAAAACCTGAGCTGCACAGAAGGAAGAGAGCGGCATGGAATGCCTTCAAAGGCATCGAAGAAATAGCTAAAAGGACAAAGAACCTCCGGCTCGGGCACATCTCTTTGACTCCACCATTCTCTCTGCATTAACATATGCCTCAGAGACCTGGGCCCCTACGAAAGCAGGATGAGAATGCTATTCGGGTCTCCCAGAGAGGAATCAAAAGAGCTATGCTTGGAATATCACGCCTCACTCAAGTGAGAGATGGAATTCGGAGTTCTGACCTCTGTCGCTATTCCAGAATCAGGGATGCTGTCTTGTTTGCCAAGACATCGAAAAGCAGATGGGCTGGACATGTAATGCGATTTGGAGACAACGGCTGGACTAGATCCATTACCGACTGAATCCCACAGGATGTCAAGAGATCACGTGGCTGCCCACCTACAACATGATCAGACTTCCTTGTCAAGACCCTGAAGGAACGGTTTGACGCTCTTCATATTCCTGAATCAGCCAGATGCCATTGGGTTTCATTGGCATGTGATACGGTCCAATGGATATGTTACTGGCGCCCGCTCGAGCCAATCGATGAATAACTTGGATTCAAGTGATAAGTGAAATCTTACAACCAGCAAAGGCCAATAGGTGCTTTTATTTTCTAAAGTGGGAAATAGAAGTGTGTGGACAGGTGTCTCTAGTTGATTGGTTTTGCATTTTGAAAACTGTAAAAATTCTAGTCAAATGGTAATATTGTACGTTTCTTCACCAGAAAAGCCATCTTCCCTCTCAGAACATTAAACTAAACCCTGAAGAATAGAGATGCATTTCAATAAGTCTATTAGAGATAAAATATTCAGAACAAAAGGAATCATCTTTCATATTTGTTCATTTTCTCCAAGACACTAAAAAGTAATTCTGACATGTTTCTTTTCTAAGATAAAGTGGTTTTATGTGGAAAAATATATTGAAAAGTAAAAAACAGAAAATATTAATCTAAAATTCCTTCTTGATTCCAATGGTTGGAGAGGAGAAGGACAGAGAAGGAAAGAAATCAAGGGGGAAGATGAGAATGGGAAGCAATGGGTGAACAGGCATCAGGGTTTCTGTATAATGGTAATATGGGTGAGTGGTACAGCCAGATGTTCAAAACACATACTCAACAACACTGGAAACATGATATCTAATCTGCAATCACTTAAACTTTGTAATGGGCCTGTGAATTGGCATGCAGGAATGCGGCATGAGTTGGGGGTGAGGAGGGACTATGGGTATGCTGGTGAAAGAAAGTCGACAATGGTGGTAGGATTGGTGGTGAAATATTATATGCCTAAAACTCAGCAATCCATAGCTTTTTTAAATCATAGTTCTTTAAAAAAATTGAAAAATATTATAAATAAGTGTGGGATCAATAAAATATATCATAGGGGAAGCACAAATGATTTGTATCTAGGAGGCTCCAAGTTTGGTCCAATTCCTGCAACTGCATGACCCCTTGAGCTCTATTACGTGAGCTCTGATGGCTACTGATCACTAAACAGGTCAGACCAGCAGAGGCAAGTCACGTATCATCAGAAAGGTCCCCAGTCTGACACTCTAGAAGCACTAGGGGAGATGTCTGTTAAGAAGCACCTATCATATTCCTGTTGGTACCCAAGAATTAAAAACGAAGAGAATGATGATGAAATTCTTGTCTTGGAAAAAGAAGAGGCTTGGATTTGTTGGTGTCCTGATATTTGTTGGCATTTGCTGGCATTTATAGATGCTGGGCACCAAATCACCTCACCACAATACTTTGCAAAAAAAAGGCAACATTTCACTTTTTAAAAAATATTTCATTGTACCCCTGTGAGATATACAATTACAAAGATATTCATGTCTGGGTTTCGGTCATACATTGTTTCAGTACCAATCCCTCCACCAGTGCCCATTTCCCACCACCAATGTCCCCGATTCCCTCCCTCTCCCCTAGACTGCCTCTATGGAGAGTCCTTTATCTCCTCTCTCTCTCTCTCTCTTTCTCTCTTCCTTCTCTTACACACTGTGGATTGTGATACATACATTTAGAGGTTATCATGTGTATCTTTTTGCCTATATTCAATATTCAGTTCTAGGCTGGTATTATGACTTACAACAATTGTTAGCACACTCAAAACTTCACATTTAAGGAAGAAGGAAAAGCATAGGACAGGCTTGGCATAATGCTCATACAGTGCAGTCTGTCGTTATTATGTTTTACAAAGGAAAAATAGAGGAAATGGAAGTGCCTGGTCACGTATTATATTTTGTTTCCATTATGTGTGACTGTGTGTCTGTGCACGCACATGCATGAGCAGTTTTAAGGTTTGCAATAGAAAATGCAAAGTCTAATAGGCGTCTTTCTGTAAGTCATTGTCAACATCATTGGAAAGAACTGCCTATGCCTGGGCAGAACCTTGTTCTGCTTCACATCCAATGGAGCGCGTTACTGCCAGAAATTTCCACCTTCATGGAAATGCCCCTATCTGGAGTCTCTTTCCTTTGCACCATAAATGAACACTAGCTGCCTTAGAATTTCTCTGTCTTGGTGCTAATGAACTGAGTGAGAAAACAGTGTCTGTCTCCCTTCTACATGTTTTAGTTCAATAACTTTCAGCCTCTAAGATTTTAAGTAAAAATATATCCCAGCCCTTTGTCTTACGATACATTGGAGTTAGTTGTAAAATAATTTTTTGTTTTGTTTTGTTTGGGGCCACACTCAGCTAGTGCTAAAGGCTTTCTTCTGGCTATACCCACAAGGATCACTCCTGACGGGGCTCAGTGGGCCATATGTGGGTGTCATGAATTGCATATAGGTTGGCTTCATAAAAGCAAGGACCCTGCCTGTAGTGTATCTCTCTAATACCCTACTTTTTAATTCTTAAAAAAATACTACATGGTGAAGAAATGGGTGTTGGAACATAATATGACTGAAACCCAATCATGAACAACCTTGTAAATGTGTTTCTCACTGTGATTCAATAAAAAAAGAACTTATTTGAAATTTTTTTTTCTAAACTTAAAAAAGTATACACATCAATAGGCCATTATACTATATTTCTATTTACTGTCTCTTTGTTCCCATTATTCCCTTGTTAATTGTTTGAATAGTATGGGGTAGTTTTAATTTTTAGCTTTTTAATAAATTTGCAATGAACACTAAGTTGGTGCAACTATCCACATAGTGAAAATCATAAAAAGAAGAAAACACAAATTAATAATGAGATGACATTTATAAACCTTTTATTTATTTTTTTATATTTTTAAGATGTTTTTATTTGTTAATTTTTTAAAATTTTTTTTATTATACCACCGTGAAACATACAATTACAAGGGTGTTCATAATTGGTTCTTGGTAATACAGTATTCCAGCACCCATCCCTCCACCAGTGCCCCATTTCCACCACCAATGTACCCCTCCCTCCCGTCCCCCACCCACCTTAATAGCAGGTACCCCAGTTTCCTCTCTTTCACTCTCTATCTCCCTCTCTGTCTCTGCATCTCTCTCCCTCTTATTTTACACATTGTGGCTAGCCCTGCAGATATTTAGAGTTTATTACTTAAGTCTCTTTGTGTATACTCAGTGGTGAGTTTTAATCTGCCATTACCATTTCCCATATTTATTAAAATACTGGTATCTATATCCTATTAATGAATGCAGTCATTCTATATCTGTCCTTTTCCTTCTGACTAATTTCACTCAGCATGATAGACTCCATGTCCATCCATTTACAGGTAAATTTCATAATTTCATCCTTTCTGACAGCCGCATAGTATTCCATAGTGTAGATGAACCACAGTTTCTTTAGCCAGTCCTCTGTTCTCGGGCATTTAGGTTGTTTCCAGATTCTAGCTATAGTGAATAGCGCAGAGATGAATAAAAGAAGTACAGATAGTGTTTCTGCTCTGTGTTTTTAGGTCTCTAGGGTATATTCCCAGGAGTGCTATTGCTGGATCAAATGGGAGCTCAATATCTAGCTTTCGGAGGAATGCCCATATTGTTTTCCAAAAAGGGCTGGACCAGTCGGCACTCCCACCAGCAGTGGATGAGATTGCTTCATGTATAGCACAAGGAATCGAAGACCCATTTCTTCTGATAATTAGAGGGTGTAATAAGCTCCCTGCTTAACCAAGAATTTTGTCTTTTATGGGTAATTTTGCCCTGAATTTCTGTACTTGATTTCCCTGAGTTTATACTTTAGGAGAGGAACATCCAACAGGGTCCATTTGGATGATCCATTTGAAATAACAGCACTTGATTGGCCAGCAGCAACTCACAGGGAAAGGTTCACCTTTGGAAAGGAGCCCATGAATTTGTGTGTGGATGACTCCACACCACCTTGATCCTTTCCTCTATCTAGGGCTACCTGGAAAGCCACAGAAAGTAACTTGGAGAAATACAGATGGTCAGCTGGAATATTAACAAAGTGCTCATACTCACTGATCATCAAAAAATGCAAATCAAAATGGAAAATTGATACTACCTCACACCAGAGAGAACGATTATAACATGAAGTCTGGGAAAAGCATGATGGGGATGTGGAGAAAGAAAGAAAGAAAGAAAGAGGAAGGAAGGAAGGAAGGAAGGAAGGAAGGAAGGAAGGAAGGAAGGAAGGAAGGAAGGAAGGAAGGAAGGAAGGAAGGAAGGAAGGAAGGAAGGAAGGAAGGAAGGAAGGAAGAAAGGACAAAAGAAAGAAAGAAAGATAGGAAGGAAGAAAGAAAGGAAGGAAGGAAGGGAGGGAGGGAGGAAGGAAGGAAGGAAGGAAGGAAGAAAGAAAGAAAGGAAGGAAGGAAGGAAGGAAGGAAGGAAGGAAGGAAGGAAGAAAGAAAGGACAAAAAGAAAGAAAGAAAGATAGGAAGGAAGGAAGAAAGAAAGGAAGGAAGGAGGGAGGGAGGGAGGGAGGAAGGAAGGAAGGAAGAAAGAAAGAAAGGAAGGAAGGAAGGAAGGAAGGAAGGAAGGAAGGAAGGAAGGAAGGGAAGGAAGGAAGAAAGGACAAAAGAAAGAAAGATAGGAAGGAAGGAAGAAAGAAAGGAAGGAAGGGAGGGAGGGGAGGGAGGAAGGAAGAAAGGAAGGAAGAAATAAAGAAAGAGAGAGAGAAAGAAAGAAAGAAAGAAAGAAAGAAAAAAAGAAAGAAAGAAAGAAAGAAAGAAAGAAAGAAAGAAAGAAAGAAAGAAAGAGAAAGAAAGAAAGAAAGAAAGAAAGAAAGAAAGAAAGAAAGAAAGAAAGAAAGAAAGAAAGGAGGAAGGAAGGAGGAAGGAAGGAAGAAAGAAAGAAAGGAAGGAAGGAAGGAAGGAAGGAAGGAAGGAAGGAAGGAAGGAAGGAAGGAAGGAAGGAAGGAAGAAAGGACAAAAGAAAGAAAGAAAGATAGGAAGGAAGGAAGAAAGGAAGGAAGGGAGGGAGGGAGGGAGGGAGGAAGGAAGGAAGGAAGGAAGGAAGGAAAAAAGAAAGAAAGAAAGGAAGGAAGGAAGGAAGGAAGGAAGGAAGGAAGGAAGGAAGGAAGGAAGGAAAGGAAGGAAGGAAGGAAGGAAGGAAGGAAGGAAGGAAGGAAGGAAGGAAGGAAGGAAGGCAGGAAGGAAGGAAGGAAGGAAGGAAGGAAGGAAGGAAGGAAGGAAGAGAGAGAGGGAGGGAGGGAGGGAGGGAGGGAGGAAGAAAGGAAGGAAGGAAGGAAGGAAGGAAGGAAGGAAGGAAGGAAGGAAGGAAGGAAGGAAGGAAGGAAGGAAGGAAGGAAGGAAGGAAGGAAGGAAGGAAGGAAGGAAGGAAGGAAGGAAGGAAGAAAGAAAGAAAGAAAGAAAGAAAGAAAGAAAGAAAGAAAGAAAGAAAGAAAGAAAGAAAGAAAGAAAGAAAGAAAGAAAGAAAGAAAGAAAGAAAGAAAGAAAGAAAGAAAGAAAGAAAAAGAAGACTCATTCACTGTTGTTTGGTTGAAACCCTAGCAACAGTTTCTAAAAAAACCCCTTAAGGTAGAGTTTTTCCTATGACTCTAGAAATCTACTCCTGGGTATCTACTCCAAAAACTCAAAGTACTCATCTGGAATTGATGTAGGTAGGCAGACAGGGGGTTTCCACATGGCAATGACTTCTTGCCCTAAGGCTGTCCAGAGTCACATTTTGGAGCCAGGAACCAAGACTTGATGAGACTTGAACAAACCCTGAGGGAGCTGGATCAACCTTTCTCTGCCTAGCTCTTAATCCCACTACATTACAGGACAGAAGATCCAGCAGGAATAGAAGTCATGAAAAGTATATTTTCAAAGAAGAGCACTCCCAAAGTCTACTCCCTTGGCAATGGCCCTAGCAACCTAGGTTGAAGTCCCATCTGGGAGTAGCTTGGGGAGAAGTCTATAAAAGCTGTTCTGACCAAAGGATGGCACGGACATGCTGCCTGGGCACATGTGCTGCCTGAGCCCTTGTGGCCAAGCACATGTGGTTCCCGAGCATGTGTGTCACCCATATCTCCCCTCTTGAGATGTGTATTCTCTCTCTCTCACTTTCTTTCCTATTTCCCTTTCCTGAAACCTCCTTAATAAAACCTATTTCGCTTCACTGCTCATCAACTCCTGAAAATGCTTTTTCTACGAGGAAGACAAGAACCCTGAGGAAACCCTGGGTAAGGACTAGGACTGACTTTCCTTTCCTGCAAAGAGCAATTCCTTGCTTCAGCCTGAGTCCGCGACTCCCTGAGAAGTCTCCCGTGGTGGGGATCAAGTCCCATGCCTAGAGATCAAGCGTACATAAGGTATGGCTTCACGGCCACCTCGTGGGGCTGGTGGGGCTCAGGCCATCTCGCCCCCCTTCTGGACTCACATAAGCCACCCGTGAGGCCCACCTGTATCAGAATGACATACGCACACTTTTGATCACTATAATGTTATTTAATAGCCAAGATCTGGCAACAATTCAAGGGTACAAATACAAGTGAGTGGATAAAGAAATGGTGGTTTATATGCAGCGGAATATTATTCAGCCTCTACCCTCTGTATTATTATCTGACCCATATAAACATATATATATATATATTTTTAAAGGCAGTAGCCTAAGAACAGTGATGGATGGTCTTTAGTATTTTGGTGACAGGAAGGTGCAATTGCTTTTTTTTTTTACACAAATGCATAAGCATTGACTTTTTAAGCCTGTTACTTCAATGAAATAAAATTAAAATATCCAACTGGTGGCTCCTAAGTAACAAATGTTCGGTTCTCCCAGTTCTGGAGGCTGCAAGTATGGTGGGACCAGCATGCCGGTAAGGCGCTCTCGTTCAAAGTCAAAGACTTTTTGTCTCACAGCATGGCAAGCGAGGCACGAACCTCTTTAAGGGCACTCATCCCACTTGGGAAGGGAAGCACCCTCATGGCCTAATCACAACTCATGTGCTCCCCCACCATACCACAACTTTAGGGGTCAAATTTCAACAAATGAATTTTCAAATTCAGACGAAATAACCTTTTTCACTGGCTCTCTGGATAAAGCCAAAGAAGATCAGTGGCAGACACAAAGAGTCACAATCACACCCTCAGTTCACTTGCTCTACAGCTCAGTTTGCTAGTGGTAATGACAACAGCACATCATGCAGTGTGGCAAGAACTTTGGATTACGGAGCTAAGACAAGCCAGGGAGGTGACCCAGGAAATGACTAGGCGATACTTGAACTTGGGTCTTCAACACCCAGCAAAAGCACGACTATCAACACATTGCAAAAGCTCAACCATTTCTCAATCATGTGCTACATAGCGTTATTTTGTAAACATTTATTTATTTATTTTTATTGCATCACTGTGAGATAGACCATTACAAAGCTGTTCATGACTGAGTTTCAGGCATATAGTGAAGCTTCACGGTTTTAAAACAATGAAAACTTTTTATACAGTGAAAAGCTTCATAGCCTTAAAACAATGCTTGCATTTGTAATCTCTCCCTTACAAGCCTGTGAAGCTGAGGGTTGCTTTATCCAGCCGTATCCAGCTCTTTATCCAGAGAAACAAGACTAGAGGATAAAAAGTTACTGAGTAGGGAACTAGAGAATGTAAGAGAATAACTTACCTGACTCACATAGGCCCTTAATTTCAAAGCTGAAAAAAATAGTGAGATGCTCCATAAAGTGAAGGATCTTGCAATATAACCAGGAAGCAAGGAGTGCTGGGTCATACGATCACTTATGGATGGGAGGTTGATTAAAATCTCAAGAATAGTGGAAAATCATTTGGAATAGAGACTAACGTGATCAGAGACCCAGGGATGTGAAGCAGACTGAAGACAAAGCAAAAGTAAGTGAGGGAGAAGACAAATGAGTCACGGCTTGCACAGAGGAATAGCCGGCTCGCAGTCACTCCAGTAACAAGATGCTTCAATCAGTCAATGCCAGTTTGGTTTCTCTTGTCTTTTCACTGCAGGCCTTCAATGAATCTGCCCCTTCTATTGCACAGCCACCATTTCATTGAAGGTGGTGGACACAGCCCATCTATCCCTTCTGAGTGAAAGATAGAACAGGGCCACAGTGACTCCATTTTTAAACTAGACTCCATTTTATGCTCTATGGTGGTGAGTTTAAAAATTAAGTGAGAAAAACCCCAAGTGTCTTGAAGTGCAGATTCCAAGGCCAAACCACAGATAAAGAAATAACTGCCCTAAGATATATAGATGTTTGCATAACCCCCACCCTGTGACTTGTGTTGGAAGAATGCTGCTCAATTGGTAACTGCAAGGTATAGAAAGGATTAACCAATTAATGGCTAGGTTTGTTTCTGTACATCTGCTTTGGTTAGATGGAAAAATTGGAGATGTGATGTATGTTCCCTCTGTCCTGGAAGTGAAATGCATAAAAGGAGAGTCGGTCCAGTGCTCGTGGTTCCAAGTGGGGGGAGGGGGCTAGGGGTGTAGATGGGGCAAGCCGTCCCAATTTGCAAGACTTCAGCGCTGAATTCTTGTGTGTGTGTGTGTGTGTGTGTGTGTGTGTGTGTGTGTTTCTGGGTGTGAATAGACTGAAAATATCTGTCCTGTCTCTGTGTGACTCTGTCAGCGGTGCAGCAAGGCTAGTGGCCACTTAACACTGGGATCTCAGTACTCAGAAATATCATAGCTGTAGCTTTTACTCTCCAGGGTGTAGTAGCAGGTTAGGGCTCTCCTAGAGAAGGAATTTCATTGTCCCCCAAGGCAGAGGCTTCCTGCTGTGTGATCTGAAGTTACCTTTTAACTTCTGGGACCCAGGTCCCCACTGCCACTGCATAGACTTCCTTCAAGGAAATGTCAAGAATTAGCGACTACGTTCATTATTTCTGAATCTCTAACAAGCAAAGCTGTGTCTGGGAGCTTATGTATGCTTAGGGGATAGGAAGTGGTTGATGAAATACCTGGGTGCACTTGTGTGTGCAAGCTTCCTTGTAGGTGTGAGATTTGAGCTAGAAAGCATTGCTAAACTCTCTGCAGGCCTGACTGAGGAAAATGGAGTAAGAGATCTAGGAAGTAGGAGAGAGCAAATAAAAGCAAGGTTAGTGAGAGAATTCATCAGTGAGTGGAGCTCATGGTCTGGTTCTGAGTTGATTTATGTATGGGGGTGTTTTAAAACAGGGATATGGGCCTTTTGTTGTCTTGGGAGTAGCATGGATAGAGACCCTAATAGGATGTAAAAAATGCTCTTTGTTTGTCTTTTCACTGTCCACCTGTTGTAGGCAGGCAGACAGGGGGACGCCACATGGCAATAAAAATTCCTGAAGAAGAAATAAAACTGGTCCTTCAGGGATCCAGAGTCACACCTGTTGTCACACAGGAATCAGACTTGATAAGGCCACCATCAACAACAGATCCTGAGGGAAGGGAAGGCCAGGGGGAATGTGTGAAGCCTTAGGCCACAGGCCCTTCTAATAGCTTTAACTAATTAAATCTCCTGAGGGAAATGAATCAGCCTTCCAGCCCAAAACACAGCTCAAAGAAGACTCCAAAGCATTTCAGTCAAAGAAGACCACTCCCAAAGTATACTCCCCTTGGCAACTGCCCTAGTAACCGAGGTTGAAGACCCATGTGGGAGTAACTTGGGGAGAAATCTATAAAAGCCGTCCTGACCAAAGGACAGCGCTCATGCTGCCTGGGCACACATGTTGCCTGCATGCACATGCTGCATGGACACACATGCTGCCTGAGCCCATGTGGCCGAAAGCACATGTGGTGCCTAAGCACGTGTGTTGCCCACATCTCCCCTCTTGAGATGTGTACTCTCTCTCTCTCTCTCTTACTTTCTCTCCCCTCCCCTCTCCTAAAACCTCCTCAATAAAACCTATTTTACATCACTGCTCGTCTACTCCTGAAAATTCTTTTTCTGTGAGGAAGACAAGAACCCTAAGGCAACCCTGGGTAAGGCCTAGGACTGACTTTCCTTTCCTGTAAAGAGCAATTCCTCTCTCCCAGCCTGAGTCCGTGGCTCCCTCCCTGAGAAACCTCGGGTGGTGGGGGATCAACTCCCATGCCTAGAGATCAAGCGGACATCAGGTGTGGCTTGACAGCCACCTTGTGGGACTGGTGGGGCTCAGGCCCACGCCGTGCAGTGGCTCATGGCAAACTTTATCAGTCCTAAGCCTGCCCAGCGGGTCCTGGGTGGCAGAGGCGGCTGGGGGAGAAAGCAACCATCTCTCTCCCTTCGGGCTCACATAAGTCACCCGTGGGCCCCACCTGCAACACACCCACTCACTCAACTACTCAGTATTTATTGAATGTGTGCTGTGTGTGCACTAGAGGACAGGAGAGTAAGATGCCCTCAGCCTAGGATATGGATTCTAGCAAAGGCAAATAGGAAGTCAGCAAGCCAGTAAACAAATGGTATAAGAAAGGAATATGTTCCATGAAGGGAAAATCCAACAAAGGAGGCTTGTGTGTAATTCAGAATGGATGAGGGTAGGGAGAGACTTCCAGGATGCTGCCCTTGATACAGGACTCATTTGGGATAATCTCCTTCCAAGGAGGACTAAGGGAATTTGTGATTACCAAGGCCTTGGCCTGCCCAAACTTTTCTAGCAATGCATCTAAAAGTCAAACTAAGACTGTTAAAGAGCTTAACTTGAACAGAATGAAGGAAGGATTACTCTTAAAATGACCTCAGGAGATGACGAGAACTCAAGCCTTCCCAGAAGTGCAAAATCTGCACAAAGCCTGGAAGAAAACAATAGTGTGCAGAAGTTTTTCAGGATTGGCCAAATCCAGGGCCTGAGGGAGTTTTCAGTATTTAAAGTCATTAACTAAAGGGCAGTTTTAGAAAAGTGCTGGAGAGAGAACACAGTGGGTAGGGCAAGGCAAGCATTATTGCTTTGCAGGAAGTCAAACCAGGTTCTATCCCATATGGTCCCCACAGCACTGTCAAGAGTGATTCCTGAGTGCAGAGGCAGGAGTAACACCTAATTGCTGTGTGTGCCCCCCAAATAAAATGAAATAAATAAAATTAAAAAGGGGGGAGGGCATCCATGCTATAATAAGCAGGACCTGAAAAATCTTAGGGGAAGTTCCCGAGCTTCATTGCAGCTACTGGACACGTGGTTTCATTCACAGCATTAGAGGCAGAGAGCTAGGAAAGGGGCTCTCAGGGAAAAGGGACTCCTTGCATGTCACTTGTCACTTGTCTTCTTGTTGCTCATCTATTTGCTCTAGCTGGAGCCAGTAATGTTGGGAATGAGGTCAATTATTGTTAGTTTTTTTTTTCTTTTTTTGCTTTTTGGGTCACACTCAGCAATACTCAGGGGTTTCTCCTGGCTCTGCACTCAGGAATCACTCCTGGCGGTGCTTGCGGGACCATATGGGATGCTGGGGATCGAACCCAGGCCAGCATGGGCCGGCTGCGTGCAAGGCAACGCCCTACCCGCTGGGCTATCGCCTCCAGCCCCCAATTATTGTTAGTTTTTGGCATATCAAATACACCACAGGTAGCTTGCCAGGCTCTGCCATGGCTCTGGGTTCAACCTAGGGAGCCCAGTCTTTTTCCATGTCAGACCATCAACCATCTGGGGCCCTCGGGGCAGAGCCCTGGGTGTAAACAAGCTCTCCTAGCATGTAATAAAACCAGACGCAGATCCAATAATGCCAATGCTGCAAAAAGTCTCACTTTGCCGAATTAAGGCCTAGGCCTGAAAGAATCTTCATGGCACCAGTAACAGACCCTGAGAAAGTGGACATTCCTCAAGGGAAGCTCCAATATGAACAAAGGACAGGAAAAGAATTTCAAAGAAGACCATCCATCACTCCCGACACTGTTCCCTTGGCAACCACCTTAGCAACAGACTCTTGCCTAGGTAGATGCACCAAACAAGGGAGATTGAGGGAAAAAAAACTCTATAAAAGCCACTGTGAGTAAAGGAAGAAAGGCCATATGCTGCCTGAGTCCATGTGCTGCTTATAACCACATGCTGAACACATGTGTCACCCACATCTGCCCTCTTAAATGTGTTCTCTCTCCCTCACTTTCTCTCCCTTCTTCCCCTTCCTCCAACACCTCCAAATAAAATCTGTTTTTACTTCACTCCTGGTCTCCTCCTGAAATTCATTTACTGAGAGATAAAGACAAGAACCCTCAAGGCTGGGTCAGGTCTAATCTTGTCAGCAGGTCCCAGGCAGCAGAGGTAGATCTGGAGAAAGTGACGGTCTCTCTCCTCCCAGCCTCACCTCGCCACCTGTGAGGGCCCACTGACATCAGCAGGAGGCCTGCAGAGTGGACCCAGGTCTATGCTCTGCCTGGATTCTGGATCCACCAAAATAGCAAGAATATAAATGGCTGCTGTGTAAAACTGCCCAATTTGTGGCCATTAATTATTAGATGACAGAAAATTAACACAAGATCATAGTATCAAGTCTAATTCTACTTTCCTACCTACTCTACTAGTTAACTCTCCTCCCAAGTTCCACAGTCTCCAGTTTTCAGACATTTTACAATTTTTATTTTATTTTATTTTTAGTGTTCTCCATCTCCTTTCCTTTTGGCTGCTGGTATTATCAGAATGACTGGAGGTCACTCACGTTTGGTTGTGCTGTTTGTACCCTTGGCTGTGAGTACATGCACAATGTTTTCTGGGTGGCTGTCCTTTTGGATTGTGTTTATACACCTTTTCCGAGCTATGCTGGCCAGGTACCACACATTTTAAATGTGTCATGTGATAGAGAAAACACACTAGCTGGAATTATCTAATGGCACCCCTCAAGCACATGGGAGAGTGCTAGGCATTGATCTGGGAACTCCACACTCACAGGATAGGATTCCTGATAATGATGTGAATTAACTCCAGTCCCAGTATTTCTCTTTGAGGGAACAGGCAGAGAAAGCAGAGGAACAAGGAGTGCATTGGGTCTCCGCTGGAAACACACTGGTGGCCCCTGGCTGCCTGTATGGCTCTTCTTGGCTCAGCGTCCTTACTGTGCTCAACAAGCTTCACCATGTCCATGCAGAGATTAGGTTCTGACTCGGAAGGTGAGTTGGTATCTTTTCTCACCAAAGCTTCTTAGTGTAGTAATGTTTTATGGTCCCTTATGACAGCTCATTACCTCCCCAAAGAAGCCAGCAGAAAATGAATATTTTATCTGCTCCAATACTGTAGGCATGGCTTGAAGGAAAAAATATATGTTCTATGGCATCCATCTTTATAAAATGGATTTTTTATTCTCCCTAATCATAAAAGATGACTATGTAATTTATCTTTTTACATATCTTTCAACAGTAATGATAGTAAATAATTGTAGTTATATGGTCCTTGTGCTGGAAGAAGTTTGGCTTAGTTACTGACAATTTTCTCCTATCAAAGGAAAATTTCAAACTGGCTAGAAAATTTTTTCATTTCAATTTTGCCATTAGATTTTTTTTTTCTCAGACAAGGAATGACTTTTTTGGATGGGATGAACTAGGATTTTCTATAGAATAATGACTTTTAGAAACACAATAGCTTTGAAAAAATATAAAGCTATTGGTTAAAACTGCAAACATTAAAATTAATTTTTCTGAATGATTTTTTGAAGATGACATTGAAAGGATATAATGACATCACTGGAGAACACTGACTGTCAGACAATAGATATGAGAGAACTCTCCAGGAAGGTGGTAAAACAGAGAAACCATAGTCAAGAGAAGGAGCAAAAGTAATATCTAAAAGCATTTATATTGCAGGGTACTATGCAAATTGAATAAGACAGGTTTTGATTATCCTATATCCAATGTTAATATCTGTATATTACTCTAATTTTTATTTGTTTATCTTGAGTTATATAGATAAAATATTATTGTACTCATTTCTTAGTATTACATACAGTGATTTGATAAATGCCTTAGTTAACATTTTAAAATTTTATCTCCTTTCCTTCCAATCTCTGTACATTTTTCTAGTCTCTTTGTCTACTCATTCTCATTTTATTTCTTACCAAAGCCCTTTTAATCAAACAATGAGCTTTGAGGTTCTTTAGGATTTTAAAAAAATGTTTACTTCTTGTCTCACATTGTATTTCTAGTTTTTATGTTTTATTCATTTCTGTCACTTCACTGATCACATATTAGAAATATAACAATAAAGCTGTAGCATCTACAGATGTCTTCCTGGGTGTCTGGGCAGAAACACGAGAAGGGGAAGTGGGCCAAAGCGCAGCACACTCCACGACAACTTGCCCTTAGTTCTTGAACAAATCAGATCCTGCCAACATGCCAACGAGAGAATGAATATTGGAGAATTTTCATCTGATTTTGGAAATTCAAACCATTATGTCAGATGAATATACAATATCTTCAGTTAGAAACATTTGACTACCTGAAAATGTACTATTCCATAGATATATTTCACATTCAACATTGTCTATTATTGTTTATGCAAACACAAGATTTAATGATGTATCTAGTTTAAACAAAAACTTCTGTTTTACTTTCACTTCTCTCAATTGTTAGCTCTTGGCTAAAACTACCAAATTACTTTTCATCATAATATGTCTACTTTTATTTTATACCTGCTCACCCACACCCCTAGTCCAAGAGTCACCCTCCTGTACCTGAAATATTGTGACAGCATTTGAACTAATCTCTTTCTCATTTGTTCATCTCCAACTAATTTTTCTTACTATTACCTCCAGTCATTTTAAACAGTATGAATTTAATATTATTTCTTCCTTAGTTAAAGTCAATCAGCATCTTCCAAAAATCTTAGCAGGGCTTGCATTCTTATCTAACTTGCCCTTTCTTCCCTTCCTGGAGTTGATGCCATGGTGACTTACTTCTCTACTTGACCTCTATGGACCATCCCTAAAGTTTTGAACATGGTATGTGCTGTTTCCTTAGCAAATAGTTATGCTCAAATTAAGCATATGCATTTTATATCCAATTGCTACAATTTTACCTATTGGTAACTTACATGTATTTGTGTTTACATGTATTTGTGATTATCCTTTGATGGCAGTCTTTAATTCAAAATTATCACTAGACTTCACTTTATTATCATAACGACTTTCTCACCACTCCTCTGCAATGGCACAAGTGCACAAAGATGATCACATATCTTAATATATTAATTAACAGTACATATATGAACCTATATAACTTTATATATAACTATACATGTCTATTAGTAGTTTTTTGTGAGGAGAAACGTGAAAAGGTTTACATTCACTACAACACAAAAGACTGCATAAGAAATGCTTTCCTTGGTGGACCTTTAGGTGATGTACCTTCTGCCCCTCAGGTATCTCTTCTGGAGGCCGGAGGATACAACTGACCAGTGACACACATCAGAAAGGCTCTTCCTCCTCTTTGCTTCCTTGATTGTTTATGGGGCCAGCCTTAGGTTTATCACCACCTCAACAAAAATATTCCTTATTTCTTACTTTTATTTTAATGCATCATATTTCTTCATGTTCACTTTCTGGCTCCTTAGGTTCACCGGTACCGCTCAAGTCTTGATCAGTCTTGTCTACATACTGTGGCTAACACTTCAGCTCTGAGAATGTGTTCCTTGACTTCCTGCATGCTCTCTTCACATTTTTGTGACCATGTTTCTTCAGTGAAGGAGATACATGCATGTTTGTGTGTGTGGAGGGGGATGTAGGGCGTCGCCTATTTTTAGCTCTGACCATGAGCTCTGTTAAATGATCTTTACTATTTTTGTATTCCATAATGCTGAGGTTAATGAAATGCTCCTCAAAAGTGGTAGTAGTTCAAAAGTGTAATCAATTTCTCTGATTTTAAATTCCTTGTCTAGTACCTGTGTATATTTCCCATGTGATAAATCAAATAATAATTAACAGATGAAATGAACAGATGAAAAATTTTAATTAAGCATTTTATTATACCACCATGAGATATACAATTACAACAGATGAAATTTTAAGGAGAGTTATCACCTTCTGACAATAAACTAGACCACAGGCTCTGCCTAGGGTTATCATTCTGTTCAGTAGAATTCATTTCCAAGCTAGTTAAAAGAACTGTTGACCTTATTATTTTTATTTTAGATAGGACGAGTAAGCTTTAAAATGCAGTTATTGGATATTTCACCTACATATACTAGAGAAAGCGAATAAATTACCTATTTGAAATATGGAGGAAAGGATGGACCAGTATCTACTAACCACTAACTGAGGTGAAGATTGGAGGCATTTAACTTGCAGTCAATCTTAACTTGAAGCTACGAGTTTGAAGGGGTTGATAAAGGACCATTTAAGGATGAGAAATCATAGGATTCAATTATAGATTACAGAGTAGCATCAAAGGCATCATCATGCAATGTTTACAGCAGGGAAATTACATAAGGAATATACTACAAAACATCAATGCTGAAATCCATGAAGTGTTGCAACATATTTTGGATGATTTACTCTTGTAAGTTGAGATTTGCTGCAGGAGAAATGGCTACTCTTAATAAGAAATCTCAGGAGTTTGAGCAGAGATGCCATTTGCAGGCCAGCAGGACATATACATTGCTCACACCATGGAATTCAAATCCATGGGACAGCAGGTCCCTCAGTTACAAAACCGGTTGTCTTCATCTAGAGCGGAGTTTCCACAGGCAACAGACATCAAGGAAGTGTATTTTAACAATCTTCCTTTTAATAATTTGCATTCAGGGCAAACTTTACTTTTTCTTCCACTTTTCAGCTTTTCAACTAGATTCTTCAGAGGCAGCCCAAAGGTCATATTTTCAGATCACGTTCTACCATGTGTAACAGTATTAAAAGTGCATTCCTGATACTCGACTCTTCACTTACCTTTCTGAAAATTAACTGAGATCTTTATTTATATTGATTGTCAAAGTATGTTCTTATTGGTCCTGGGACCTTTTCCTAAACTCCCACAAGTCTCATATTTCCCATCAGCAAAGTATTTTCAGTTCTTCTTTTGAAATATAACAAGAGTGTTTTCTTTTCCTTTCTCCTCAGCTGACACAATCCAGAGGTCAGCAGACTGTTGGTGTAGACATCTACTTGGGTCCTTGCCTGGTCTCTCCAGAGCATCCAGGAGGGTGATGTTACAAAAAGAAAGATCAGGCCTCTACTCAAAATTCTATTTCCTCCTCATCTAACAGAAAACAAAAGGTCTGATGTCCTTACCTATGCCATAGCTATTCCTAGATTCATCTCTAACCCTCTCCCACATTGGGTTTCTGTGATAGTTTCAAACATTTGGAATGAGATGGTCAAGTGACTTCATAGTGGAAACTGTTAAAAAGAAAACTGTTCAGACCTGAGTTGAAGCAGTGAAGGAAGGGAGCTAGGGTGTTAGTTCAACTGGTTGTTTTTGCTAGAGGAGGACTAGGTTTAATCTCTGGTACCTCACAGTCCTGATGAGAACAACTCTTGTGTACCAAGCCAGGAGTGGCCCCTGAGTACCACTGAATGATGTCCAAAATGAGGCAAATCCAACTTTATTGAAGTTGAACTAAAGAGATAGTACATTGGTTAAGGCACTTGCCTTCATGTAGCTGGCCCCTGGTCATCCCCCAGCATTGCATGATTATCCAATTACTATCAGGAGCTAGCCTGAGTACAGAACCAGGAGTAGCCTCTGAGCATCACTACGAGTGGAGCAATTCGTGTTGCTCCCCACCAAATGCAGTAAAGATATATTTACTCAACGGTTATCAACAGGAGGGAAAAGAACTGAGTCCCATTGTAGTTTGCACAAAGTTGACATTCTGCTGAGGCAGCTCCACGAAATATGACAATGGATTAGTCTGACTAAACACAATTGGGGTGACTATGTTTGCCAGCAGGTAGTACTGAAGTTGCGGTTCTGCTCAGCCCCAGAACCTGCAATAAAGAGCCCCCTGTCTTTCTCCATGAAACTATTTGAAACTATTCCATGAAACTATTCCCCATCCTCCAAAAGAACTGTGAGTTGTGGGATACACATGTTAGCAATTTTACCTCCTTTCTAGCTAAAGTCCTAAAGAGAGCAAATCCTAATCCTCCAGGTTAAACAAAGCAATAGAAAATGCCCCAGGCAACACTAAGCTTTGGTCAGGAGTAACATTTTTTTTAAGTATTTTATTATACCAACCATGAGATATACAAATAAAAAAGATATATAATTAAAAAGTTCATATTTGGGTTTTGGTCATACAGTGTTCCAGCACCCGTCCCTCCACCAGTCCCCATCTCCCACCACCAAAGTCCCCGGTTCCCTCCCCCTTCCCTAGCCCACCTCCATGGCAGATTCTTTATTTCTTTCCCTTTCTCTCTCTTTCTCTTTTCCTTCCCCTCCAGACTATGGATTACAGAACATACATTAAAGGGTTGTCATGTGTATCCTTTTGCCTCTATTTAATGCTCAGTTCTAGGTTGGCATTAGTACCCTCGACAATTGTTAGCACACTGTTCCATTTTCTGTCTTACCTAACCTCTGACTCCCACACGTTTGTGATAATTTCCACCTTTGACAAGACCTCCTGATATATGTTTCACTTGACCTTGGATATTGGTATCTTAATATGTACATATATATTTATGTTATACAGATAAATGCAGTCATTCTGTGTCTGTCTCTCTCCTTCTGGCTAATTTTGCTCAACATAATCTTCTCCATGTCCATCCATTTATAGGCAAATTTTATAACTTCATTTTTCCTAAAAGCTGCATAGTATTCCATTGTGTAGATGTACCAAAGCTTCTTTATCCAGTCATCGATTTTTGGGCACTCTGATTCCTTCCAGATTCTGGCTATTGTGAATAATGCTGCTATGAACATAAAAGTAGGGATGGTGTTTCCGCTGCGTATTTTTGGTTTCCCAGAGTAGATTCCCAGGAGTGGTATGGCTGGGTCAAATGGGAGTTCAATTTCTAGTCTTTGGAGGAAAGTCCATATTGTTTTCCAGAAAGGCTGTACCAGCCGGCATTCCCACCAACAATGGATGAGTGTCCCCTTTTCCCCACATCCACGCCAGCACTTGTTGTTCTTGCTCTTTTGAATATGTGCCAGTCTCTGTGGTGTAAAGTGGTATCTCATTGTTGTTTTGATTTGCATCTCTCTGATGATTAGGAAGAAATTCGAATGGCCAAAAAAACACATGAAAAAATGCTCATCATCACTAATCATCAGAGAGATGCAGGTCAGGAGTAACATTTTAATGGGAGTTGAGGCCACCATATATATGGTCAGAGCATTAGGTTGCTAGAGGCCAAACTGCAGTTTGCTCAAACATCTTCCTGCAGAAATTTGGATGGTCTTGGTGTCCAGGATTCTGCAGTTCTCAGCATGCCTTGTCTCTGGTGAGCAAAAGGGGCATGCAGGGCTTGAGCGTTTCTGTAGGGTTGATTGAGGGGCTCCACAGCAGACGGGGAAGGGAGGATCCCGAGAACACTGTCAGATGGTGAGTCAGTCAGGCAGATTTGAACAGAATGAGGAGTGAGCTTCCCCCAAAAGTCCTCAGTCATAGTTGGACCAGTAAGGTCTGCCTTCTCCCACAGTAAGGAGACAATGTGATGCCTGCATCATAATGTCTCAACTTCTATGAGAACAGCCCATAGAAGTTTGACTCGGTGTGAATATGTGAGGCGATGGCAACTGAGGCTGTCACCCACCATGGCCCCCCCATACCAGTGAGACCTAGCAATTGAATTTGTTGGCCTACATCTCAGCATGGCAATCCAGAAACCTGGGCTCTCTCTCCAGCCATTCCTACACGAGGCACCTGCACTGCAGTTCTGTGGGGAACAATCCTGATCCCCTAGATTCTGGCCCGTTGCTAAGGGATCACTCTTGGCTTCAAAGTACCTATCTCAGAGGTCTCCCCTTCTGCTCTGTCTTCATTATTACTCACCAACAGTTTAGTATCTCTCAGAGTGTTTCTTTTTCCCTTCTTAGCTTCACTTGGTCACTTGACATCCCATTATTCATTTGACTCTATCACGTGCCAGTGTAGCCCAATGTCTTCTGGTTGATTCAGGAATACAAAGAGCCTCAAACCGTTCCTTCAGAGTCTTGACGAAGAAGTCTGACCATCTTGTAGGTGGGCGGTCACGTGATCTTTTGACATCCCGTGGGATCCAGTAGGTAGGTAACGGCTCTAGTCCAGCGATCATCTCCAAATCGCATTACATGTCCAGCCCATCTGATTTTCGATGCCTTGGCAAATGAGACAACATCCCTGACTCTGGAACATAGATGGAGGTCGGAGCTCCGGATTCTTTCAGTGAGGGGTGATATTCCAAGCATAGCTCTTTCGATTCTTCTCTGGGAGACCCGAATAGCATTCTCATCCTGCTTTCGTAGGGCCCAAGTGTCTGAGGCATATGTTAATGCAGGGAGAACTGTGGAGTTGGAGAACGCCCGGAGCCAGAGGTTCTTTGTCCTTTTAACTATTTCTTCAATGCTTTTGAAGGCGTTCCATGCCACTCTCTTCCTTAGCACTTATCATTATTTCACATATGTTGTATTGTTTATTATCCATCTTATCCCAGTTGGAATGTACGAGCTTTTTTTGTTTGTTTTCATTGTGGCTATATTTTCAGTGCCTAGAATGGTATTAGAAAATAGTAGGTATTTAATAAATGTCTGAAAATTAGAATTATTAAAAGCAATATAACTGTCAGTTCTTCAACAAAGAAAATTCTAGTCTTTACTCTGGAATAGAAGTGGTGCCTTCCCATAGGTTTTGAACAGTGTTGGCGCTAGACTTATATATAGACTTAAAAACATTTGATTGAGTGCAAAGTTATATTTTAATTTTTCTTGCCAATGTGATGTTGGCTTACAACAGTGTAAATATTTTGTGCTTGAGAAATGTAATGTTACATACCAGGCTTACCACAGAAGTGCTGTTACCTCTTACCACTGCCCACAACTCTTTAAACCTTCATATATGGGGTTCTGTGATAAATGTTCAAGCATTTACTGCTATTAGATATTGTTTCTAGGGACTGAAGCAATAACACAGCAGGTAGGGTGCTTGTCTTACACAAGGCCAATCAGGACTCGGTCCCTGGTATCCCATATGGTCGTCTGAGGATCCCCAGTAGTAATTCCTGAGCGAAGAGCCAGCAGTAATCAATGAGCATCACCAGGTGTGACCCCCAAAACAAAAGATACTGTTTCTATTGTCTCGCTCCATGTATTTATATACAATATATGAGGAGAATATCTTTCTATGTGATTCCCCTTATGACTTATTTCTCTTAGCTTGGCCTTCTCTAATTTCACATAGATATAGCAAAGGCAATATTTTTTATCTTTTTAAATTGCTGAGTACTGTTCTAGCATGTATATGTTGACAATGGCTATTTTTCCACTCCTCTGTTGTGCTGCAATAACTGTAGATGTAATAATACATATGTGTATATATATACAGATATTTCAAATTAGTATTTTATGTTATTTTAAGAGGTGCTTAGGATTGGGATTTGTGGATCAAACATTTGTTTTATTTTTAAGTCTTTTGGGAGGCCCATCCACAGTGGTGTTCAGAGTTTACCCCTGGCTCTGTTCCAGGCATCTCTCCTGGTGGGACTTATGTGTCCATACATGGTGCCTGGGACCAAATGTGGATTTCCTGCAATTAATACAAGTGCCCTACCTGCTATGCTATTTCTCTGACCTCACATATTTTAAAATTTTATAAAAATTTACATATAATTTTTCAAGAGACTGAATCTGTTACCTTTCCGCCAAAGTAAATAAGGTGTGTATTTCTCCACCCCCCTATATCACCTATTTTTAAAAAAATTCTTCAATGCTACATTATCTATAAAGCAAAACACTAACTTTCCCACTTGTTGAAACAGAAAATGAATTTCTAGATAATTTCTAGAATTGCGATCTACTTGAGGAATCACTTGAGATTCCCCAAAAACCTGTTTTCACTAAGGTGCTAACTCTGGAAATGGTCCAAAGCCTGTCTACTTCTCTGGTTTGAAGAATCAGGGGTAAGTGGGGTGAGTAATTTTCTTGCTTAGCTTTATAATTCATTTATACTTCCAGATTTTCTAGGCTTTGCATAAGCTAGTTTGCTATGTTGTTAAAACAAAGGAAAACAAATCCATAGAGACCTACATAATTATTTTGTAACGTAATGTTTTATGTCCTTTGCTACTTACTACTTCAGGATCTGCTGACACTCAAGGAACAAATTCTTCAGTTGAAATTCACAAAGTACTCAAATAGATGGCTTGCCAAGAAAATTGATGAGAATGAAAAAATATCCCAGGCCCCTGAAAGAATTATTTTTCTTTTCTTTTTTCTAATTTCAAGAATAAAAGACACAAAGAGAAAATGATCTTGGTTCGATGAATGAAAATTAAACAATGACCTCTGAAAGAAAATATATACTGCCAGGCTGTTTATGAATCCCACTTTTATCACAACACAAATAGATAAATAATAGAAGCCCATAATGCTTGTCTCTGAAATAGTAGTTAAACTGAAACTCAGTATGCAGGAAACAAAAGATGGATGGTCTTTCATAAACATGTTTTTATAACATGATCCTCTCATATAAACAACTGGCAGTACATCCTTTTGGGATTCTTGTTAGCCAGGACTTTCAAAGCTACAATGAAGGGATTGAGTTTCAGAATTATTTCCCAATTTTGTGCAGTTGGGAGGAAACATCTGTTTACTGTATGTAAATTAACAAGACATTCTGTTCTTTCAGGGACCCTACAAAGATCCCTTTAAAGTATGCCAGTTTGACCAAAAAAAAAAAAAAAAGACTCTTCAAAAGACCCAAAGGAAGTCTAGGAGAGATACTGTAAAGATAGAGGCTTTTTTTTTTAATCCCTTTTAAAAAGTCTATATTTGGATCAAGTAAAGAGTAGAGTTTTCTCTCTGACCAAAACCCAGACTAGAGTGGTTTTTACTCTCTTCTTTCCTGGTCACCCTGAAGTTTGAAAACAGATTTGCCTCATGGAAGAAGTGCGGTAGAAGCTAGGAGCAAATCAGCAGTAAATCTTTGTTCAGTTACAATTTCCACATGTCTGGCAGACTCTCTTGGAAAGCGAGCAGTCCAGACATTTGGAAGCAGGTGCCACGGCATGTGTCTTCTTTCAGAGTCCATCCATCCTATCTGCACCAAATGGATGTGCTCATCTTATACATGCTAATTTTGCAGGCGCTGAACTTGGCTTCGGGGTTAGGAGACATCCGTATGTGCTGTTGGCTGGAAACAGCTTCCATAACTGTGGGATTCTGTTGGATATGACTTCTCCACAGAGCTGAATAGAAAACATTCACCTTAGCAAGAGCTTTCAAATGTGGTATTGCAACTCACATTAGGTAGGGAATTAGTTGATTTTTTACATTCTGACTCTTAGGGAAAAACAAAAAATTATCACCATGGGTACTGAGAAAATTGGTCTCAATACATTAGCTATCTCAATTACTCTTTTTTATTTAATAGATGGATAGTTCTGCATTATGAGAATATAGTCAGTGGCTTTGTAGAATAAATAGAGTGCATAAAAATTCTCCAACAATTATAAATATATAATTGAGAGTCCAAAAAAAATTTTCCAACAATTATAAATATATAATTGAGAGTCCTTTATATTTTTCCATTTGAGACTTGTTATCTTTACAATGTCTTAGAATAAAATTTTACTCATGGTTGCATTTTTAACCTGGAGACAATCCATTTTCTTAGTGTACAGATTTCATCAACATGTCTGATAAATAAATGTCTTTAGTTCCTCTTGTCCTGCTTTCAATGTAGTCCTGGTGCTCAGCAATAATTTGTCTTAGAGATAATTCTATGCATAGCCTGTTTTTAAGCTGCTGGGTACACCTCATTTATCTCTAAGCTGGGCGAGTGCTCATTTAATGATAATGAAAATCCCCCAAATGATATATTTTTAACACCAATAAACTTGGAGTTCTGCGTTTATTGCTGGCACATACCAGAAAACTTAAACTAAACTTTGATATTGTTCTCATAGCTTTTAATTTCTCATTTTGGTTCTGGTCCCTGAAGAAACCATGCAAATGATCTTAAAACAGTGCAGCTATCAAAGACACAAGACACATAATGTGTGCATCCCCTTACATCTTAGGGTAAAAGAAAGTAGAATTTGAATAGAGAGGTAGATCAGGGAATAGATGATACCCGCCTGTCCATGTGTATGCACTCAGATTTTGTTAGCTTCATTTTCTACTATAACAACTGGCTACCCAAAATACACATTGGAATAAGTATAAGAATCAGTCTTCCCCTGCCTTCTGAAACATATGTTAATCCTAATGACAGGACTAGGAAAAGCAGAATTTAATGTGAAATCAACTGTCATAGCCTCATTGTCTACCGGTGGCATTTAGTTACCTGAGCTTGTCCACACTTATTATTCATCTTTCTATCCAAAATTCCTAGGAATCAGCTTAACAAAGAATGTAAAAGTACCTGTACAAAGGATACTACAAAACACTCCTTCAAGAAATAAAAGAGGACATGAGAAATGGAAACACATCCACTGCTCATGGATTGGGAGGAATTAGCTTTGTCAAAATGGTACTACTCCCTAGAGCTCTGTACAGATTCAATGCCATCCCTATAAGGATACCCATGACATTCTTCAAAGAAATTGACCAAATACTCCTGAAATTTGTATGGAATAATAAACCCCCAAGAATAGCTAAAACAATCCTTGGGGAAAAAGGATGGGAGACATCATCCATCCAACTTAGTCTTATGCCTAAATGCAGACCCAGATATTCTTTAGGTATTTCTTGGGGGATGGGAGGGGGAGGAGGGAGAAGATTCTCAAGTAGTGCTTCAGCTGGTAAGAAAGAGGGCTGCTGCTCTGTCAAGTGTGTTAAAAGTTTAACAGACTCACATCTTTAAGAAGAATTAAACCACAGTTTAAAAACTTTTTTTAAACAGAACGTTTTAGTTTTTATCTTGATATCTTATTTAAGAATGCATCACCTTTCTGGTACCACCTGATTTTTTTTTTTAATTTTTTTTTATTATACCACCGTGAGACATACAATTACAAAGGTGTTCATAATTGGTTCTTGGTAATACAGTATTCCAGCACCCATCCCTCCACCAGTGCCCCATTTCCACCACCAATGTACCCCTCCCCTCCCCCCCAGGCCGCCTTAATAGCAGGTACCCCAGTTTCCTCTCTTTCTCTCTCTATCTCTTTCTCTGTCTCTGCATCTCTCTCCCTCTTATTTTGCACATTGTGGCTAGCCCTGCAGATATTTAGAGTTTATCACTTAAGTCTCTTTGTGTATATTCAGTGGTGAGTTTTAATCTGCTATTACCATTTCCCATATTTATTAAAACACTGGTATCTATATCCTATTAATGAATGCAGTCATTCTATATCTGTCCTTTTCCTTCTGACTAATTTCACTCAGCATGATAGACTCCATGTCCATCCATTTGCAGGTAAATTTCATAATTTCATCCCTTTCTGACAGCTGCATAGTATTCCATAGTGTAGATGAACCACAGTTTCTTTAGCCAGTCCTCTGTTCTCAGGCATTTAGGTTGTTTCCAGATTCTAGCTATAGTGAATAGCGCAGAGATGAATAAAGAAGTACAGATAGTGTTTCTGCTATGTGTTTTTCGGTCTCTCGGGTATATTCCCAGGAGTGCTATTGCTGGATCAAATGGGAGCTCAATATCTAGCTTTCGGAGGAATGCCCATATTGTTTTCCAAAAGGGCTGGACCAGTCGGCACTCCCACCAGCAGTGGATGAGAGTCCCTTTTTCCCCACATCCACGCCAGCACTGGTTGTTCTTGCTGTTTTGGATGTGTGCCAGTCTCTGTGGGGTGAGATGGTACCTCATTGTTGTTTTGATTTGCATCTCCCTGATGATTAAAGATGAAGAGCACTTTTTCATATGCCTTTTGGCCATTCGAATTTCTTCTTTCTTCTTTTTGGAAGCTTCTGTTCATTTCTTCTCCCCATTTTTTGATGGGGTTGACTGTTTTCTTCTTGTGGAGTGCTACCAGTGCCTGATATATCCTGGATATTAACCCCTTGTCAGATGGGTATTGGGTGAATATCCTTTCCCACTCTGTGGATTGTCTTTGTATCTTGGTCACCGTTTCTTTTGAGGTTATAACTTATAAGATTTTGACACTAATTTATTGAAATAATATTTTCTTCCTACCTCTCAATTTTCTACTTTAGGACACTATATAACTCATTGATTTTCTGATTTTATGAACATGACCTTTTTGTAAGTAAATTGACCTACAAGCTAGAATCCTTTGCTTTAATATTTTATTCCTGTGTCATTCTCATCTATGCAATAGACCTCTTTGGATGATTTTGCAATGTAGCACAGATAAGAAGGCATATTCCATGAACTGGAAAAATATCAAATGAACCTTAGAAGCAATTTTCTGCGTAATAGTCATGAATATAATTATAATAATAAACAACCAAACCAGTGTGTCTTAAATGTCAGAGCTAGGAATCAAAATTTTATCCTACAGAAAATGAAAATTACAGCACAACATTACAGTTTCAGAGAAGGTGACTAATCTGACAAACATAGAAGAGAAAGATCTTTTCTTTCAGCAGGAAAATCAGAATATATTTTTTGAGGATTGAATACTATTATAAGTTCCATTCTTCTCTCCATTTGGGAGGGCCTTTTCAGTTGCTTTATTGTCCAAACCTCTAAAATTAAAAGTTAAAATTGAATGTATTCCTAAGGTTGTTATGAAAATTCAGTGACTCTCATATCTTATCCTAGATAAATTCATAATATAATTAATCAAGTTCATGGTGCCAGATAGAGAGAAACATTTGTGTAAGTTAATATTATGGTTGGAAAAAGAAAGAAAATGGGTTCTCTCTTATAAAAGTAGAGACTGAAATGAAATATATTGTGTTAAAACATTTTGTTGATTAGTTCACCTGATGTCATAATTTCTGTATCCAAAATATCACCTCTAAGTTGGTTTGACCATAGGGACTTCTTGTAAGCACAAACCGGTGGGTGCATCATTATAGGAATAGTAGCTACTTAAAATAACTTTTTCATACAGGTTCTGTGGGCACTAGGTTGAATTTAAATGGCATAGGATAGAAGTCTGATCACTGATAATTGAGACCTACATAATTTCTGTAATAATTATTTTGTTTAATACCATTAAAAGAGATTTTATATATAAATGATTCACTATTCATTCTTGAGTTAGTAACCTAAGTTATTAAGTTTCTTTGTTGACAAGAATATGTTTTAGATTAAAACAGTCTTTCTAGTATTATGATTATAAATTCTAAAGTTTGATACAACTTTTAGATGTTACAAATATGAAAATTTTTGAATTCCTTATTTAATCATTAGTGTTGAACTTGCTTATCATTTTAAAAGGATCCAGCATTTATAAGCTAGGGATATGCAAAGAATAACTGACTTCTCACACTAAGTAAATAATATCCTTTACATGGCTCATATATTTCAGTGTATGGATGCAGCAACATCCTTTTTAAGAGACAAATTCCATTGGTTAATTGCATAAAGATATGATTTGAGAAGAAGCATCTGTGGAGCTTCCTCTTCCATATAATGGGGGTTATTATCTAATGACTACCTTAAAATCTTCTAATTACTGCCTTAAGAACCCTAAATTACCTAAACATACATATTTTATAAATGAAACAATAAACAGTAATTGTTATATAACCCAGTATTTTGAGAACCATTGTGTTAAATTAAAGGACAGGAGGAAAGTAACAATAGGTTACAGATATTGATAAATAAATAGATGCAGTTGGTAAATTATAAATACATAGGGATTCAGTCTATAATGATATATATAAATGAGATGTTGATATGCAATATTTATAATGAAAATTTCTCACATGATTACCTGAGGCTAACTAGGAAAGCTTAGTAGAATTCCCTCCCATATTAATATAAATCAATAGTGTAACTTTCAGTTTGAAGACAAAGGCATGAGAAACAGATGAGGGAAGGTTGGAGTTCTGACTTATAGTGCAAGTGCCTGAGAACTTGGGTCTACAGAGAGATGATAAGCGTCTCATACAGTTCATTGAGCTAATCTGTTTTTACCTTTTACCTTCCAATCAGACACATTAAAGTTCTAGATGAAGAATTTGTTTCTCATTGACATCTGGTCTAAACAAAAGTTCCTTAAAGTAAAAGTTTTCCAATGAGCTAGTAATATTTTTCAAATTTTATGCACACGTATTATATAAAAATCACATAAAATCCCCTGTAAAAGCTCAATATAAGAGAAACTTGATAGACATTTCCTTAAATTCAACAATACAGAACATTTCATCACATTACCAATAATGAGTTGTGAAGCTAAAAAACATGTTTCCTAAATTCCCTAAATAAGAAACAAATTTTGTACAATCATACTATATATATTAATTTCCTTGGGCGGCTATAACAAATCTTAGGTAAGATAAACCAACAGACATTTATCTCACAGTTTGGAGACATTTCCAAAGTCTAAAGTCAAGGGCCATCCTCCTTCCAAAGTCTCAAGAGTGAGATGCTTTTTTCCCCAGCAGCTGGTTGCCACAGATGTTTCTCAGCTTATAGTAAAATCACTCCAATCTCTGCATCCATCTTCACCTGAGTTTTCTATGTATCTCATTGTCTTCACATGGACATCTGCCATTTGTAGTGCACGTATACCCTATTCTAGCATGAGATGAATTACATCTGCGACAACCTTCTTTCCAATTAGATTACCTTCTAAGAGGTTGGATTAGTAATTCAACATTTCCTTTTCTACCCCATGGTGCTGGGGCCACCAGGACGATACCTGGCAGTGCTTGAGAAAAAAGAAGCATCAGGGGGTTTCGTTCAGGACCCTGGGCAGGCCCAGCGTGCTCCCAGTCCTGTGCACTGTTTCTCTAGCTTCTAAATATTTTTATAGAAAGACGACAACGAAGTGCTAGAAAACTATTATACTATCTACAATGTCTCCATAGAGAAAATGTTCCTATATTGCGGTCCTAGGAAGAGTTAATGCATAGCATTGGTCAAATATTGTCCTTCTCCAAAGTAAAAAAAAAAGAAAAGAAAAAAGGGTTATGTCAGTCATACCATTCAGGAAGTAATGTGTTTGTTCATTCATTCATCCATTCGTTTGTTCGTTCATTCACTTCGTTTGTTCGTTCATTCACTCGTTCGTTCATTTGCTCGTTCGTTTGTCTGTCTGTCCATATATATGTCCATATGTCTGTCTGTCTGTCTCTGTCTATCTGTCTGTCTGTCTGTCTGTATGTCTATCTTTCTGTCTGTCTGTCTGTCTATCTATCTATTTTTTTGTTTTAATTTTTTGGGTCACACCAAGCGGTGCTCAGGGGTTATTCCTGGCTCTGCACTCAGGAATTACTCCTGGTATTGCTTAGGGGAGTGTATGGGATGCAGGGTAATTAAACCCAGGTTGACTGTGTGCAAGGCAAATGCCGTACCTGTTGAACTGTCCCTCCAGCACCAAGTTATGGGTTTTTTTTTTTTGCTTTTTTGGGTCACACCAGGCAATGCTCAGGGGGTTTCTCCTGGCTCTGCACTCAGGAATTACTCCTGGCAGTGCTCAGGGGACCATATGGGATGCCAGGGATTAAACCCGGGCTGGTATGGACTGGCCACATGTAAGGCAAATGCCCTACCCACCGGGCTATCGCTCTGGCCCCAAGTTATGGGTTTTAAATGTGATTTTTTTTTCTTCAGTATTGGAGATGAAACTTGGGTTCCCACATCTGAGCTCGTCATTTAAAAAGTAGCTATGTTTTTTACTTTATTTTTTATCAGAGTTAAGAATGAAACCTAGTTCTCATGCTTCTCATGCATGCCAACGTATCCTGAACCATTCAGCCATCACTGGACCATTTTTAGAATCTTGTTTTGTTTGTTTGTATTTTTTTCCCACACATGGTGTTGAGAGACACACAGACATGGCACAGAGCTGCTATTGGATCTCCCTGTGCCCAGCCGCTCACGAGGCACCCAGGAATGACGGCAGGTTCTAGCCCTGACCTGCCACCCCAGCAGAGCCTCACAAGAAGCTAGACGACCCCCGTTCCATGGGGGCTGCCATTTTCCACATCCAGACTCCCTCTCATCAGAACTCCACCCAGCAGAAGAGCCTATCACAGCCCGGCTTGCGGTTCATCAATAAATGCTGGAGATCAGAGGTGACTAGAAGAGTATGCCACCTGCACGGCAGAGCCTGGCAAGCTATCCATGTCATATTTGATATGCCAAATACCAGTAACAATTATAGACCTCATTACCATGACCTGATGGGATGGTTTGAGGCTCTTTATGTTCCTGGAGGAAGTAGATGCCCTTGGGCTCTACTAGCATGAGACAGGACATATGGAGATGTTACTGGTGCCCGCTTAGGCAAATCGATGATGAATGGGAAGACAGTGATACAGTATACAGTGACAGTGATGATGGTGTTCAGGGACTACTTCTAACCTTGCTGAAAGGTCCACTTGTCATAGAGCAAATGAGTGTGCATGCAGAGCATGAACACTTCCCAGCCATAATGAACCTTCTATGCTTGATATGTATTTTCCCACAGGATGATATCACTTATATGTCAGTGATGGAATTATGAGTAACTGAATGAGGAAATGCAATGGTTTAAGGGGATGGCCTCAATCACATTTAGTCCCGTAGTATAGGGAGAAAATGGAAAGAAATGGAGTGAAGGTGAAGGAGATAACAACAGGTGAGAAGAAACAGGGATGGTGCTAAGGGATGTCAGATATGTCACTGATGTTAAGGAAGGATAGTGCTAAATATACAAGCTACAGAGTCAATAACACTGAAATCACAAGACCTAAACTTTAATAACCAAACTTCAAAGGTGCCTGTCAAATGGCAGTCTGTGAGTTGGGTGGAGGTAGGGATCAGGGAATACTTGTTGAGGACATTGACAAGTTGACACTGGTGGCAGAACCATTGATGGAACACTATCTGTCAAAATCCCAACTATGAATGACTTTGTAAGTCTCAGTGATTTGTCACTTGTCACTTGTCTTCCCATTGTTCATCCATTTGCTCTAGGGGACAGCAGTAACATCTCCATTCTTTCTTTGGAAAACAGGTCCATTATTGTTACTGTTTTTGGCATATCGAATACAACACAGGTAGCTTGCCAGGATCTGCCGTGGCTCTGGGTCACAGGGGGGCCCAGTCTCAGTGATTTAATAAGATAAAATTTGAATGAAAAATAAATTTGTTGCTTTTATTATGTAAACTTCACTTTATATAAAATTACTATTCATAATCACATCTCTTATTTTCTTGTAGAAGTTGCCTATATCCCAGCTGTGTAAGAATCTGATCTATCACATCTTGGACTTACGTCTAGGTAATAGTTGCTTCTATTTGTGCTGGTATCCTTTGCTTTACTATGCTTTATCCATTCTGATGCAAGGGTATAGGATATAGGTCCTGCCGTGCTGCTGCCCACAGTCCCCCAGGACTGGTCTCCATAGTGACCAACAAGAACCTTGTGGATGAAAACAAAATGATGTCTTATAAATTCCTTCCAAACCTTCTCCTCTTCCTTTGCCCCATCATTTCCCCTGTACCTGCCCACCCTGCTCTCTGCGGTCTACACTCACTGTCCAAAAGGTTGACTCACTTCCCACACTGCCACACCCCCCAGTCTACCCTTTCCTGAATTCCTTGTCCCCTTGTTATCGGTGAAATGGTTTCTTCACGTCAATTTCATTCTTCACTTCCATAACTCTCCATTCAAGTTTCCACTTTTCCAATAGTAACCATAAAGCAATGTCAAGTACATACTCTGCTCCAGTTCTCCTTAAGTCCCTGCAATTCGCTGTAGCCATTGCACGTATCAATAACACCATGCATTGACTTATGCTGCTAGAGAGCTCCTCTTATCTCTGTTGTAACTACCACAGAGAAGTTTTGTTAGGTCAGAGCTGCGTTGTCTATCAAAACTCAGAACAGCACTAAATGAATGCTAAGTTTCAATAAATAGTTGTTGACAACTGATTCCTAGATTTTGTGGTGTTGCTAAGAAGACTTTTCTAATGATGAAAAAGAAAACTAGATAATAAATGAAATGGAAATGGTACCTAAGTAATACAACATCATTCTCCAACTCACACTTCATGAAGGGTTTCATGGACTCATCTAGTTGGTGGTTTTGTCTTTAAGTACTACTCAGTAATATTAGTATTATCATCACCGTTACTATTTGTTTGTGTGTATGTGTATGTCTTGAGAGTTTGAGGCAGATAGAACTCTTATCCTAACTGGGAGGCAGAAGTTAATTACCACAATGAATAATTCTCACTATTTGACCTCCAATCTCACATAGAGAGCAGGGTTATAGCTTGTGCCTGCTGTTCACACTCCACAGGAGGTCTCTAGTCCAGGATTTGTGGTTGTGCTGTTTCAGCAGACATTTCTATGGAACAGCAGGCTTCTTTGGGTGAGGTGTGGCCCTGGTTATTGTTCTACTGGCTGGAATAAGTATTAATTGCTTGGAAAATGAGAGTTTAGTTTAAAGGGACACCTACAGGGTTTTTAATGTTCTGTTGCTGCAGATACAAGCTATTTTCATCCAGTTTCTAGAGGATAGTTAGACTTCCCTACATGGTCAGTTTCACCATCATTCATAATGCCAGAAAAAAAGACAGAGCATCTATTTTTTGCAAACAGTTTCATCTGGTGGAAAGTTATCTATCTTCTAAATACTGACATAGAAGTTAAACAAAAAATTTTTTATGATGAACATACAGTCTCCTGTGATTATCTCAATTTCGCTTTTCTGTTAAGATAGCTTTGTGCCAGAAGAGGGATCATTAATGCCTATGAGATAAAGTAGGCTTCATTTTTATTTATCTATTTATTTTTTTTTTTTTTGCTGGGGTTGAGTTAGTTAATTTTCGCTTCTGCTGACTGAGTTCATCTGTGTCAGGTTGTGTTGTTTGCAGTCTGTGCACTTATTTGTAATCCCTTTGACTCCAGTCCCAAAATTTAATTATCATTTTCTAGTATATCATTTTTGAGAGAGCGAGACTGAGATATTATCATGGAAGACTGGAAACGCTCTATAATTGTGCTTTTTAAAAGGGGGTCTGCTTATGCTGGGAACAGGAAAGAGGCAAAAGTTATCAAACACAATTATCTAGGAGAAGAGGAAGGGGACACTGCGTGTGTCTAGAGCACAGATAGGGCATTTTGCTTTGCTTATCTTCTCAAATATTCAAAAGAAAAAACTAAGCACTTATCACTTTTAAGAACAATCAATCTTAAAGCAAAAAAAAGCTTAAGGCTTTTATAAAGATTACTAAAAGAGATTGAAAAGACAAACTTCATATCTTTAGTGTATAAATGAGTGTATTTCTGGCAACAAAACCAGTTAGGAAGTCAGAGATACATCACTTACTAAAGTCTCCTATGAGAAAATACGAAGTGATGGCCAGATTTGTCCTAGTCTCAGCATGAGGTAGTTCCTGGTTTCTTTCCTTTTTCCTGTAAGGAAAGGAATGCTTTTCCCGGTTTCTGTTGCATCTTCCAGTATTTCTGCTCTTCTGTCTTTGAGGTCTTCTTTTATTGCTTCTCTGCACCATTTAGCCAGCTCGGATGTTAGCATTTGGTCTCCTGAGGCTCACGCTTTGCCAGCTTGGCGAATGAGCTCAAGAGTTTCTGAAGACAAGAGTCCGTTTGTGTCTTTCTCTCGCTCAGCATTCTTCGCACAATCATGGAGGCGCTAAACCAGTAGGTTGTATTCTTCATCGAAGTCGTCAATGATGGTATCTTCCCATGTTGCTGCAATGGTGCCAAAGAGTTCCCAGTTGGTGGTCGTTCTGGGAGTTATCTTCTTAAACTTTGCAGCCTTTTCTCCCTGTTGCAGGAAGTAGAATTTTGCACGAAGGAGACTGTGGTCTGATCCTGTTTGGAATTTGGGGATGACAGCAACATCGGTCAGACAAAACAGTCGATTGAAGATGATGTGGTCAATTTCATTGTGGAACTGTTCGCCAGGAGATTCCCATGTCCAACGTTTCGCTTGAGCTTCTGGAACTGTGAGTTCCCATGAATGGTCTTGGTGGACATGATGAACTCAGGTAGTCTCACCCTGTTCGTTCCATTCTAGGCCATGGGTCCCAATGTGGAGTTCTTCAGCCGATCTTCTTGGTCCTATCTTGGCATTAAAATCATCCACTATAATCTTGTAGAAGGTGTGATCTTTTTTATAGAACTCCTCCAAATCCATGTAGAATTTCTCAATTTCATCTTCTTTGTATGTGGATGTTGGTGCATAGACAATGAAGATAGAAATTGCTGGCAGTGGGCCACATCTCTTCAAGTATAATCGTCCTATTCAGTTTGTTAGGCATTCAAATGAATCAATGTTGACGGCCATGTTCGTGTTGACAAGGACACCAACGCCACCGACACCTCTTTCGCCGCATGTTCCAAGGAACAATTCTTCTCCGGTGTCAAATACAGCATGATGCAAGTGGCGCCACGAGGAGGCCAATGCAGATAACACAAGAAAATGAGAAGTTGAAAATTTGGACCAAGGAGCATGTGAGATGGATAAGACACATCAAGCAGTGACTCAGTGCCTTTCGGGAAGGGTGTGTAGGTACCCACCTTCAAGAGGCTTCAGCAGCTGGTGCTCTGTGGAATAGATCAGTTTTAGGAAAGAATGTCTAAGGAAGTGTCAGTGATTTAGACTTTAGAGAACAATACAGAGGGGATGGATCCCAAGCAAAGACAACAGAAACCACAGATGATTCCATGTTGACTATCTGTTTACATTAAAACACATTCACACCTTTACCACTCAAGTCCATACAGCTCAACCAACATGTGTAATGGTTCAAGTAGAAAAATCAACAGAGCATATCCAAGGTCGAAGAAATGTGGATCAGGAGGTCTTGCCAAAGGTCGAAACTACCACAAATGTGTGGGAGTAGAGGTTAGGTAAGACAGAGAAAGAAACGGTGGACCAATGATAGTCGAAAGTCTTTTACAATCCAAAACATATAAGAGAGGGAAGAGAGGGGACGGAGCGATAGCCCAGCGGGTAGGCCATTTGCCTTGCATGCAGCCGGCCCATGCCGGCCCAGGTTCGATCCCGGCATCCCATATGGTCCACCAAGCACCGCCAGGAGTAATTCCTGAGTGCAGAGCCAGGAGAAACACCTGAGCATTGCTGGGTGTGACCCAAAAAAAGCAAAAAAAAAAAAGAGAGAGAGAAGAGAGAGAGAGAGAGAAAGAGAAAGAGAGAAAAGAGATGGAGAACCTGCTATGGAGGCAGGGGGACATTGGTGTTGGGAGGTGGGCACTGGTGGAGGGATGGGTGCTGGAACACTGTATGGCTTTAAACCTAAACATTAACATTTTTGTAATTGTCAAAATAAATAAATAAATGTATAAAAAAGAAAAATCAACAGAGCAGAAGTGAGAACCTTCGAGTGGGGAGGGGTGGGGTCAGCTCCACCTCATATCCTGTTGCTGGCAAGTCCTGCACATATGCTACACCCAAGCACACAACACAAGCACCAGAATAAAAATGAAGCTCATCCACATTTATAGGTGGGTGCAAAAGTTCAGGAAGACCCTTGATTACATCTGATCTTTCTAAGCTCTAGAAAAAAGATTTTAGATTAACAACTCTCCCAGTGTTCAAAGATCTGAAAGGATCATTTCAACAGAAACAAATAAATAAGCTTGCAGAAATTTTCATGGGAAAAATTAAAGAACTCATTAAAATAAAAATGAAGGAGCTAGTATTTTATTGAAGATCTTAGTATCCGTGTTAATCAGGGGGGATTGGTTTGTAGTTTTCCTTTTTTGTGATGTCTCTGATTTGGGTATCAGGATGATATGTGCCTAGTAGAAGCTATTTGGGAGTGTTTCTGTTTCTTCAATTTCTGGAAGAGCTTGAAAATGACTGGGAGTATCACTGTCTTCCCATTCATCATCGATTTGCTCAAGCAGGCACCGATAACATCTCAATATGACCTGTCCCATGCAAGTAGAGCCCAAGGGCACCTGCTTGCTCCAAGAACATAAAGAGCCTCAAACCATTCCATCAGGTCGTGGGAATGAGGTCTATAATTGTTACTGGTATTTGGCATATCAAATACAACATGGGTAGCATGCCAGGCTCTGCCGTGCGGGTAGCATACTCTTGTAGTCATCTCAAAATCCAACATTTATTGATGAACCGGGTGGCCCCATAGGGCCGCGAGCCGGGCTGTGATAGGCTGGTCTGCAGAGTGGAGTTCTGCTGAGAGGGAAGTCCGGATGTGGAAAATGGAGGCCCTCATGGAGTCGGGGGTCATCTGGCTCGACTGGGAGTAGATCCTCTTTAAAGGTTTGGTAGAATTCACTGGTGAATCCATCTGGAGCTGGGCTTTTGTGTTTGGGCAGACTTTTGATTACTGATTCTATCTCCTTGATGGTGATAGATTGTTCAGGTGTTTCAAATCTTATTGCAGCCTTAAGAGGCAATAGGAATTCAGGAATTTGTCCATTTCTTCTAGGTTCTCTCTTTTTTGTGGCACACAGACTCTCAGAGTAATCTCTGATGATCTTTTGAATTTCTGTGGTTTCTGTTTTGATGTCCCCTTCTTTTATTTTTGATTCTATTTATTTAGGTTCTCTCTCTCCCTTTCCTTGCGAGTCTTGTGAGTGGTTTGTCAATCTTGTTTATTTAAAAAAAAAACAGTTGAAGATGCCTTTAGCTTCAATGTCATGGAGGGTTTTTCCTATATTTTCTTCAATGTACTTTATGGATTCAAGTCTGATATTGAGATCTTTAATCCACTTTGATCTGATTTTTGTGCATGGTGTTAGACACAGGTCCAAATTCATTTTTTTACATGTCGCTGCCCAGTTTTCCCAACACCACTTATTGAAGAGGCTTTCCTTACTCCATTTTAGACTCGTTGCACCTTTATCAAAGATTAAATGATCATGTGTTTGAGGTTGGGTGTCAGGATACTCAATTCTATTCCATAGGTCCACGGGTCTGTTTTTATTCCAATACCATGCTGTTTTAATTACTACTGCCTTATAGTACAGTTTGAAGTTGGGTAAGGTGATGCCTCCCATCTTCTTTTTCCCGAGGATTGCTTTAGCTATCCTTGGGGGGTTTATCGTTCCATACAAATTTCAAGATTGTTTGGTCAATTTCTTTGAAGAATGTCATGGGTATCCTCATAGGGACTGCATTGAATCTGTATAGAGCTCTAGGGAGTATTACCATTTTGACAATGTTGATTCTCCCCATCCATGAGCAGGGAATGTGTTTCCATTTCCTTGTGTCCTCTTTTATCTCTTGGAGCAGTGTCTTGTAGTTTTCTTTGTACAGGTCCTTTACACACTTGGGTAAGTTGATTCCTAGGTATTTGATTTTCTGTGGCACAATTGTGAATGGAATTGTTTCCTTAATATCCCTTTCTTCTCTTTCGTTATTTGTATATAGGAAAGCCACCGACTTTTGGGTGTTGATTTTGTATCCTGCCACTCTACTATATGCGCTCTATTGTTTCTAGGAGTTTTTGGTAGAGAGTTTAGGGTTCTCTAGGTATAATATCATGTCATCTGCAAATAATGATAGCTTGACTTCTTCCTTGCCTATCTGGATGCCCTTGATGTCCTTTTCTTCTCTGATTGCTATCGCAAGTACTTCCAGTACTATATTGAATAAAAGAGGTGAGAGTGGGCAACCTTGTCTTGTCCCTGATCTCAGGGGGAAGGCTTTCAACTTTTCCCCATTGAGAATGATGCTCGCTGTGGGCTTTTGGTAGATGGCTGTAACTATCTTGAGGAAAGTCCCTTCAATTCCCATTTTCTGGAGGGTTTTAATCATGAACGGGTGCTGGATCTTGTCAAATGCTTTCTCTGCGTCTATTGATAGGATCATATGGTTTTTATTTTTTCTCTTATTGATATGATGTATTATGTTGATTGACTTGCGAATGTTGAACCATCCTTGCATAACCGGGATGAATCCTACTTGGTCATGATGTATAATCTTCTTGATGAGTCTTTGGATTCTGTTTGCTAGTATTTTGTTGAAGATCTTAGCATCCGTGTTCATCAGGGATATTGGTCTGTAGTTTTCTTTCTTTGTGTTGTCTCTCCCTGCTTTGGGTATCAGGGTGATATGTGCCTCGTAGAAGCTGTTTGGGAGTGTTTCTGTTTCTTCTATTTCCTGGAAGAGCTTGAACAGGACAGGCAGTAGGTCCTCCTTAAAGGTTTGGTAGAGTTCACTAGGGAATCCGTCTGGACCTGGGCTTTTGTGTTTGGGAAGTGTTTTAATTACTGTTTCTATTTCCTCAATGGTGATAGGCTTATTCAGGTATTGGAGGTCTTCTTGTTTCAGCCGTGGGAGGTTATAGGACTGCAGGAATTGATCCATTTCTTCTAGATTCTCATGTTTCACGGCATACAGGCTCTCAAAGTAATCTCTGATGATCTTTTGGATTTCTGTGGTTTCTGTTGTGATGTCACCCTTTTTATTTCTGATTCTGTTTATTTGGGTTCTCTCTTTCCCTGTCCTTACAAGTCTTGCCAATGGTTTGTCAATCTTGTTTATTTTTTTCAAAAAACCAGCTCTTGGTTTCATTAATCTTTTGGATTGTTTTTTTGGTTTCCAACTCATTGATTTCCTCTCTAAGTTTTATTATTTCCTTTTTTCTGCCTGGGTTGGGCTCCTTTTGTTGGTCTTTCTCTAATGTCTTCAGCTGTGTAGTCAGGTTATTTATGTGGGCCCTTTCTTGTTTCCTGATGAATGCTTGCAGAGCTATAAATTTCCCTCTTAACACGGCTTTTGCCGTGTCCCACAAGTTCTTATAGTTGGTGTCTTCATTTTCATTTGTTTATGACATTGAAGCTAAAGGCATCTTCAAAGATGAAACATCTCTAACAAAGCAACTAGAAGAAAAGATAAATATATGGGACTACATGAAACTAAAAGCTTCTGCACCTCAAAAGAAACAGTGACTAAGATACAAAAGCAGTCCACAGAATGGGAAAGAATATTCACCCAATACTCATCTGATAAGGGGTTAATATCCAGGATATATCAGGCACTGGTAGAACTTTACAAGAAGAAAACAAACAACCCCATCAAAAAATGGGGAGAAGAAATGAACAGAAACTTCAGCAAGGGAAGAAATTCGAATGGCCAAAAAAACATATGAAAAAATGCTCATCATCACTAATCATCAGAGAGATGCAAATCAAAACAACAATGAGATACCATTTTACACCACAGAGACTGGCACATATTCAAAAGAACAAGAACAACAAGTGCTGGCGTGGGTGTGGGGAAAAGGGGACACTCATCCATTGTTGGTGGGAATGCCGGCTGGTACAGCCTTTCTGGAAAACAATATGGACATTCCTCCAAAGACTAGAAATTGAACTCCCATTTGACCCAGCCATACCACTCCTGGGAATCTACTCTGGGAAACCAAAAATACGCAGCGGAAACACCATCCCTACTTTTATGTTCATAGCAGCATTATTCACAATAGCCAGAATCTGGAAGCAACCCGAAGTGCCCGAAAATAGATGACTGGATAAAAAAGCTTTGGTACATCTACACAATGGAATACTATGCAGCTGTTAGGAAAAATGAAGTTATAAAATTTGCCTACAAATGGATGGACATGGAGAAGATTATGTTGGAGCGAAATTAGCCAGAAGGAGAGAGACAGTTACAGAATGACTGCATTTATCTGCATAACATAAATATATAGGTACATATTATGATACCAATATCCAAGGTCAAGTGAAACATACATCAGGAGGTTCTGTCAAAGGTGGAAATTATCACAAACGTGTGGAAGTCAGAGGCTAGGTAAGACAGAAAATGGAACAGTGTGCTAACAATTGTGAGGGTACTAATGCCAACCTAGAACTGAGCATTAAATAGAGGCAAAAGGATACACATGACAACCCTTTAATGTATGTTTTGTAATCCATAGTCTGGAGAGGAAGGAAAAGAGAAAGATAGAGAAATGGAAAGAAATAAAGAACCTGCCATGGAGGAGGGCTGGGGGGGGAGGAGGGAGGGAACCGGGGACGTTGGTGGTGGGAGATGGGCACTGGTGGCGGGATGGGTGCTGCTACACTGTACGACCAAAACCCAAATATGAACTTTTTAACTGTATATCTTTGTAATTGTAAAAATAAAAAAAATTAATTAAAAAAAAAATAAAAAAAAATAAAAAAAAAACAGTTTTTGGTTTCATAAGGAGTCATCAAAAAATTATACACCATGACCAAGTTGGATTCATCCTGGGAATGCAAGGATGGTTCAACATTCACAAGTCAATCAACACAATACATCATATCAATAAGAAGAAAAATAAAAACCATATGATCATATCAATAGATGTAGAGAAAACATTTGACAAGATCCAACACCCATTCATAATAAAATCACTTTTTATCACCTATCTTCCCGTTGTTCATCGATTTGCTCGAGCGGGCACCAGTAATGTCTCCATTCATTGGGAATGAGGTTCATTATTGTTACTGTTTTTGGCATAACGAATACACCACAGGTAGCTTGCCAGGCTCTGCTATGGCTCTGGGTTCATCCCAGGGAGCCCAGTCCTTTTCTATGTCAGGCCATCAACCATCCAAGGCCCACGGGGCAGAGCCCTGCCTGTCTCCTGTCTGCCACCTGCTGACACAGCTGGGCACCACAGCCACACCTGCAACACCTAAAAACTATCTGTAAATGGAAATTGAAGGAACCTTCCTCATTATAGTCAAAGTCACTTACTACAAGCCCAAAGTGAGCATCATTCTCAATGGGGAAAAGAATGAAAGTCTCCCCTATGATTGGGAACAAAACAAGGCTGCCCACTGTCACCACTTCTATTCAATATAGTACTGGAAGTACTAGTCAAAGCAATCATGGATGAAAAGGACATTAAGGGCATCCAGACAGGAAAGGAAGAAGTTAAGTTGTCGCTATTTGCAAATGACATGATATTACAACTAGAAAATCCTAAACTCTCTACCAAAAAGCTGCCAGATTAATATATTCCTATAGTAGAGTGGCAGAGTACAAAATCAATACCCAAAAGTCAATGGCTTGCCTATATGCAAATAACAAAAAAAGAAGAAAGAAGAAAGGGATATTAAAGAAATGATCTCATTCACAATTGTGCCAGAGAAAATCAAATACCTAGGAATCAGCTTAACTAAGAATGTAAAGGATCTCTACAAATAAAAATATAAAACTTTGCTTCAAGAAATAAAAGAGGACCTGAGGAAATGGAGACACATTCCCTGCTCATGGATTGGGAGAACAAACATTATCAAAATGGTAATACTCCCTAGAGCTTTATACAGACTCAATGTGGTGCCTATAAGGATACCTATAACATTCTTCAAAGATATTGACCAAACACTCCCTGAAGTTTGTATGGAATAATAAACCCCCCCATGTATTCGTGCTAAAGCAATCATTGGGAAAAAGAAGATGGGAGGTATCACTTTCCCCAACTTCAAACTCTACTACAAAGGAGTCATAATTAAAATGGCTTGGTATTGGTACCAAGATGCTACTGGCTCTCCCTGTGCCCAGCTGCTCACGAGGTGCCCGGGAGGGATGGTGGGTTCTAGCCCTGGCCCGCCACCCCAACAGAGCCTTGCAACAAGCCAGATGACCCCACTCCATGAGGGCCTCCATTTTCCACATCCGGACTTCCCTCTCAGCAGAACTCCACCCAGCAGACCAGCCTATCATAGCCCGGCTCGTATGGCCAAAAGCGGCCATGCAGTTCATAAATAAATGCTGCATTGAGAGATGACTACAAGAGTATGCTACCCACACGGCAGAGCCTGGCAAGCTACCCGTGTCATATTTGATATACCAAATACCAGTATCAATTATAGACCTCATTCCCATGACTCTGATGGAATGGTTTGAGGCTTTTATGTTCCTGGAACAAGCAGGTGTCCTTGGGCTCTACTTGCATGAGACAGGACATATGGAGATGTTACTGGTGCCCACTTGAGCAAATAGATGATGAACGGGAAGACAGTGATACAGTGACAGTGGTATTGGTATAGAGACAGACCTGTATACCTAAGGAATAGACTGAATATCCTGAAACACACTCTCAAATATACAATCACTTAGTCTTTGATAAAGGAGCAAAAGATGTTAAGTGTTGCAAAGAAAGTCTCTTCAACAAATGCTGCTGGGAAAACTGGGCAGCTATGTGTAAAAGAATGAACTTAGACTTCCCTCTAATGCCATGCACAAAAGTCAGATCAAAATTGATTAAACATCTCAATATCAGACATGAATCTATAAGGTACAGTGAAGAAAACATAGGAAAAATGCTCTATGACATCGAAGCTAAAGGCATTATCAAAGACGAAACATCACTAACAAAGCAAATGGAAGCAAAGATAAACAAATGGAATTATATAAAATTGAAAAGCTTTTGTAGGTCAAAAGGAATGGTGACCAAGATACAGAGACAGCCCACACACTGGGAAAGAATATTCACCCAAAACCCATCTGATAAGGGGTTAATATCCATGATATATCAGGCACTGGTAGAAATTTACAAAAAGAAAGCAGCCAACCCTATCAATAACAGGGAGCAGAAATGAACAGGAACTTCCAAAACGAAGAAACTCGAATGGACAAAAGGCATATGAAAAAGTGCTCTTCATCATTAATCATCAAGGAGATGCAAATCAAAATGACAATGAGTATCAACACCACAGAGATCGGCACACATCCAAAAGAGCAAGAACAACCGGTGCTGGCGTGGATGTAGGGATAAAGGGACTCTCATCCACTGTTGGTGGGAGTGCCGACTGGCCCAGCCCTTTTGGAAAACAATATGGGCATTCTTCCTAAAACTAGATATTGAGCTCCCACTTGACCCAGGAATACCACTCCTGGGAATATACCCTGGAGACCCAAAAACACAGCAGAAACACTATCTGCACTTCTATATCATCACAGCTCTATTCACAATAGCCAGAATCTGCAAACAACCTAAATACCTGCAAACAGAAGATTGGCTAAAGAAACTGAGGTACATCTACACAATGAAATACTATGCAGCTGTCAGAAAATCCAAAGTTATGAAATTTACTTGCAAATGGATGGACATGAAGACTATCATGCTGAGTGAAATTAGTCAGAACAAAAGGACAGATATAGAATGACTGCATTCATTCATTTGTCTTCCCATTTATCATCGATTTACTTTAGAGGGCAACCGTAACATCTCCATTCATCCCTGTCGAGTGCTAGTGTAGTCCTAGAGCATCTGCTCACTAGAGGAACCTGAAAAGCCTCAAACCATTTGGTCAGGTCATGGGATTGAGGTCCATCATTGTTACTGTACTTGGCATGTTTAAATGACACAGGTAGCTTGCTGGCCTCTGCCTTGCAGATGGGATACTCTGGGTAGTAGGTAGGCTCTTAGTTCATTCATTTACTGATGAACTTTTCAAAATATTAAAGTGGGAATAAGTTTGGAAGATAAGAGCAACAGCAAGACAAGATGGTGGGAGCAAAGAGGATCAGAGTGAATGAAGTCTAGAGGACTTCATAAGACTTTGTAAGCCTTTGATCACAATTTTGGGTGCATTAGAATGATAGTGAAGTCTAATAGTGAAGTTACTAATAGTGAAGTCACTGCATTCATTAATGGGATATAACTATATCCCATTAATTTATTTATTTATACTATTTATTTTACTAATTGTGGGAAATGGTAACACCAGACTAGAACTCAGCATTGAATATACACAAAGAGACTTACATGATAAACCTAAATATCTGTAGGGCAAGCCACAATGTAAAAGAAGAGAGATAAAAACATAGACAGAGACAGACAGACAGATACAGTGACAGAGACAGAGTCAGAGAGAGACAGAGAGAGAAATAGAGGAAAAGAAAATGTGCCTGACATAAAGGCAGGCTTGTGGTGGGTTTGAGGGAATGTGGGGACAATGATAGTGGAAATGGGGCACTGGTGGAGGGCTGGGTGGTGGAACACTGCGTGACTGAGACCCAATTATGAACATCTTTGCAATTGTATATCTCATGTTGGTATAATAAAAAAGGAGTTATAGAATAAAGTGTCAGGTCTTAGGTCTTATTAGAAGAAGGAGGGATGCTAAAAATCAAACTGGTGACCTCAAAGCCAAAAGCATCTGATAGAATCAGAAAGAGAGGTTTGTACTGTGGTTCCACACGCCTACTAATACATTTGCCTGTCTCAGGAACTCTGTAAACTCAGGATACAACTCTGGTATATGGTCCCCATTCTAGGAAGTATGTTAATTGCTTGGCTCCATTGCAGACATGTAATATAATGTCTGTCTAATTGAATTTGATATTTTGTCTCTGCCATCTCTGTCACTTTGCAGGTATGAGGTGCTAAGCAATAGTATTTTATCCTTTTGATATCAGAGTAATTTGGTTATGATTTGCATTGCAGGACATGGTTGGAAAGCTTAAAGGATATAGCCTATATAGTAGATTTAGCACAACGAAGAGCATGAATCAGTGCTCAATTAAGTAGCCATTAGCACAGCGGCAAGGAGTACCAGAACTATATATTCAGATAAGCACATACAAAACTACATGGATCCTTGTTTGTATCTATCTATAGCAAATTTTGCTTTGCTTCATTACCTCAAAATCACAGTCACCAATTAGAGCCAGTCTGAAATACATTCAATCTGCCTATTCAATCATGGTATCCTATTCAATGCTCCTAGAAGATAGTTTGGGAGCTTTCAAAGTTGCACTGACATTCTTTTGTTCTATCCCTGTATTGATCTGGCTAGCAACTCTAACAGTGGACCTGTAAATCTCTAAATATTTATGCTGAGTCAACCTTGTCCTACCTTTTTACTATCAGTAAAGAGCAGAAGTGTACTATAACTTTCTTATACACACAAGCATATCATTTGTCAGTTGTGTTACACATTGTATAGTTACAACATTTTACTGGAAATGATTTTCATCATTAGTAGTTTAGGTAATCAGTAGTGATAAAAAATAAACAGAAAGAAAGGTGTTCATATATAAGTCCAACGTGTAAATATTACTGCTCAACACAGCTGCCTATTTTTTTATTATTTTATTACATCACCCTTAGGTATACACTTACAAGATGCTCATGCTTGTGTTTTGGTTCTATAGTGTTCCAACACCCATCCCTCCAGCCGTGCCCATCTCCCATCACCAATGTCCCTACTTCTCTCCCCCATCCAGCAGCCCATCTCCATGGCGGTTTCTGTATTTTCTCTCTCTCTCTTCTCTCTCTATCTCTATCTCTCTCTCTCCTTCTTGCTTCCCTTTCTTACACATCTTGGATTATAGTATATTCAGGACATGATTGGTTCCATAGTTTGATGTACCATGCAGCCACAAGCAGCCACACGACTTGGGGAGCCTCATGGTCAGCTGAGCTAGGGGAGAGCCGGATGCCAGTTCTCCCCATTGTGTCTGAGTGTCTTCATGCTATGGCAGGTCACCCGGGGCAGTTCTTAGGCAGGGCCATCGGGTCTCCAGGATGAGACAGAGAGGGCAAGGGGTGATCCCAGCTCCATCTGATGAATGCCCCGGACAGAGACTCAGACACAACGGGGAGAGCTGGCATCCGGCTCTACCCTGGCTCAGCTGACCATGAGGCTCCCAAGAGCAAAGATGGGTTTTGGGAGTGGCCCTAGCACTTCTGTCGTGCCTCAGAAGCAGCCAGATGAGACTCTCCCATCACAATAGCTGCCATTTTCGCTGTCTGGACACCACAGCACATCAGAGCCCGCCCAGGAGAGACATTGATCTCAAGACCAGATTAACAGAGTAGCCAAGTTCAAGACCAGATAGGCGGCTCTCAGAGACAGAAGTCACCGGGCATTCATCAGATGGAGCTGGGGCTACCCCTTCCCCTCTCTGTCTTGTCCTGGAGGTCCAGCTGTCTAATTTTAAGAGTGACAAAATTTTTTTCCTATAGTGAACGAGGTGAAAGAAAACTAGATCAACAAAGTATCATGAGACTCAGTTCTTACCATTTCCTGAGTCTACTGTTTCTAGGCTTATGCTTTAATGTTTCACTTCAAGTATTCAAATTTTTACTGCAGATGTGCCTTTTTCATCCTCTTCCACAGATTTCTGGAACCAGTAACCCAGTCACTGTCATCTTAAAACTGAGGCTAAAGCCCCAATCCCTTACCCAGACCCATTAGTTTAACCAGTATTAGGGAAATTAGAGCCACTACCTCAATGCAACAAGCTTCCAACAGTAAAATATTTTTAATTTTATCATACATCCTACATACATTAGATGAAAGACAACCATGAGAGCTAGCTAGCTTCCAAAACAAATTCAGCACAATCGACCATATTCACAAGGCAACCAAGCTCATTGAGGTTTGTAGGGAGTTCAAGATGCCACTCTGTCTAATGTTCAATGATTTAAAGAAAACCTTTGATTCTGTTGAGACTGAAATGGTCATTGAAGCCCTAGCTAAACAGGGCCCTCAAACTCAATCCATCAAGATCCTTTGTGAGCTCTATTACAGATTCACCACCAGGATCTCACCATTCTACAAAGAAGTGATCATTGATGTCAAAAGAGGGGTTTGACAAGGTGATAACATTTCATAGAAACTCTTCAGCTCCACACTCGAGAATGTCATGCAACAAATTAGTATGGGAAGGAATGGGAGTGAATATAGACGGTCGGCAACTACACCACCTCCACTTCGCTGATGACATCATTCTAATAACACCAAACATTAGCCAAGTGGCACAAATGCTGAGTGACTTCGACGGTAAATGTGGAAAGATAGATCTATAGCTGAATCTCAACAAAACAGTGTTCATGAAAAACTAGTTCCAGATGCTCCATTCACTCTCAACGGAACAAACATCTCTGAATGAAGCAGTTATGTGTACCTAGGTTGAGAACTCAACATGATGAATGACCTAAAACCTGAGCTGCGCAGGAGGAAGAGAGTGGTGTGGAACACCTTCAAGAGCATTGAAGAAATAGCTAAAAGGAAAAATAACCTCTGGCTCTGGGCACATCTCTTTGACTCCACCATTCTCCCTGCATTAACATATGCCTCAGAGACCTGGGCCCTACGAAAGCAGGATGAGAACACTATTTGTGTCTCCCAAAGAGGAAATGAAAGAGCTATGCTTGGAATATCATGCCTCACTCAAGTGAGAGAAGGAATCTGGAGTTCCAACCTCCATCAATGATCAAGAGTCAGGGACGCTGTCTCATTTGCTAAGGCATCAAGAATCAGATGGGCTGTACATGTAATGCTACTTGTAGATGACCACTGGGCTAGATTCATTACCGACTGGATCCCCTGGGACATCAAAAGGTCATGTGGCCGCCCACCTACAAGATGGTCAGATTTACTTGTCAAGACCCTGAATGAATGGTTTGAGGCTCTTCTTATTCCTGGAGCAAGCAGATGCCATTGGGCTGCACTGACACATGACAGGGACAAATGGAAACATTACTGGTGCCTGCTTGAGCAAATTGACGATCAACAGGATGTCAAGTGATCAAATGATACATCCTACTAAACTGATCTCGGAAGGTGTGGACACTAACTGTCCAGAAACTTAAAAAGGAAAGAGGTAAAAACAAAAGGAATAAGAATATAAAGTCCACGCTTTACTTAGTACACATTTCAATATTTCTTCATTAATTGTGTCCACTGTACACACAAACATGAAATACTAATAATAATCAGAAAAATTTTGCAGATGTATTCAGACCTATATTTTCTATACAGTTTTTCTTGTAAGCTCCAAATTCTCCTTAAATTTAAAGAAAAACATAATACAGTAGTTTCGATCATTAATAAGTTTTGTATTCTAGAAAGGAAATATGAATCCAGTCTTTTAACTTATCATTTAATATCCCTTTCTAATTACAAATGACTAAAGATCAAACAAGCTGATTATTTGTTTTGCAGTGTGTAATGATTGTCCCTGCTAGATTTATATGAATGGACAAATAACAAAGATGATCAACTTTGTGCTGACTGCTCCTGGACGCGGTCTGTTCCCAGTTCCTTGGCACCAGTGGGAAGGCTCTAATGAAAGATTTTCACGTCCACCATTTACTGGGGGAGACACCATAGCCCCCTGTTCTAGAAGCTAGTTTTCCCCTGAGTGTGACTTTCTAATGGTATTGGAAAGGCACATAATCAAGGTCATGGGCATCTTGGCTCCCTGTAGCACAGGATAACCTACTAAGTCATGAGCAATTACACCTACATTCTCCCTATGTTCCTGGGCTTGTGTCCCCATTTCACATCTATTACCAGGAAACTCCCAAACACCACACTGTTGATAGTTTGCTCAATAGGATAATGGAATTTGGTTGTCTGTTAACCCAGTTCCCTGAGTCCACGTCAAAAGAAATTGAGACCAAAAGCAAGGAAACAGGTCACCACTACTCAGCCACAGGGCTGGTAACCCTAGTGTCAGGGGAAGGTCCAGCTTTAAAGGATAAATGTATGCTGAACAATGACAGAAAAGTGCAGGCTTCATTTGCTACTTTTATTGGTCTAGATTATCAAATAAATTACTCTTTTGGATGCCTTATTAAATGGAGTATTGATTAGAATTTCCTTAAGTGCACAACTGTTTCTGAGAAAAGAGATTGCTAGCCTTTTCCTAATGTTATTTTTTTTCACTTTATTGATCTTCCTGAAATTATAAACTTGGAAATGGAGCTATATACTTTATATAATTCATGTGAAATGAAAAAGTATAATATAACAAAAGGTTCTAATATAAATGATGATAAGTGTATTGCATATTAAAGCTCATAGAGTGTAGCTAATGCATTTCTAAGAGACCTGTAGAGCTTACATCTTTATGTGATATTTTATCATTTTTCTTTTCCTTAAATATTTACATCGAGGGTTATTTCTTATATTTTAGATATTAATATATCTATGCATCTACCTGTTTTTCTCTTACAGGTTGATTGAACAATGAAATAGAAGCTAAAATATATTTTTTTTCTGTACAGGTTTATATGTTTACATAGCTTTTATAGTTAAAAACTTAATAGATGTATTATAATATTGTAAATTTTTCGTTAAAATGTAAATACATATTTATACCAAATCATGAACTTGAATTTTATTACTTAGCAATTTAAATTTTTGTATTCTTATTCATTTTTTAGTTTTCTTTAGTCAGCCTGATTTACAATTCTGTCTATGCCCAGAATTGATGCACACAATGCTCCAACACCACCACCCCCACCAGTCCATTTCTTTTAATAATTGTCTCAAGTCCCTCCAACCCACTCCTCCATTTTAGTAAGTAACAAATCACTATATCACTGTATCACTGTCTTCCCATTCATCATTGATTTGCTCGAGTGGGCACCAGCAACATCTCCTTATGTCCTGTCTCATGCAAGTAGAGCCCAAGGGCACCTGCTTGCTCCAGAAACATAAAGAGCCTCAAACCATTCCATCATGTCATGGAAATGAGGTTTATAATAGTTACTGGTATTTGGCATATCAGATACGACACGGGTAGCTTGCCAGGCACTTAGCAATTAAGACTTCCACTGAGTAAAAGAACAGAGATAACTTAAAATAACAAAACACAGATATTAATTATTTCATAGCCTTAAAAGTAATTTTTAGCCTAAATCTTGATACAAAAACTCCCTTAAAATCAACATATTAATTTCCTTAAAGTGAATATGTATTTACTGAAATGTGTAAATTAATTTTGTAGGTAACATACCTATCCTTTTGGTCATTGTCCTCAAATGTATACACTTGGCGCTATTTTATTATAAATATACAACACTTAAGTATCATAAATTAACCTAATTGGTGAAAATTTACTTTAGGAAATTGGAAAATATACACAAATAGAAGTAATCTATACTTTAAAAACATAAAAGGAATCACCTTTGTTAACTGGCTGTATACATTGTACATTTCCTACAAGTAGAAAGACATGAAGGTAATACAGTAAATGGCTTTTTAGAAGCAATTGAGAGAGAACATGACTTGAAAGGGTATCAGAAACCAAAGGAAGCTGGTCAATAGCGTGACAGCAAGGGCATGTGGTGGGAGCGCTTCAGTGTGAATGCCACAGCCATTAGCACTGCATATGGGATAAGCACAACCACGCCTGGAACACCACAGTTTGTGCTGCCTCCAGACATCAGAGCCTGCCACACTGCATCGATGCAAACCTATCTTAGATCTGCTTCCACTGTGAGGACTCCATTGAAGTGGCCTCAATATGTCTTTAGAACTGGCCAGAAAATTGTTCGATATATAAGTACCAAAGAGATGCAATATCTATTAACAGGATTTGTCGGGGGACACAGCCGGGGTCCTCAGCAGTGCCGGGAAGCGAGTTCCCTTCTACCTCCCAAGCCAGCGGGGAATGGATGAAGGCTCAGGAATCCAATGCAGTTTTAAAAGGCTTTACTTATCTCAGGTTCAGGCATACAAATCAGCAATAGGAAAAACCAGTGCTTAGGATTCCTGGCTAGAGCCCCAGCCATGTGTAGGCCAAGATGGCGGCCACCTCCTGTAAAGAGGAGGCAAAGACAAGACTCCCAAGAAGAGTGCAAGCCCAAAAAGAGACCAAAGAGAGAGAGAGAGAGAGAGAGACAGAGAGAGAGAGAGAGAGAGAGAGAGAGAGAGAGAGAGAGAGGAAGCAGTCTGGTTTTATACCCCTGCAACTCAGACCTCCCACTATTATGGGAAGCAGGAAGGGTCAAATGTCCTTAGGTAATTTCTCTCAGCACCTCACCTAGACCCTATTATATGCTAATGTTTTGAGCCAAAATCTGCCTGGAAATGCCTTTATAGGGTAGAGAAGGGGGTTCTGAGATGGCATGTCTCTGTACCAAAAACTAATACTAATGTCAGTTAAATATTTCTCCAAGCCTTCACAAGAGTCTCATCTACTTCAGGGTAGTTTTGTATTTTAGTTGCCTTTGATTTATCAGGGAGCCATGCTTGCTTGCTTGGAGGCAAACAGCATTTCTCTCTGGTCTAATTACTTAGAGATCCAGCGTGGCCAGGCAAATATGCTGGTAAGACCTAGCTAGTCCCACGATGATTGTGGTAGCATGAGAGAATATTTATACCAGCCAGTACAAAATACATGGTCAGATAAACTGCCACATTTAGACTACCCCTTTATCTACGAAGTGACCTGCAGGAGGCAATTCGGAGCAGATGCAGAGGCTCTTAGAGGAGTCCTGCAACAGGTAGTATTCACATTTATATATTATTAGGAATTCTGCACAATTTAGCATGTTAAAACATTTTCAAATCGAAGATCATATGCAATGATAGGGTAACTCAAATGAGTGAAATACTTAATGTAAATTTACTATGATTCTTGGAACATGCATATTAATTTAAGATTTCCCACTTTTAAAACGAGAACTTTTCTCATCCTGGATGACAAAAATATTTTGAATTACAACGTTATGAGGAGCCCCACTTGGGAGATAATTAGTAACATACATAAAAAAATGCTTCAACAACTTTTTGATAGACATTAATTAGCTTAAGAACCCCTTCTAAGATCACCTTAACTAATTTTCTACCTTGTGAAATGCCTCAGGATCTTTTATCATTGCTTATCCAGTCTGGTGAGTCTCCTACAAATTTTAAAATTTGGGACAAAAATGAATCTTTAACTTATCTAATTTGTTTTCCTATTACAAAATGCTTCTACCAAGTTGAAGTCCATGTGAAGAAGTTAAGAAAGCTTTCATCAAAACTCTGAACTAGGCTCCCATTAAGTTCTTTTAATAATACCTACATTTAATTAATTGAGTTATACAATTTGTCATAGTATTTAATTAATTGGGTTATACAATTTGCCATAGTATTTAAGAATTTTCTGTCAGATGATACTTGAAAAGAAATAATCAATTTTAAGTGTAGCAATTTGGTGATAATTATTTGAAGTATGTAGTTAATGAACTGTAAGTAAGACTGTAGAGGGATTAAAGATTCCCTTAAGAACTTTCTTCCCCAGATTTGCTGATACACAAATAGAATAACAAAATTTCTAAGTTACGATTTAAGGATGAATCTGATTTTTTGGATTTGGAGTTACAAGGATTAAGTATTCAGTTTTTTTTCAAATATTCATCTAAGATTATTCTTTTATGCACACAAAGACCTTCTTCAAAGGTTTGAAACATGCTTACATAGATCCCACCGAGCCCTGAATGATGAGAGATTCCACCAACATAGGAAGGAGCTGAGAAACAGAAAAGCCAAAAAAAAAAAAAAAAAAAAAAACCAAAAATCTAATGACTGTTGGTAACAGTTCACTTTTGTTCACTTGCTGTTGCTTCATTATATTTTATTTATTAAGGAATCTGCTGGGTATATAGTGTTTAAAATATACAATAAAACTTTGCTCATTCCTTCAGTCTTTTCATCTGCTCCTCAGAATGGAACTGTTAGGCACTTCCTTCCTTGAATCAGTAGTTAAATCTCTTCAAGCTCTGCTTTCCCAAGAGAAATGAACATAATCAGCTGTTTATCTCATCTCTGTGGTTTTGTTCTTTTTCTGTTTGGGTTTGGTTTGATATTATTTTTGTGTTCACGCTTTGTTTCTCTTTTGTATTGAGTAGAAATAAAGTTTTAAAAGTGAAGGCATAAAGTATGTGCCTTCCATTTGGATGTCTGAAAATTTAGCTGTAAATCCAAGACAATGTTTTTTTTTCTTCTCCGCATTGCATTCTTAAAATCTACAGCATTGTCATCACACAATCCACATTTGTTGAGTGGCTGAATAACATAAGAATAGATTATTAATAGCTTCCCCCTTTCTATCTGCTTTATTTTATGTACATTCTCACTTGGTCAGTGCATAATAACCCTGTCTGTGCAATATTAAAGACTGCTAAAATTTAAAATGTCCATCAAAGAAGGAATTGTCCTATAGGATTTGACTATTTCATTCATTGCCCAGGGAAAAGCTGACGTCCAGCAAAACACGAAAATTTCTAAGCAAGGTTGAGCCTTCTACTAAGAGGACTAGGTCTGGCATTTAGAGGGATTCAGGTACAGGACAGAACAGTGTTCTAGACAGTAAGCAAGTATCTGAAGTTTTGAACCTGCAGATTCAAGAATACTGTGGGATTTTGCTTGGGATTACTTCAGCTTTAAATAGACAGGAAGAAGCAATACAACCTAGACTGCAAAACATTTGGTATCTGGAAAAGATTATGAATCCATATCACGATCACGATCTTCCCGTTAATCATCTATTTGCTAGAGCGGGCACCAGTAATATCTCCATATGTCCTGTCTCATGCCAGTAGAGCCAGGGGCATCGGCTTGCTACAGGAACATAAAGAGCCTCAAACCATTATATTAGGAATGACCTAATATAATTGTTACTGGAATTTGGCATATTAAGTACAACTTGAGAAGCTTGCCAGGCTTGCTGAGCAGGAGGCAAACTCTTTTAAACACCTCCAAATAAAGCATTTATTGATGAGCGGCGTGGCCGCTTGCAGCCGCATGAGCAGGGCTGTGATGGGCTGGTCTGCTGGGTGGAGTTCTGACGAAAGGGAAGTCCAAATGTGGAAAATGGCGGTGCCCGTGGAGTGAGGGGGAGTGGTCTGGCTTGTTGTGAGGCTCTGCCGAGGTGGTAGGCCAGGGCTAGAACCCGCCATGCCTCCTGACTGCCTCATGAACGGCTGTGCACAGGGAGAGCAAGGAACAACTCTGCCCCATGTTTGAGAGTCTCTGGACCAGCATACCTGGGCCGGATTGAGGAGCAAACTGCTGCAGGGTGGGTGTCGATGATCCGGACATTTAAAAAAAAAAAATGAATCCATATATATAAAATAAATAATTCAGGCATCATGCTAGGTAAGCATTAATAAATAGTGATCTCTGCTCTCTGCTCTGGTGTTCCATGAGCATTTTACCAGCTCAGGGCATTTAGAGAGCACATTTGGGTGAGCTCCACATTCCTACTTCCTCCAAACTTGCTGGTCACCCAAATGTACTGCCTATTTCTTTCTACTTCTTCCTACTGTAAGAAGGCAACAGTATGGTTCATGTATAGACCCAATGGAGTTTACTTGCTCTATAACAAGAACAAAGAGACAAGGATGCTCTGGGTATACTTGTAGTTTCTAGGTCACATGTGACTGTGTTCAGGGCTTACTCCTGGATTTTCACTCAGGGATCACTCCTGGAGGGATTCTGATTCCAGGAACATAACCAGGATCAGCAGTGTACAAGGATCAGCCGTCTCGAGCCATTTACCTACCTGCTGTACTATTTCTCCAGCTAAAAAATGCAGTATCACTGTATCACTGTCTTCCCGTTGTTCATCGATTTGCTCGAGCGGGCCCCAGTAACATTTCCATATGTCCTGGCTCATGCTAGTAGAGCCCAAGGGCATCTGCTTGCTCCAGGAACATAAAGAGCCTCAATCCATTCCAGAATGAGGTCTATAATTGTTACTGGTATTTGGCATATCAAATACAACACGGGTAGCTTGCCAGGCTCTGCCGTGCAGGTAGCATACTCTTGCAGTATGAATCCGGCCCAGGTATGCTGATCCAGACACAGACATGGGGCAGAGCTGCTACTTGCTCTCCTTGTGCCCAGCCGCTCACAAGGAGCCCAGGAGAGATGGCGGGTTCTAGCCCTGGCCCGCCAGCCCAGCAGAGCCTTGCAACAAGCCAGACGACCCCCCCACTCCATGAGGGCCTCCATTTTCCACATCCGGACTTCTCTCTCGTCAGAACTCCACCCAGCAGACCAGCCCATCACAGTCCGGCTCGCGGCGTGAAGCGGCCGCATGGTTCATTATTAAATGTTGGACTTAGAGATGACTGCAAGAGTATGCTACTGCAAAAATGCAGTATATTTTGATAACTATTATATTAGGCTTAGACATCATGTAGCAGGGCTTGTAGTGTCAAAATAGGCCTATGATTTGGAGAGAAAATCAAATGAGTGCACCAGAGAGGTAAGAAATATGATGCAAATAAAATTAAAGATGCCAATTTCAGCCTTTCCCACGAAAGGTTGTCTTGAATTTTTATTACTTGGTTAGCATAGATAGAAGCTACTTTTACAACTTTTATATTTATTAAATCTCTACAAGAGCATAAAGTAGCGGTCCCCTTAAGACTGTGTTTGGCACAGTGTTCTTAGAACTAGATGCACGCATAATTGTAGCGTCTGATGCACAATAAAATGCAGGACATTCTTTGTTTTCAAAACCATAGAAAAGTGTCAGGCTTTTTCCTGCCTTCCTTGCTATCTCCCTTGAGTTCAGCGAACAGTTTTACTATTTAATGCCATTTAAAGTAAACATAAAAATCTAAATTATTAGTATGTTTTATGGTTCATCTTTGCATTTCCCAAGACCAAACTTAGATGTATATTTCAGTGTATTTAACTTACATGGAGATTCCCAACAGTCACACAACTCCTATTTTGTAGAGCAGACATGCAATGTCACTTACAAGATGAGGGGAATTACTAAGCATACATATTAGTATTTTAATACTAGAGGTGGAGAGGTAAAGCACAGTTTTCCAGCACCTTTCTCTTTACATAACATCCTAGAGGAAAATTAATAATGTTTCCTCAGAATACTAGGGCATTTCAATTTAGATTTCCAGAAACGTAATATTTTTACTTTTGAGAGCCTCACAGGCAGCATCACATATTTTAAAATATATGACTTGGGATATTTTTTTAACATTTTATTGTACCACCATGAGATATACAATTACAAAGTTATTCACGCTTGGGGGTGTCGATCACACAGTGTTCCAGCACCCCGCCCTCCACCAGTGCCCCTCAACCACCACCCATGTCCCCAATTCCTTCCCCCCTCCCACATCCTGCCTAAATGTCAGGTTCTTTATCTCCTCTCCTCTCCCTCTCTCTCTCCTCCTTCTCCCACACATTGTGGGTTGCACTACGTGCACTTAGAAGCCATCATTTGCATTTTTGTCTGTATTTAATGCTCAGTTCTATGTTGGTGTCAGACCTTTAGACATTTATTCACACATGTTCCCTTCTCTATCTAACCTAACCTCCTGACTCCCACGCGCTTGTGGTAATTTCCACTTTTGGTAAGATCACCTGGTATATTTATGTCATGCAAATAAATGCAGTCATTCTATGTCTCTCTCTTTCCTTCTGACTAATTTCACTCAACATGATGTTTTCCATGTCCATCCATTTATAGGAAAATTTCATAACTTCATTTTTTCTGACAGCTGCATAGTATTCCATTGTGTAGATATACCATAGTTTCTTTATCTAGTCATCAGTTCTCGGGCATACTGGTTGTTTCCAGGTTCTGGATATTGTGAATAGTGCTGCTATGAAAATAAAAGTGCGGATTGTGTTTCCGCTGTGTGTTTTTGGCTTTCCAGGGTATATTCCCAGGAGCGGTATGGCTGGGTCAAAGGGGAGCTCAATTTCTAGTCTTTGGAGGAATGTCCATATTGTTTTCCAGAAAGGTTGTACAAGTCGACATTCCCACAAACAGTGTATGAGAGTCCCCTTTTCCCCACATCCACGCCAGCACTTGTTGCTTTTACCCTTTTGGATATGGGCCATTCTCTGTGGTGTGAGGTGATATCTCATTGTTTTGATTTGCATCTCTCTGATGATTAGTGATGATGAGAATTTTTTCATATGCCTTTTGACCATTCGTATTTCTTCCTTGTCAAAGTTTCTGTTCATCTCTTCTCCCCATTTTCTAATGGGGTTGGCTGTTTTTCTTATATAGCTGTACCAGTGCCTGATATATCCTGGATATTAACCCCTTATCAGATGGGTATTGGGTGAATATTCTTTCCCATTCTGTGGACTGTCTTTCTATCTTGGTCACTGTTTCTCTCGTGGTGCAGAAGCTCTTCAGTTTCATGTAGTCCCATATGTTTATATTTTCTTCTAGTTGCTTTGTTAATGGTGTTTCACCTTTGAAGATGTCTTTAGCTTCAATGTCATGGAGGGCTTTTCCTATAGGTGCAATTGTGTTTTCTCCACATGAAAGAGGATTTTGAACACATATTCTTTCCAAAATGCTGTCTAAAAGAGAAATGCTACTTTCCACGTTTTCCATGAATTTCAATGGGAAAAGTTCTAAGCCTCTACAGTGCACTATTATACGAGGAAGAAGAACAAAACTGTTTGTTTGAAACAATTGGAGCTTGGAGCTTGTTTTACTATATGAATGTCACAGTTTGCTCTTTCACCACAGAGGTTCCTCTCTAAGCCTGCCGCAGAGTGGCAACTTGCAATGTTGCACAGAGAAGAAGATCAGGAATACCGAATGCTGTCTAAACGAGAGATGCTACTTTCCGCGTTTTCCATGTATTTCAAGGGGAAAAGCTCAAGCGCAACTACAGTGCACTATTATATGAGGAAGAGAAACAAACCTGTTTGGACACAGAGCACACTTCAGAAGGTGAAGTCTAATGGAAAAAATAAGTAGTCAAAATATTCCAAACTCTCTTACTATTACGGGCAGAACAGTGCACAGTGCTTCAAGCTGTTTTTTTAACACATAAGAAACAAAGGTTTTACCCACATTTTACGAATACGATACATTGTCACTTTTTTTCCCTAAGGTCTAAGTAAGGTGTAGAATAGCACACGCTGTGCACCGATCATTGCCGAATATTACCCTCACTAATACAAGCTTTATCCACGCCAAGCGACCAATTTGAGCATCACCCAGATGGTAAGCTATGGTGCGTTTAAAGGCATAGCTTGGCAAACCTCGGACAAAGCGCTATTCGCAAAACAGCATTCATTGCAAATTTCTTCACAGAACAAACTGAGGCGAAGATCAGCCAAGGTTGTGCTACTGGTGCAATTGTGTTTTCTCCAGATGAAAGAGGATTTCAAACACACATTCATTCCATTATGCTGTCTAAAAGAGAAATGCTACTTTCCGTGTTTTCCATGTATTTCAATGGGAAAAGCTCTAACACATCTACAGTGCACTATTATTCGAGGAAGAAGAACAAAACTGTATGGCCATACCACCCTGAGCACGCCCGATCTGGTCTGATTTGGGATATTTTGATTAAAGATGATAGGACTCTAGTGTTCTGAGATTGTGTTCTTTCTTTTTCTTTCAGGCATGTCTATGGGAGAGGAACATTTCTTGAGAAAAATGTGATAAACAATGATTGAGTTTCCAAGTTAGTTTAAAACAACTCTACGCTTGGTGTTGTGCTTGGAGATTCATGTTGATGGTGCAATACAGGAACTGAAACCTCATGTGTGATATAGCATTTTAAATGAAAAGCACATTGGAGAGATCTTGCCAACAAATTCCAGTTAACTTACTTGGTGAGAGCAGTGGGTTCCCTGAGTGCTAGGATGGAATTTTAAGAGGGTCCTTTGGTCCTGAAAAATGTCTGTTGGCAGTTATGGAAGGTATAAGCCCAGAGGAATGGTAGAAAACCAACAGCATCATTCATATCTTGCTGATGTTTTTCATAAATGGAAGAGAAAGGTGTGTGAAAAAAAGATAAGGCCTGTCTGCAGATACTTAGGACTTATCTTTAGAAACTGCTTTGTAGAATATTGGATTAACATCCCTTTGTCCTGTATCCTCAGATGATTTCCTTCACTGTATGTACTTCTCTCTGAGTATAAAAGGTAATAACATTTTCCTGCTGTTACGAGAATATAAATTTAAAATGTGTTTTGCAGTTATTTTTGGAGAAGCTGAAAGATTTTGGCCCTTCTGCAGAATGCCCTTAATTTCCACCTTGGCAATAAACCTAAGAGTATAGTTTTAAAAACTGCCCCAACAATTTTATTTGATCACTTGAATCCCGTTATTCATCGATTTGCTCGAGCAGGCGCCAGTAACAATTTTATTTATTTACAACAACACAAATCTATAAAATAAGAAGTTAGAGAGTGGTAGTTCAGTGTATCCCAGGAAATTTCTATCAGTACTCAGAACATAATTTGAAACTGTATGTGAACCCCAAGTTCACCATAGCACTGTTTGCAATAGAGAGCATCAAGGAACAACCCAAATGCTCAAAGATAGATGGATACAAAGACAGACCCAATTATTTATCCTAAAAGAAGTAGTAGTATCTATATACAATGCAGTACTGCTCAACTATAAGAAAGTTTTAAGTCTTACCTTTGCAAAAATATGGCTGGAACATTGTTAGAGGGACTATAAAAAGAAAAGAAAAGAAAACAAACAATAAAAAAGACAGAAGACAGGCCAAAGAGCCTGTCCAGGGAATTAGGCACTTGCCTTACATGTCACAGTCCCATTTTGATCTCTGGCATTACCTCAGATAGTTTCCAAGGATCTGCCAAGGATCACTAGTGAACACCGAGCCAGGAGCAGCCCTCAACATTGTCAGGTGTGACCCAAAATAAGTCAGAAGGAGAAAGAGAAATAACATCTGGTCTCACTCCTATGTAGTAGATAAGAAACAAAGTAAGGGAATGGACATGAACCATGAACTCTTAGACACTGATGACAAAATTATGTTACCAAGGGAGGGAAGCCATAAAGGAGGGCCTAGGGGGCTGTGGTAGAGTCGGCATGGTAAGATACACTGTATTTCTAAAACATATCATCATTTACGCTTTTATAAATTAATAGGACCTTAATAAGAAAGTGAAAAATAAACCCACCAAATTAGCTGTCTGTTGGAGGGAAGAGAAAGGTAAATCAAATAAAAGGAAACAAGTAGCCTATATGTAGACATGCTGACTTTTTAATTCTGCACACCTGATACAGGTTATAAACCAATATTACTTCAGTACAATTTTAAATAAAGTAATAGCTAGCATTTCAGAGTTCTTTCAATTCATACAGGAACTGCAATTTATTAGTGTTCTTATTTAATACTCATCGGTTCATTGATGTTTGTATTACAGTATATGACATCATATACATGAATTTCTGGATTCAACAAGATCACTTGATCACTTCACTTGAATCCCGTTATTCATCGATTTGCTCGAGCGGGCGCCAGTAACATTTCCATTGGACCCTATCACGTGCCAATGTAGCACAATGACAACTGGTTGATTCAGAATATGAAGAGCCTCAAATTGTTCCTTCAGGGTCTTGACAAGGAAGTCTGACCATCTTGTAGGTGGGCGGCCACGTGATCTTTTGACATCCCGTGGGATCCAGTCGGTAATGGCTCTAGTCCAGTGGTTGTCTCCAAATCGCTTCAACAAGATATGAAGGAATTACACAAACTGAAGTAATGAAGCAAAAATCCATACTAAGTAAGTTGGACACTAGGGTAACGTATTTTGACATATAGCTACATTTTTAAATTCCTTGTTTCTGACAGTTTTTGTTGTACAATGCTCATAATTAATGCTTTGTTGAAAAGCTAAGATAAAAATTAGTTTTTAGTTCTCAATTTATGTATGGCACAGAAGTGTTACCTAAAATGAATATTTATTTAAAAAGTAAAATGTACTAACGTTTCATTAAAAATCTATGATACATGATAGAACAGGAGAGAATGATATTCCTGTTTCACAGTAAAATTTTGACTTCATTTTACAATAGACCCTTCAGTCCTTCTTTACAAGTTGGTTTTGAGTCTATGAAATGTGTATCTTCCATTCACATCTAATGTGAGTCTAGCTGGGTAAAGAATTCTTGGTGAGGACTGCAGTTCATGTGAGAGAAGGAAGAGAGAAAGAGAGAAAAAAAGAAAAAAAGAAAAAAGAGATAAAGAACTTACCATAGAGGCAGTCTAGAGGGAGGGAGGGAGGGAATCGGGGACATTGGTGGTGGGAAATGGGCACTGGTGGAGGGATGGGTGCTGGAACACTGTATGACCAAAACCCAAACATTAACATCTTAGCAATAGTATATCTCATGGTGGTATCATAAAATATATGAAAAAAGTTTTTTACTTGATAGGAAATAAAGTTGTTGGTCGTTAACGACCACCAACTGGGAACTGTTTGGCACCATTGCAGCAAAATGGGAAGATACCATCATTGATGACATTGAGGAAGAATACAACCAACTGGTTCAGCACCTCCATGATTGTGCGAAGAATGCTGAGAGAGATAAAGACACAAAAGGAGACCTGACTTCAGAAACTCTCAAGCTCATTCGCCAAGGAGGCAAGGCATGAGCCTCAGGCGACCAAATGCTAACGTCCAAGCATGCAAAGCAGTACAGAGAAGTGCTAAAGGAAGACATCAAAGACAGAAGAGCAGAAATACTGGAAGATGCAGCAGAAGCCAGGAAAAGCATTCGCACCGCCCACTTGTCCTTCTCCAACTATAAGACCAAGATGACTGCCCTCTGATGCCTTGATGGATCTATCACATCTTCCAGAAAAGCAATGGAGAAGATTATCCAGGACTTCTACTCAGATCTCTTTGATAGCCACGTCCACCTGCCTGCATACCAAATTCCACAGGATGGATATGGCATTCCAAACATTCTCCCTTCTGATCCGACATGCCATTTCATCCGTAAAGAAGGGAACAGCACCAGGCCCAGATAAAGTCAGACCCGAACACCTGAAGAATCTGCCATTGGTACTCATCAATACAATAGCTCGGCTCTTCACACGCTACCTGTCCAAATGCAAGGTGCCCTCCCAATGGAAAAACAGCAGGACAGTTCTACTGTTCAAGAAGGGAGACATTCACGACATTGGCAACTATCACCCCATCTGCCTGTTGTCCATCATCTACAAGCTGTTTACATGAGTCATCCTGAACAGGATTGGAGGAACACTAGATGAAGGACAACCATGCTAGCAAGCTGGCTTTCAGAAAGGATTCAGCACAATCGACCATACCCACACAATAACCAAGCTCATCGAGGTTTGTAGGGAGTACAAGGCGCCGCTCTGTCTCACGTTCATTGATTTACAGAAAGCCTTTGATTCTGTGGAGACCGAAGTGGTCATCGAAGCCCCTAGTTAAACAGGGTATTCAAACCCAATACATCAAGTTCCTTCGTGAGCTGTATTATGGATTCAGCACCAGGATCTCACCATTCTACAAGGAAGTGATCATTGATGTCAAAAGAGGGGTTCGACATTTCACCAATACTCTTCAGCGCCACCCTCGAGAACATCATGAGACAATTAGAATGGGAAGGAATGGGAATGAAGATGGTCAGCAACTACACCACCTCGCGCGCTGATGACATCGTTCTAATAACACCAAACATTAGCCAAGCGGCACAAATGCTGGCTGACTTCGATGGAGAATGTGGAAAGATAGGTCTACAGCTGAATCTAAAGAAAACCATGTTTATGAAAAATGAACTAGTTCCTGAGGCCCCATTCACTCTCAATGGAACAAACATCTCTGAATGCAGCAGTTATGTGTACCTAGGTCAAGAAGTCAACATGATGAATGACCTAAAACCTGAGCTGTGCAGGAGGAAGAGAGTGGCATGGAATGCCTTCAAAGGCATTGAAGAAATAGCTAAAAGGACAAAGAACCTCCAGCTCCGGGCACATCTCCTTGACTCCACCATTCTCCCTGCATTAACATACGCCTCAGAGACCTGGCCCTACGAAAGCAGGATGTGAATGCTATTTGGGTCTCCCAGTGAGGAATCGAAAGAGCTATTCTTGGAATATCATGCCTCACTTAAGTGAGAGAAGGAATCCGGAGTTCTGACCTCCGTTGCTATTCCAGAATCAGGGATGCTGTCTCATTTGCCAAGGCATCGAAAATCAGATGGGCTGGACATGTAATACGATTTGGAGATGACCACTGGACTAGAGCCATTACCGACTGGATCCCATGGGATGTCAAAAGATCACATGGCCGCCCACCTACAAGATAGTCAGACTTCCTTGTCAAGACCCTGAGGAATGGTTTGAGGCTCTTCATATTCCTGAATCAACCAGATGCCATTGGGCTACATTGGCACATGATAGGGTCCAATGGAAATGTTACTGGTGCCTGCTCAAGCAAATCAATGAATAACGGGATTCAAGTAATCAAGTGATCAAGGAAATAAAAGATCAGGACTTAACAATACACTTTATCTCAAGTTAAAACAATTTAGTCTACCTCTACCATTTTAAAGTCTTAAACAGACAATAGGTATAAAGCATCGTAACATGAACAATTATAGCTACTCTATATCTTATATCACCCAGAGAGTTAAATGAGTTCATCAAATGCCATATAAAACTTCATTTTTTCATGGATCTCAAAGAGTCTCTAAACTCTATGTCTTAAAAGTGTTTCCATAGCTCTAAGCAAGTGTTGCCTTACAGAATCTTTGCAAAAGATTGTTTCTGCACTAAATCCATTAGTCATTGGCTAATAATTACTATGAATAATATTTTTAGATAGGAATGCAGTGATTTCTTTTATTCCTATATTACTTTAATACTTGTGGCAAAGTTGGAAGGAAAATAAAAATATATCAAATTTATTTCAGAAAGAATTTGAAATGAAGAAAGTGCCATATGAGCTGCAAGCCACATAAAAGTGACTATTTGAAAGAATTAAGATTTAAAAACATAGAGACGCAAAAAATATATAATGAAATGGAAATGAGTTTCCTCTGGTTATAATGGATAGCATGGGAATATGTATTGAGATTTAAAGATGCTGAATCCAAAGTAAATATAGTGTGCTATTCTTTTACTAAGAAAAAAATGGGTTTCTGAGAATAAAAGACACTTTTTACAATTGTGGTATTAAACTAATGGAAAATAAGTATGCAGCTCTGATGTTTCTAGAACATTAAAGAACATTTTATTTTGTCTTTGCCAAAGATGGTTATTCTCTCTTTAGCTAAATCGAAGATTCACTGGTGGAAAAAGACTTGATGATTTTTTATTATTATCTATAGTATATTTGTTTTAATGACTCTGTTCTCTGGTATTTAAAGTAGTTGCAATGAAGATGTATTTATTTTGGATTGTAAAATGAGTAGTATTTTAAATTGATGAAATATTCAAATTATAGAAAAACTACTAAAACACACTTTAATATGAAGCTGTCAAATTTTTATTTTGAAATGTTTCCTAAACATAAGCAATAAAAGCATATTAATAACTATAACATTTTAATATACAGATTGTTTTTTATCAACAAAAATAATGTTTATGAGTTTTGTCTCTTATTTAATGTTATTTCTTATTCATTGTATTCGTTAGTGGTTCATAGTTCACAAAGAACATTTTATTTAGTGCAGTTTGTGAAATTATATTGCTAAACATATTACAGGGAAAGGTTTTAGTTAACAAGTCTTCTGGTGGTCTTTTTCTTTAACGCCGATCTTGCTGGCTTTTGTTCTCATATACCATCCACTCTCACAAGAACAAAACTGCCCAAAAAATCTGAAATCTTTGAGTTAAAACTACTCTTTTTCCACCTCCCTACGTTGTATGGAAAAATATTCTCCCAAAATACCTGGGGTAATGAAAACACATTTTTAAAGAGATTAGCTTTGAATTCTTGAATTTTATTTCAGTTTAGTAGAGTTAACTTGAGGTATGAAAGAAAATACTTCAATATTATTTTAAAATCTCAATGAAAAGGAAAATTGATATTTAAGTAAATATGTAAAACAAATACTCAATCCAGATCAAGAACATGATTTGAGAGTGAAAATGTTGCATCTTATGGAGGTACATAGAATTATATCCAATTTAGAATGCTTCAAATTAGGAAATATAATAAATGTAACAAATTCAGTCAAAGCAAAACCTGGTAGGAGGTGTACTTAAATAATGTACATCCTCTAATAAGAAAAAATGTGTTATTGGGGTGGGATTATAAGATACTCTGAACAATATAGCAAGATTTTCATATCTCTGGTGTACAGTTTTGGTATTGAGATGTAATAGAAAAAAATTCTGTTTATAGATATAATATAATAATATATTTTATACATACTCCTAGTTTAGAATACCTGTGGTAATGGGAGCATCTTGTGAGTCCACAAACAGCCTGAATAAGAGATGACCACCAAGACATGGTTGTGATTAGACGCTTGAAACTATCTCATTTTAGTAACATGGAAATGGGTGAGAAGTTAACAGTTGAGCTCATTATACATCGTAGTGACAAGTTTCTTTACAAAAATTTATAAACTCAGTCTCATATTATGCCTTTAACACAGCTGGACCATCCCTCTATCACAGAGCAGGTTGACTGAGGCACCATTTGGGTCAATAGTCATGACTTTCATAGAGACGTAATATGTTCTTTCTTGAACCACTTCTAGTCCACCCACCTTGTGTACTCAATCTACCTTCAGTGAACTCACAGGCTCTCAACTACAAAAATGCTGCCTCAGAGCATAACAGACATGGTTCTAAAGCAACACAGAAGCCCACCAAGTTTAATGAGTGAGGATAGTAGCATGGAAGGCTCTACCACCAACAACCAGTTCCATAATCTCTCAGGCAGTGACTTTAGAGTTGCCATGATGGAAATGTTTAGTGAGGTGAAAGATGATACAGGCAGTTAAAATAAAAAATGTGTCAGAGAGGATATAAGAAAACTACACTCAGAAGTGACAGAACTTAGTGTATTGTCAGGGAGCAGCTGGGGTCCCCAATGATACCAGGAAAAGAGGTCCCTTCTGCCTTCAAAGCTGGCGGGAATGGATGAAAACTCGGGAATCTGGCAGTTTTAAAAGGCTTTACTATCACAGGTTCTGATATGCAATCCAAGAACAGGAAAAACCTCTGATTTTGGGTTCCTCACTGGTGAACCTCAGCCACGTGTAGGCCAAGATTGGTGCCACCACGTGTTGAAGCCCAACAAGAACAGAAAGGCTGAAAGCCAAGGGAAGCCAAAACTGTGAAATGGAACATTTCTTTTCTCCCAGCTTATTTTATAGATAGAAATCCGCCAAAACTTCCCAGCCCGGCCCATTTTGGGCCAGGCTATCTAGAGATGAAAACAGAAAATAACTCTATTGAAATGCAGAACTTCAGGTTGGCCTTTAGGCTTTACAAGTGCCAGAGCTGATTCAAAACCTCCCTAGCTGAGCTGGGAGGGTAGCTGGAGTTTAAAGCAGAGTGAGTCACCCAACAGTGTATGTTGTGTAAAATGAGCAGAGTGGTAACTTCAACTGTGAAAGTAGAGGAGGACACATCAGTGTTTTCAAACAACAGGCTTAGGAAACCCAGAAAAGAGCAGAATACAGAAAATAAGCCTTCAAAAAATTGAAAGTGCACCAGAGAATTAATGGATGTCTACTAAAGGAATAATATAAAAGTCAAAGTAGTCCAGAGCATAGGGAGGAAAAGGACAGAGAAGAAAACAAATTGCAAAGGGAGGGCAGGGGTCAGTGAATGAGAGGCCTCAGGTTATACCAGGATTATGAGGGAGTGTAGTAACTATATATTTTAAGCACATAATAAACAACACTGAAAACATGAGATCCAAATTATAGCCAGAAAACTTTATAATGTCAAGTGTCAAAGTGGCTGGCTTGTGGGAGGGATTATGGGAGGGAAAACTGGGGCACTGGTGGAGGGACGTTGGCACTGGCAATGGGATTGGAATTGAAACATTATATGCCTAAAACTCCAATATCATTTGTTTTGTAAATCACAATTCCTGAGATAAAAAATATTTTTAAAAGAATCATAGTAGTATCTGAGGTTGATGAACTACAGTCAAAGTTTCTTAACTAAGAATTTCCCAGGACTGATAAATGCATGAACTCAGATCTAAGTGGATCAAAGGGCCTCAGCAAAAATAAACCCAAATAGGAAACTCCAATGTATATTATAATCTGAATGATAAAAGTAAAATACAGAATATCTAATATAGCAAGGTTAAAGAAGGGACTGACCAAAGATAGCCCAGAAGATTCAGAAAACACTTATAAAATGAGAGTCTCTGGGTCAACAGAGAATGGTAGGATATATTCAAACAAGCAAAACGACCTCAATGATATGAGTACCTCAGCAAGAGTACCCTACCCAGCTAAGTTATCATTCAGACATGAAGGAATGATTAAAAAATTCATAGACCAGAAACAACTTGAGAAGTTCATGATCACCAATCGGTTTTGCAAAAACACATTAATAAAATTACATTATCTTATTTAAAAGACAAAATAAACTTCATTAAACACTAATGATTTATACAATATGGTAACAAATGGTTAAACGCAATAATCCTAGAGCTGGTCTATAAATCTGTGTTTACTAAGGGGTGATGGAGGGTCAAAGGGAATAATCTAGGGAAATGGTAGAGAGAGGCAGGCATCTCGAGTGGTTTTGAATGGTGTGTGCATGAAACTCCATCATTAACAGTACTGTAAATAACAGTTCCTCAAATAGTCTAGAATTCCATGAACTCTGGGTTAGTGAACATATCCAGGTGATGAAATAATATTGTCCTCTACTTGTGTGGGACCAGAAACTTCTGGCCAGAGCTTTTCCAGGCCTGGCACTACGGCATATATTTTCAGTCAATGTGATTACATTGTATAATTATTAGTATGTGTTTCCATGACCTCTGAGCAGGTACCATATTGTTCTTACTGAAACCAAAGAGGGATTATAGGAAATCTAATTTATAAGGAGCTGACTAGAAGATACAATTGACTATCTGGGACTCGCAGTGGGTATCTGAATTGGGATTATCAGGTCAGACTCTGATCCCTTAATTTGTGGACTCTGACCAGAATTCTGGACAGTGTGAAAATTGAATGAAATTCTCAGATAATCAGAAAAGTGAGCAAAGGAGAGTATTTCTAGCAGCAGTTCACCCCAGAGTTTTCCAGAAGTTAAAGTCTAAATTCCACAAAGAAATGCGCAGTGAAAATGTCAGCGTGTGCTAGAATCCAGTGAAATATCATCAAAGGATTGGAGCAGTAACACCATGTTAATTCCTGAGCACCAAGTGGATCAGTCTGAAGAAAACACCTGTCCCCAAGCAGGAACGAGGGATGATTTTAATCCCTAAAATCTCTGCTCAGAAGGTTGCCATTAAGAATAGATGATAAAAACAGAGGCTTGCTCTTTTAGGCCCATGTTCTCTCTTGAACACATCTCTCTGTCTCTGCAGTTTTCATTCTAGTGAAGCCTATGTTTTCCCTTGCACACGTATTGCATTCTTTCTTCTCCTTTATAATTCTCTAAGTAAATTTATTTCAATAAAATTCTATCTTGTTCCATTAAAAGAAAAGAAAAAAGAGGAGGGGGAATAGAACCAAAGGCCCACTAGCAAATGGGTCTTACTTTACTACAATCATTCAGGGGGTTAAGAGCAGGATCATTTAATCTTTGATAAAGGTGCAAAAGTCAAAAAATGAAGTAAGGAAAGCCTCTTCAACAAGTGGTTGAAGAGGCTTGTTGAAGAAAACTGGGCAGCGACATGTAAAAAATGAATTTGGACCTGTGTCTAATACCATGCACAAAAATCAGATCAAAATGGATTAAAGATCTCAATATCAGACTTGAATCCATAAAGAACATTGAAGAAAATATAGGAAAAACCCTCCACGACATTGAAGTTAAAGGCATCTTCAAAGGTGAAACATCACTAACAAAGCAACTAGAAGAAAAGATAAACATATGGGACTACATGAAACTAAAAGCTTCTGCACCTCAAAAGAAACAGTGACTAAGATACAAAAGCAGTCCACAGAATGGGAAAGAATATTCACCCAATACCCATCTGATAAGGGGTTAATATCCAGGATATATCAGGCACTGGTAGAACTTTACAAGAAGAAAACAAACAACACCATCAAAAAATGGGGAGAAGAAATGAACAGAAACTTCAGCAAGGAAGAAATTCAAATGGCCAAAAAACATATGAAAAAATGTTCATCATCACTAATCATCAGAGAGATGCAAATAAAAACAACAATGAGATATCACTTTACACCACAGAGACTGGCACATATTCAGAAGAGCAAGAACAACAAGTGCTGGCTTGGATGTGGGGAAAAGGGAACACTCATCCATTGTTGGTGGGAATGCCGGCTGGTACAGCCTTTCTGGAAAACAATATGGACTTTCCTCCAAAGACTAGAAATTGAACTCCCATTTGACCCAGCCATACCACTCCTGGGAATCTACTCTGGGAAACCAAAAATACGCAGCGGAAACACCATCCCTACTTTTATGTTCATAGCAGCATTATTCACAATAGCCAGAATCTGGAAGGAATCAGAGTGCCCGAAAATCGATGACTGGATAAAGAAGCTTTGGTACATCTACACAATGGAATACTATGCAGCTGTTAGGAAAAATGAAGTTATAAAATTTGCCTATAAATGGATGGACATGGAGAAGATTTTGTTGAGCGAAATTAGCCAGAAGGAGAGAGACAGATACAGAATAACTGCATTTATTTGCATGGCATAAATATATATGTACATATTATGATACCAATATCCAAGGTCAAGTGAAACATATATTAGGAGGTCTTGTCAAAGGTGGAAATTATCACAAACGTGTGGGAGTCAGAGGTTAGGTAAGACAGAAAATGGAACAGTGTGCTAATAATTGTCTAGGGTTCTAATGCCAACCTACAACCTAGAAAAGCATCAAATAATAATGCTTTTATTTGAGCATTAAATAGAGGCAAAAGGATACACATAACAACCTTTTAATGTATGTTCTGTAATCCATAGTCTGGAAGGGGAAGGAAAAGAGAAAGAGAGAGAAAGGGAAAGAAATAAAGAACCTGCCATGGAGCAGGGCTGGGGAAGGGGGAGGGAACCGGGGACGTTGGTGGTGGGAGATGGGCACTGGTGGCGGGATGGGTGCTGGAACACTGTATTACCAAAACCCAAATATGAACTTTTTAATTGTATATCTTTGTAACTGTAAAAATAAAAAATTTTAAAAAAAGAGCAGGGTAGGTAATGACTGTTTCTGCAAATCGTGCAAAATTTCTTTCCTTTCACCTCCACAGACATTCAAGTAAATAATTTGGTTTCCTAGACAACACAAAATTTGCATTTTTAATACTAAGTATATATTTCTTTCATTTTAAGTAAATATATTTGCATGCATATATTTAAATGAATATTTAGGCACACATGTAAAAGTAATAACATATTTATAGATTATAAAAAGAAAAGCTCTGTGCCTTCTTAATGCAGTAGGCAGCGTGCCAGTCTCTCTCTCTCTCTCTTTTTTTTAATCCAGCCCAGGTATGCTGATCCTGAGACAGACATGGGGCAGAACTGCTGCTTGCTGTCCCTGTGCCCAGCCGCTCACAAGGAGCCCAGGAGAGATGGCGGGCTCTAGCCCTGGCCTGCCACCCCAGCAGAGTCTTGCAACAAGCCAGATGGGCCCCCACTCCATAGGGCCTCCATTATCCACATCCGGACTTCTGTCTCATCAGAACTCCACCCAGCAGACCAGCCTATCACAGTCCGGCTCGCGCATTAAATGCTGGACTTAGAAATGACTGCAAGAGTATGCTACCTGCACGGCAGAGCCTGGCAAGCTACCCGTGTTGTATTTGATATGCCAAATACCAGTAACAATTATAGACCTCATTCCGGAATGGATTGTGGCTCTTTATGTTCCTGGAGCAAGCAGATGCCCTTGGGCTCTACTGGCATGAGACGGGACATATGGAGATGTTACTGGGGCCCGCTTGAGCAAATCGATGAACAACGGGAAGACAGTGACAGTGATTCCTAAGTCTGAGACTGATCTTGATATGATTTTGAATGTAATCTATTGAACCAAAGTGGTAGCACAGAGATTAAGATGCTTGTCTTTCATGCAACTGACTCTGGTTAGATACTCAGCGCCATAAATATTCCCCCAAACACCACCAGGAGTGATCCTTGAGCTCAGAGCCCTGAGCATGTTCCTGTGCTGTAGAACAGAAGCACACAATTTGTTTATGAACAACTATTTTAAATCATTACTTTTCATCTTTAGAATAGTTTTATCCAGGGCAAGAAATAAAGTGCAGGGGCTAGAAATGTGCTAGCCACAGAGAGTGGCTAATGGAGCTCCCGTATGGACAGGCAACGGGACACTGCACGGTACTGGGGGAGTGATACAGCCACATTGTTGGCTGCTACATTCGTGGAACTGGGGGAATCTCATGTTAAGTGAAGTAAGTCAGAAGGGCCAGATCAAGTTTCAGCTGCTTTCACTAATCTGTGGTGTTTAGTATAACATGTCTAGGTAGCAAACGTGGGCAAAACACTGACTCTAGATTACAAAGACAATAATAACAATGAAAGTGAAAATTGGAGATGAAGAGAAAGAAGAGGAGTCCTGAAAGTAAAATAGGGGTATGGGGCAGAGACCTGACATCTGTGTGTGTGTGTGTGTTGTGTGTGTGCTGTGCATGTGTGTATCACCAAAATATACACTACTATCAGCATGGAACCTAAGTAAAACAACTAAAAATGTTACTGCTTAGGTTTGGTCAGTTTTAGGGTTGGGAGAGTATTTGGAAAAAGTGAATATGTATGGAAACATGCGTGAAAGCATTAAAACATATATGGAGACAGAGTGAACATGTATGGAAATACAGGATGGTGGGATTGGAGTTTGGAACATTGTATGCCAGAAAATCTCTTGTAAACAGCACTATACATTATGGTAACTAAATGAAAAGGGAAGATATGCAAATGAAAAAAGAAGCACATAATATGATATTTCACATCCTAAATTATTAGGAAAATATGAATCAAATAGCACTGAGAATGACCATAAAGAAAATTGTTTTCCTTGAAGACAGATGGCTTTAGCTGAACTTACTGTGGCAATAATTTAATAGTATGAGGCTCTGCTCTCCAGAAATAAAATGTTCCTATTTATATGATGTGGCTATTCTGGGAGGTACCATAATGATAAAATTTCCATATATATTATTTGTAATAACATAATAATATTCCCATAACCCTAACCCTAACCCTCCAAAAATCTTTTATGCATACATGTGTATATATGCACATATGTACATAAGTACAAACACACAAATATAGACACAAACATGATAGTGACACAGAGATGTGTGTCAAATAATTGGAGTAAACATTTTGAAGATAAATACATTTGTAAATCAAAGCAAAAGTGACTAAGAAGTGAAAACAACATAAATTATGCTGCATATGTTTGCAAAACGTCTCATAGAATTTTATTTTACAGTTCGATTATTACACAATGAAACACCTACCAAACACAGAACTTAAAAATATTAATATTTACAATCACACATCTATGAGTCTGCTGGATTTTTTACTGATTAAGTGACATCAAGCAAAGAGACGACAACAAACAGATATAGAGATATAAAGCAAAAAGAGAAAAACTGGGATCAGAATTAATTTACCATTATTGTCTATAATTTTATACTATTGATTTAATAAAGAAAGTAAATGAACAGGTCACTTGAGAAACAAATAAAAGTGAAATATGTAGACATAATTTCTATACCGTTAAATAAATTGAAGGAGAAATAATAAATTGTTTTTCCAAAGAGAGTTTCTGGCACCAATGGCATCACCAGTGAATGTGATGCACTCAGGAAGGAGTAACAAAAATGGTGCAGAAGGTTTTCCAGCAAGTTGAATAAGATTCAAGACTTCCAAGTTCATTTATAAGCTTTGCATGACCTGGTAGTAAAACTGACAAGGAAAGAAGAAAAAATTGTAGATTGGTATATCTCATGAATATAGAAATAACATCCAAACAAAATTAGAATGTATCAAATTCAACATTATGTGTAAAGGATAATCCATCAAGACCAAATTGGTTTATAGCAGGAAACTTTGTACAGATCAGTTTAATGTTCAAATATCAATACAAGTTGTGCACAACATTAACGGTATAAAGAAAAACACCTTTTCCCAGTAGAAATTTGTTCACAAAATAAACAACTTGGAATAAAAGAGAGCTTCTTTAATCCAGTAAAGTGAATTTACCCAAGTCCTTCAGCTGACATCACAATTCAATGTAGAAATACAAAATTCTTTCCCTGTGAGTTTGCAACCAAGTTAAGGCTCATTAACTTTTCTATCCAGTAGTGTCCTGAAGGCACTTGGCAGTGTATTTAAAAAAAAAAAGAGGGAGAATGTTTGAAAGATTAGATAAGAAGTCAATTCACAGGTTTCACAGGTATTCACCAATAACTTTAAAAATCCCATGATTTTAAAGAGCAAATTTAATGCAATTCAAATGATAGGTTTGTGTGTGTGTGTGTGTGTGTGTGTGTGTGTGTGCATGGAAAATGTATCCTTGCCAAAATAGTATCAAAATTTATTCAGAAAAAAACTAGTTAAGATCTGCTAGAGTTTTCAGGGAGCCAGTGATAGAAGATAAAAGAGAAATAAACAGTGACAAGGGCTGACATAGAAAACGTTTACAACGTATAATAATAATAAATTTTATAATTTGCAACATGAAAAGTGTTATAGACATAGTATTTAAAAACTTCAGTCACTTTTGGTATTTTAAATAAGGCATGAAAGTTGGAAGCGGGAAAGATAGTACAGAGGTTAAGTTCTTCCCTGGCATGCAGCGGACTCCATTTCAAACCCTGGCACTACATGGCTCTCTGAGCATCACCAGGTGTCACCTGGAGACCTCCAAGTATCACCAAGGTGGCCTACCTAAGCTCTGTTATTGCATTCTTGAGCCACAGGCCTGGTTGGCCCAGAATTATGCAAAGAGGCTCCTATAATCTCTTGAAACTGTTTGGGAGATGTTCCCAAAATAAACAAAAATAAAGATATGCATATTTGCTCACTGAAGCACACACCCAAGTACACCATATTATCTGTGCTTTTCTTTGTATTTCAGTGCCAGGGATAAAATGCAGGGCCTTGTATTTAGGATGCATGTAAAGGTTGGGATGGATCGAGTAATGCATAGCTACATTCCTATGTTTTTGAATAGTAAAAAGTTTGTGTTTATTGCATATGGCCATCCCCAAGCACCAAATGGTCCCTCTGGCTACTGTCCAGGAAACCTCCAAACAACACTCGAGAGGCCCAACCTGAGTCATTGTTGACATCATGGGTGTAAGCAACAATGCACCCTTTGTCTCTTCCACTGAACCACTGGCCTGGCTAGTGCAGAATCACTAGTAGGGCCACCAAGGCCTCCCTGAGCACATGAATAGAAAAGGACATCATGCATACAGTTTTTTATTTTGCACTTCTCTGCTGTGCTCTTTTTCTAGCACAGTGCTTATTTTACTTTAATTAGGTATAGTGAAGCTTTGAAGTCTCTGTTACTTCATAATTTTTGGTTTGGGGTCATGTCCAGTGGTTCTCCGGGACATTCCCAAGCCTGGTGCTCAAATGTTACTCCTGGTGATATACATTGGACAATGTGATGGGAAACAAACCCAGAATCCCCCAAAAACAGTCTATGTTCCAGTCTGTACTGTATGTTCCACACAGTATTATTTCCTTTGCCTCTGCACGTATACTACAAAACCTAAAACATTTTATAATAATTTCAATGGGTTGATGAGCTGATTTAGAGTGAATTTGATGTGTATTGCTACTAAGTCTGTAATTCTAGGGTTGCAGCAGTAAATGCTTAAAGATGCGTGTGTGTATGTGTGTGTGTATGTGTGTGTATGTGTGTGTATGTGTGTGTATGTGTGTATGTGTGTGTATGTGTGTGTATGTGTGTATGTGTGTATGTGTGTATGTGTGTATGTGTGTGTATGTGTGTATGTGTGTGTATGTGTGTGTGTGAATGCACGCTCACCTGTGTTTGCGCATGTTGAATGAATTAAATCAATGTTTTTTCCTTTTGTTTTGGTTGTAGTCAGACAAGTGAGTCCTTTTCAATATGGATCAGAAAAAAATAATCTTTTAAGAATGGTAAACCCAAGCCAGCCAAAGGCTCAGAGCGCTGTGAACTAAAGGTGCCTGCTGAGAAGGCCAGCGGCTCTTTCAGATGCAGAAGAGCCAGGTTCTAGCAACTCTGGATCCTTTCAGAGGAGAGGCTGCTGCAGGAACCTGACAGAAAACAACAATCAACAATGTTCTGTTCTCCCCCTTGAGAAACCCCAGCAATAGACTTTTGGGAACAGTTTGGGAAAATCTTCTAAAAAGTGAGTTTACAGAAGCAAGCAGGTGCATTCTCCATCTTGGGGTCTTTCCCATGTCTCAGCTACAAGTGTGAACACCCAGAACAGCGTCTGTCTTGGAGATTCATGCACTTCTCAAACTGAGCTTTTTGCTTCCAGTTCTCCCCCCCACCCCCCCGGAGAATCCTGTGCCTCTGAAAGTATTTTTCCCCCTCTCTCTCTTCATACCTCCCCAATAAATACCTTTCCTTACATTGCTATTTTTTCTCCTTCCCAAACCTTTTTTTTCTGTGAGGACAGACGACATGCCTAAGAAACGTGGGCAAAGGTTAGGACTGGTTTACCTTTTCTGCGAAGAGCAACTCCACGCTCAAGCCAAAGTCCACTGACTTGGAGAGCTCAGGGGGTGGCAAAAAATTCCCATGCCCTGTACATCAGGTGAACTGTCTGACTGCTGCCTACCCACTCAGGCTAGGAGGACGTGAGCACCCACACCACTGAGGTGCTCATAGGCGACTTTAACAGTCCTGACCTACACAGGCATTTATCTGCATCACTCAAGTGGGTCTAGCAGGAAGGTGGGAACAATCCTCCTCTTAAGGTTATGGTTTTCCTCACTCTCCATTTCACATGAAACCCCTGTAGCATTTTTTGAAATATTAATTTGCTTATTACCACATCCTTGGTGTATATAACGCACACCTGTGAGTGAAGTCCCACATAATAACTTGTATCAGATTATTTGCACCACTTAACAGAGTTTCATAAACAGTTATAATGCAATATCACTTGATATATGTCAACACTTTTTAACATAAAATTATAATAAAAATCAAAACAGGCTTTAGAGTCCATTTTTCTGGTTTACATTTGATTCTTTGAAGTCATTAGCATACTACCTGGCCTTTTATCAGTCCATGAATTCAGAAATCTGATCTTGCTACAATTTCAAAACTCGTAATGTAACCCCACTTTAATTTATATTTTGCTTTTTATGGTAAAAATTACCAGTTTATCTAGGTCCTTTGAAAGCTCAGAGTTTTCCTCACCCAGGCACATTTTTCTTATAACTTGTGTGTAACAGAAAAAAAATGGAATTTTTTAGACAAAATATTGAATTACTTCATTATTTGAATGATCTTCTGTACTTTAGTACTTCAGCAAATAGCTTGGTATCCTTACAGGAGCACAAAATGAATATAAATTTGAAAATGTCATCAACATTTCACGTGGTTCCCATTTCTGGGCTTAATTTGTGGTCATATGATACCCTTGAAGCTCATGCTCTAAGTTACATGATTCTACCAACTTCTTGGCTTCCATGCAAGAAGCTTGTTGGCGTGAGAGACTCCATCAGTTTCAAAACAAGAGTCTTTGCTGATGGAATACCAGAGAATTCTGAGAAGCAATCAAAGAGTGCAATCCTATTTCCATTTTCTCAGTGGGTATTATTCACCCAGGAGCTCCAACCCATTGGACAGTTTTGGTCCATTTCTTAGGAAATGAGTTGTTTAAAAAATACCCAGGCCCAACAGTTTTTAATGTTTCAAGTGTTACTGTAATGAAACTAAAAGGAAAATGCAGGATGGCCCTTCAATAGTCATGACAATTTTTACTGGGCTCTTTCCTTTAAAAGGTATGAGCTGGAGAGATATTACAGTATGGAAAGTACCTACCTTTTGCAAAGCTGTCCTAGGTTTGATACCTAGCATGATTTATGGTTTCCTGAGCATCACCAGAAATGATATCTAGTACAGAGCCAGGAGTAAGCCTTAACACAACTGGGTGTGACCCAGAAACAAATACCCCTCTGCCAAGAAAAAATTAAAAACAAAAGCAAAAACATAAAAGATTTTTTTAAAAACAATTATTTTACTTGTTTTTAGAAAACTCCATTTGAGTTACAGATTCTGATTCTATCCAAAGTATATTGCCAAATTACTATAAGTATTAGCTCTAATTCTGTGTCAGCTATAAAAGGGGGAAAGTTATGGAAATTGCTTAAAATGGAAGCAGAAATAATTGTAAAAGCAGAACACGTGGCCCTCATGTTTCAAAGGCAATTTCTTTAAAATACATGAAAAACTCTCTGAAACTTGAATCTGCAACATTCTTTGAATGTGAAATTGTGAAAGGGTTCATAGGAGGAACACTGCTGTGCTATAGACATATTTTACTTTTTAACATTTTAGAATATATATATTCTGGAAATACAAGCGAAGATTTTTATGTGCATGCAACATAGACCAGTAAGCAAGTTGATGGAGAAAGGGAACTTTCTTAAAAGGAAGCAAGGTTATATCTTAGAATACAGACATGCCTAGAATTTTCAGGGAAACTAGGGTAAAATTCTAACTATAGAATCTTCATTGCCCAACCATCTCTTCTCTCTGTCTTGTAGACTAGCATTCTGGTTTAGGCTACTTTCTGTACGGATGGCAGGAGGTGATTACCCAACAGCTTATCTATATAATTTGGAGTCTCCATATTGGACTGGCCAGAATAGGTCTTACTTAATAAGCCTAGATTGTATCAGGGCTTCTTTAAAAAGTCCACTTACAAACCTGTATATCAACTCTGGATTGGAACAAAGATGCAATTCTTAGAGAAAAAAGTCCTTGGTGGTGCAGAATTCTGAAATGAGTTTTATTCTGTTACCCCAAAGCAATGCAATTGCGGAAGATGATTCCAAAGTTACAAAGAGTATTGCTGGTGGAGACTGTTCAGCTCCGAATAGGAATATCTTGTCAACTCTTCCCATTGGCATAAGAAGATACATTATATTGGTAGTCTTGAAGGTCAGCAAAGTATCTTGACAAATAAAATGCAGTAGTAGAGTAGATGAAATTTGGATGAAGAACACAAGCTTTCAGTTATGCCAGACATAAATATTCTGTGGTCTCATGTATATCATGGTGCCTGTAGGTGACAATACTCTGTTGGGTCCATGAAATCATTGTTCTCACCCTAAGAAGAAAATCAGAGCTATATGGGGTGACATTTAAAAAAGCTTTATTGTTGCAATGATTTCATAATTTTTATACATATATTAAATCATTAAATTGAGAAAAGCATTGACTATGGTCTCACAATCTGTACTTAAAAGAAAAAGGGTGCTTTCAACCCCTATCTGTACTGACAAGGGGAAATTCAAATGGTTTCATATCTCTTGTTCATATAAAAATATATGTATGCTTTTGTAGTTGGGTTTTCTAGGCCTTTCACAAGGATATTTTATATACTTTCAAACTTTCTTGCAATGCATGAGTTCCTTTGACCCTGACATCCATCTTGTAATATAAGCATTTTTTTTCTCCTTTGTATACAGGATTAACAACTAAGTCAGAACCAGCATGCTGAGGTTGGGAAAATCTGAGAACAGACTCATGAAAGTTTGTGTAACTTCTGGGAAATCTTGTGGATTCTCAAGTAGTATTTACTTCAGTGTGATGATTGTTTTGGAAAACACCAAAGGGATATGAGGACAGTCACTTTGACAATTTTAATATAAAACACTTACAAAATGAAGAAGGAAGCAACCATATTTAAGATGGCACCATGGGGCTGGAGCAATAGCCCAGCAGGTAGGGCGTTTGCCCTGTACACGACCGACCCGGGTTCGATCGCCGGCATCCCATATGGTCCCCTGAGCACTGCCAGGAGTAATTCCTGAGCAAAGAGCCAGTAGTAACCCCTGAGCGTAGCCAGGTGTGACCCAAAAAAGCAAAAAAAAAAAAAAAAGATGGCACCAAATAGCAAAATCTAGCAGCAAGTGAAGTTGGTTGTCAATCAGTCCTGGAGAAGTCCTGTCTTACAGTCTTACTTCCCCAAGATCATATAGAATCTAGAATAAGATCGAGTTCTTGTTCTAGAACTCCTTCATGTGGGTACACATTATCTGTCACATACATGGATATTTAAACTACTGGTTTACATCCCAATGTATCTTCAATTTCCCAACTGAATATCATTTTCTAATGTGGGATAATAAACCTAGAAGTGCTTCTTTATTTTCTTCAGTGTGAGGTTCACCATTCCTTCTAATTTTATGTTCCTTTGATGAAATCCCTTGAGCTTGACATAAGGACTTTTCTTCTGATAGTGTGGATATACAATATGCTAGAATTCATAATCTTTTGCCAAATACCTGCATTAATTTTTCTTGCATGATAGTGAGGGGTGAAATTACGGACCAGGGATTGGGCAAATGCTTGACTTTTCTAGACAAAAAATTTGCACTCCTGCTGGGGAATGCCAGTTGGGAAACTGTTAAGTCAGTTGAGGCCAGGATTCTGAACCTGGCTTGAGAGTATAGAGACCCCAGGAGAGCATGGGGAGGGTGGCTTCTGGACAGAGAGAGCAGAAGACCCTGGTGCCTGGGTTGTAAGATTAGCACGTGGGCAATGGGGCCTCTTGTACTTGGGCAGGATGGCCAGTACCTGGGGAAGAAGCTGCTCTTGGTGCCTAGGCCAAGGGCCTGCACCAGAACCACAAGGCATGTGCCTGAGCACGAGGGCTTGCACAAGGATAAAGGGCTATAGGGAGCAAAAGAGAAACAGAGAAATAGTAGCAGACACATAGAGAAACAGGGAACCGGAGGCAGCAGGACGAAGCAGTGAAACTTAGGAAAAAGAGATAGAGAGGTAAATAGAGAAGCAAAGAGAAAAGAGGCTCTGAAGAGAGAAGCCCTGAACAGAAAGGACTTAAGATAAAAGGTCATGAAAAGAGGTCCTGGGGAGGACCTGAAAGGTGATGCCCTGAACAAAGACATCCAGAAGAGAAAGGCCCTGGAGAGAGGAGCCTGCGCAGATGCCCTGAGAAGAGCAGCCTGCAGGAGAACGTGCTGGGAGAGTCAGAGTTCCCTGAAGCAAGCAGGAGGTAAAGCAAAAAGTAACAAAATTACTGAGGATTTACTAAAAGTAACCTTCAGGAGCCTCTGGCCTTGTTCTTCCTTCCGTGGATGGGTCAGGGGAAATGGTATCAGCCCCAGATACAGGCCACAGGCCAGGGCCCCTAATGGACTGTGCGTGTACTACTGGAGACCAGTTGGGCTCTGGCATCTGCTGCATGGTTACCCCTGGCCCCCAAGACTATTAGGGCCTTGGGATCTACAGGACCTGAGCCTGAAGCCTTGGGACTCCCCTGAAGGGCGAGCCACAATCTCCCTCCTCTTCTTTTATTTATAAGCCCAAACTACCCGATCTGTAATATATGATTTCTGACTCTTACACATCTCCAAAAAGTGGTCTTGTCAGTAATTCTCATCATCAACATCACTTCCAGTGTGTAGGGTTGAATCATCTGATTTTAGTTTGAATAACTCCTATGACTCTAAAGTTCTGAGTATCTTTTCTACTGGCCAGCTATGTGATCTCTGTGAAGTATCAATGAAGTGATTCTGTTTATTTTGGAACTGAATTGTTTATACTTTTCTCGTTCATTTGTGTAATATAGACAATATTTTCTTCATATACACTCATAGAAAATATCATACATTGGAAGTGGCTCAACTTTTGTTTGATTGATTGATTTGCTTTTGTTCTTGTGCCACACCTGGTGGTGCTCGGGGGCCTACTCCTGGCTCTGTGCTCAAGGATCACTCCTGTTGGATCAGGGGACTATATGACTGTGGGTATTGAATTCTAGTCAGCTTCATGCAAGGCAAGCATCAGAGCCACTGTACAATTGCTCCAGCCCCTCAACTTTTAGATTTTAATGGGATTTTGGAATCAGAGAAAGTGTTAATAAAATCTTGTCAATCAATCTTCTTTCATAGGTCATATTTTTGTGTCCTGACTAGGGTATTTTTGACAGCATGAAGATCAATAAGGAATCTTCCTATATTTCTCTGTAGAAACCTCATCATTTTACTGCCTTCTTTTAGGTCTATAATTTCTATGGAATGAGTACACGATACAGTAGAAGGTAGATTCAGATGGATACTTAGTTGATAAGGAATTATCAGAAAGCTTGGGCAGGAGAGTTAAAGAGTTCTGTGTACTCTAGGAGAGTCTTAAGCTTATGGGAGGTCAGAGTGAAGGGCACCTGCCAAGTGGACTTATACTGATGAGAAACAACCAGTACAACTGCCATTCTATTCATTGGCTGAGATCATTCTAGAAAATGCATGAGATGAGCACTGCATAGAGAGCATGGGATAAGCCCTTTGGACTAATCACCACAGCAGATTCTAAGAGTATGTGGCAGAGACTATCTCTCACTGCCAAGTTTCTCTTTAAAGAGAATCTGAGCTTCACACTTTTTCTGATTATTATGGGACTCAAAAGTCTCAATCTGTTAATGTATTTTTCTTTTGCTTTGACCATTTAATCATAGATTTGGGGCTTCATTTAAGAGTTTCTGCCAGCTAAATTATAATGTTACTTTATAATTACTTTTAAAAAAAGAAACTTCCTCATAATTTTCAGGTAAAGTGAAGTTGAGAACCACAGGGGATTTCAACTCACTTTGTCCCTACCTCATAGGAGCCTATCCTGTTGCCATGCGAATGAATCTCAGCTCTTCCACTGAGATCAGCAAGATGTGTGTGTATGCGGTGTACTTCACGACATGTGAATTACACATGCTCATGCTTCACACTCTAATTCATCACTGTCTTTGTCTTCCCGTTCATCATCTATTTGCTCGAGCAGGCCCCAGTAACATCTCCATATGTCCTGTCTCATGCTAGTAGAGCCCAAGGCATCTGCTTGCTCCAGGAACATAAAGAGCCTCAATCCATTCCAGAATGAGGTCTATAATTGTTACTGGTATTTGGCATATATATCAAATACAATACGGGTCGCTTGCCAGGCTCTGCCGTGCAGGTAGCATAAATAATTCATGGATTAGTTAATAATACTGCTGTTTAATAATGCTAGAATAATGCTAGCTAATAAATATCATTCTCTGAATTTTCATCTACATGAAAACCAGAGCCCTACTCAACAGCTTAACCTTTGTCAACTCCATTTACTTGTAAGTCTTGACGAGATAAGGAACCAACATTATGGAACCCATTTTATCTTCTTTATTAAATACAAATACTCCACCAACTGCCCAGTGTTAAGGCTTCAAAATAACTGTACTGGAGAGAGGTTTGTGGTTCTCCCCTCAGGGACATCCCAAGAGACCTCCTGTGTATTCCATAACCTTAACATTACCTGGAGGTCAGGGGGTGACCAAGGCAGCAAAAGCTGGGTTCTAACTGGTTCTCCAGCTGTACTCACTGTCCAGTAGGGCCCCTGGCCTGTGTCTGGGGCCGATACTGTTCCCCCGGACCTGACCACAGAATAATGAGCAAGGCTAGAGGTTCCTGAAGGTTATTCTTTAATGTTGCTTTGTTTCATCTCTTGCTTACTCTTTGCAAGAATCTCTCCTGGACCTCTATCTCTTTCCTGGCAGTTTCTTCTGCAGACTGCTTTCTCTTTGGGGGTGGGAGGTGGGGGGTTTCTGTGCGGGCTCCCCTCGTCAGGAGAGGAAGTGAGAGGTCACTTCCAGATGTCTATGTTCAAGGTTACATTCATGCTTCTGGTCCTCTCCCAGGACATCTGTCAGGACCCTTTTTCTTAGGGGCTTTTAGCTCAGGGCTTTTCACTTAGGGCTTTTCTCTGGCCTCCCTTGGTTATGTCTCTATCTGTTGGGTGACATGCCCTAACCCTAACCCTAACTCTCTCCCCTTTCAACTGTAGAATTATTTACATCTTTCGTATGAAGCAGGTGAATATATATTCATTTATTATACTGGTGCTATACTCAACATATCCATGATAAAAGACAGGTAGCATTACATAATAAGATTTTACATATACAACTCCTACCTTTAAATAAGAATTGAGGTGGTGGGGTTGGAGAGAGCACAAGGGTTAAGACCCGATGCATGGTCAGCCTTTATTCAATCCTAGGCATCTTGCAGGTCCCCCAAACACCAACATTAATCCCTATACACAGAGTAGGGAGTTAGCTCAGAGCATAGTTTATGTGTCTCCCCTTTTTAATTAAAATATAAAATAAAATTGAGGGGCTGGAAAGATATTTTAGAGGGGTTTGTGAGGCTTCAGGATTCACAATGATTCTGATGCCTCTTTAAGAATTCATTCTAATCATATCCTCCTTTGTAAAGTTTTGGTCTAGACTCTCCTTGATATCATTTGGCTTTCTCTCCAAAGTACTAATCTTTAGTATTTAATTTTCTTCCAAGTTTTGGGGTATAGGAGCACAGACCTCAAATGTTTTCTCTTCCCAAGAATCAGGTTTATGTCAGGTTGGTAACAGCAATTTGGTGAAGAGATGAATGAATAATTTGTATATCCATAGAAAAACTCAAGTTGGAGTGGGGTCTGGACTATTCAAACAACGATATATTCTGAAATGACGAAAGAGATGGTTGCATTTTAGGTTACAACTTACACTGCTCTCCGTGGACAAATTACTAACATGGTTTATTACACATTCAGAGGCCTTTTCCTTTCTTTATTTATTTGTCTTTTGGGTCATACTGTGGTACTCAATGTTTACTCATTGTTCTGCATTCAGGGATCAATCATAGTGGATCTACCAGAAATTTAACCCAGGTCAACCACACTCAGGCAAGCTCTTACCTGCTGTACTATCCTTCTAGCCTAGCAATTTCAGAGCCTTTGAAACCCTAATCCTATCCCCAAATCTGTCACCTTTTACTATTTCAGATAAATCTTAATGCTTGTGATATATGACTGCATTGTTTATCAAAAACTATATGACTTAATGTCCCAAATATAAGTTGGGGAATGTAAGCTCTCAAAGGAAAGTGATCACTTAAAATGTGCTTTGTGTTTTAGACTTGGCCTAATTTGCTCAGAGGTTTCTACAAGATGCCTGCTCAGCAGTGCTGAAATGACCCACTACAGCAGAATCCATTTCCCAATGAAACAGGATCTGCAAGCTGTCTACAAAGGTAAGGTTTGGTGAAATCTATCACCTACTTTTCAAAGCTACACTAGGTGAGAGAGTGACAAATAGACCCCTCCAATGACTGAGACATTCAGTATAGACATAACATTTTCAGATTGCTTTCCTGTTCTCGAGTCAGCAAGAACATCCTGCTTTAATTTATTGGGAAATCGGGAGTCACTCAATACTTCAAGACCAAATTTAATTCATTTGTAACTTTTGCACGCTGTTAAGCATTTTAAGTAGTCTGAGATTTACAACTATTTCCACCAGCGTAGAGTAACTACCAGCAATTCTTCCTAATGCTCTTCCTTCTCACTTTGTAGATATCACATACACACCTCACTAAGAGGAAAATAATGACTCAAATATGTGGGGCACCTAAGTGAGTCGGAGTCCTGATAATAAAACTGATTTCTGCTGGCGAATCCAGTCCCTTTAGACTTGGTGAGTGAAACTTAAACTCTGTGATGCGGCAATATGTTGCCATACATTGTTCTTTTTGTTACCTGGAACAGTGCCTGCCAGTTACGTTATTTCATGAGACAAGTAATGTAAGAAAACACAAGAAAATGATGAAGACAAATCATTTTAGAGAAGCATTTTCAAATATGCCAAGCCAAAAAGACAAAACCAGGAATAGGTGGATCAATTGTCATTAATAGATTTGTTCTTGAGAGATGAGATTTTCTTTCTGTAGCTAAAGAAACCATGAGTCTGGAAAACTTGGAGGTCACATGTCCCTTCCTTGTACCCCAAGGAAATTGAATCTATTCCTAATTTCTCACAAGAGCCTTTTTTTTTTTTTTTTTGCTTTTGGAGACCATCCTTGGTGATGCTTGGGGCTGCACACAGTTCTGTTCTCATGCTCTTTCTACTGAAGTATTGGAGAACCATACATATACGGGTAAGGATCAAATCCAGGCCTCCTGCATGCAAAGCTTGTACTCAGCCTGTTGAGTTATCTCTACTGCCAAGGAATCTTACTGTAAAGAGACATCCTTAACTGTGTGCAACTCAGCCAGTTCAAAAAAGAAGCAAGGAGTCCTTGGTATATCTGACAAGTCATTATTACAGCTGCCATTGTGTCAGGGATCTGCTGGGGTCCCCTGTAGTATCAGAGATTGAATTCCCTTTTACCTCAAGGGCCAATAACAGAAAGACAAAATGCACAAGTCCAACACAGATCCCAAAGGCTTTTACTTATCACTGACAATTAAACTCTGCTACTACAAGCCAGTAACAATTATGGTCCTCATTCCCATGACCTGAAAGAATGGTTTGAGGCTTTTCCTGTTCCTGGAGCAAACAGATGCCCCTGGGGCACACTTGCTTGCAACAATGTATGGAGATTTTATTGGTGCCCGCTGGAGCAAATCAATGAACAACAGGAAGACAAGTGACAAGTGACTACAAGCCAGGGCAAAAGGTTCCCAAACCTATAGCTGCTAGTCAGACCACTCCAACCATGTGCTCATGTCCAGATGCCTCCCACCAAAATGGATGCTTCTCTCTCAAGATGGCAGCTTTTCTCTCTCAAACTATGCCAAAAGCAAAAGGTGGGTCCCCTTGTGGGCCAGACTTTGCCAAGTCAAAAACCAGGACTCTCATGCAAATCTCCAGGTGAACCAGACCTAGCCCAGGTCAAGTCCCTTCTTCCCAGATCAATTCTTATGCAAAACACTGTGGAGAGGGGCTGCTGTAGGAATCACACTAAAACAAAGCATTTTGGGATATATATATATATATATATATATATATATATATATATATACATATATATACATGGGGGAAATTCTCCTGGTAATTCGGTAATTCTATTCCCACAAGAGGACCTGTGGGGATCAGAGGGAGGATAACCAAACTAGACTGTGCTGGATTCATGATAGAAATTATAATGATATTCCAAGAGTTATTAAAACCAATCTATCTTATCTGTACCTGCCTCACAAGAGTGAATCTCTTTAGCATAAGGCCCTGCCCTTAAGGTATGCAAATGACTTTAAGATGCAAAGGCCCAGAGCCACTTATGATGGTTTCTGCCAATACCATTGTATAGAAGAATGAACAAAGCTGGCCCAGGGCCAGGGGATACACTAGACTCCCTACCCCTGCACAGGCACACTTGAATTTATATAATAGGTAGTTATCTAAGATTTGCTGAATTATGCCCTGTTGCAATCTGGCCTGGTGAAAGGTAGCCCTGAAAGTGAGTAGCAAAACCATGCTAGATGCCTAACAGACAGAAAGCGTTAATGAATATTTGCCTAGTGTGAAATGTCAAAGTGTTAGCTAATCTGATGCCTATAGCTGGGGTAAAGTGTATAAACAATGTATTATCAAATCGAACATTGTATAGAAATCTAACACGAACAGGGTTAGATATAATTTAGGAATGCAGACATAATAGTTTAATTTTAGAAAAATCTAAAAAAAAAAAATCTATTCACCGCATTAACAAATTTAAAGATAAAATCTCTATTTACACACAAATAGCAGAAGAAAAAGTATAAGATTAAAAATCAGCATAAATACCTGTCTAAGACTCTCACTAAATCCAGGATAAAAGTTACTTTCTTTTGATAAAAATGTTGTTCTTAATATTTCCCATAAGCACCATCCTAACTGGGAACACGGTATAAACATTACCTTTAAATCAATACTATGAAATGGTCCTGAATCAAGGGATTGTACATGTGAGGCAGAGCAAAAACAATTTACTGAAGGAGATTTTCCAAGTGTTGACAACTCTTAGAGTACCTGATGGTTGCTTGAAAGCTGTGCAGGGCTGGAAATGGAAAACATCTGATGCCAATGTGTAACAAACTAAATTATCTTGTTTTTCATATGGCATGAACCTTCATATGGCAGTTACAGTTCTAACTTAATAGTATCAGTTCACTCAACATAAATGTAGCCTCAAACTCAAAGCAGTAATTTGGATTACAGTCTGTTTTCTGGTGTTTTATAATTTGTAAACTTATCATCAAATTCCAAATATCATAGAATTAACAAAGGATCAGTCTTTATTTTTTTGCAAGTTGATTTTTTATATCTTATACTACTGTGAGATATACAGTTACAAAGATGCTTATGTTTGGGTTTTGGTCAACAGTGTTCCAGCACCCATCCCTCCATCAGTGCTCATTTCCCACCACCAATGTCCCCAATTACCTCCCCCATCCCCTAGCCTGCCTCTATGGCGGGTTCTTTATCTCTTTTTTTCTCTTTTTATCTCTTTTTTCTCTTTTTTATCTCTTTTTTTCTTTCTTTCTTTATCTTTCTTTCTTTCTTTTCTTTCCTTCTTTCCTTCCTTCCTTCTTTCTTTCTTTCTTTCTTCCTTCCTTCCTTTTTCTTTCTTCTTTCTTTCTTTCTTTCTTTCTTTCTTTCTTTCTTTCTTTCTTTCTTTCTTTCTTTCTTTCTTTCTTTCTTTCTTTCTTTCTCTTTCTTCCTTCTTTCATTCATTTCTTCTTTTCTTCCTTCCTTCCTTCCTTTCTCTTCTTTTTCTCTTTCTTTTTCTTTCTTCTTTCTTTCTTTCTCTCTCTCTTTCTTCCTTCTTTCATCATTTCTTCTTTTCTTCCTTCCTTCCTTCCTTTCTCTTCTTTTTCTCTTTCTTTTTCTTTCTTCTTTCTTTCTTTCTTTCTCTCTCTTTCTTCCTTCTTTCATTCATTTCTTCTTTTCTTCCTTCCTTCCTTTCTCTTCTTTTTCTCTTTCTTTTTCTTTCTTTCTTTCTTTCTTTCTCTCTTTCTTTCTTTCTTTCTTTCTTTTCTTTCTTTCTTTCTTTCTTTCTTTCTTTCTTTCTTTCTTTTCTTTCTTTCTTTTCTCTTTCTTTTTCTCTTTCTTCCTTCTTTCATTCATTTCCTTCTTTTCTTCCTTCCTTCCTTTCTCTTCTTTTTTTCTTTCTTTTTCTTTCTTTCTTTCTTTCTTTCTTTCTTTCTTTCTTTCTTTCTTTCTTTCTTTCTTTCTTTCTTTCTTTCTTTCTTTTTTTCTTTCTTTCTTTCTTTCTCTCTTTCTCTCTTTCTTTCTTTCTTTCTTTCTTTCTTTCTTTCTTTCTTTCTTTCTTTCTTTCTTTCTTTCTTTCTTTCTTTCTTTCTTTCTTTCTTTCTTTCTTTCTTTCTTTCTTTCTTTCTTTCTTCCTTCCTTCCTTCCTTCCTTCCTTCCTTCCTTCCTTCCTTCCTTTCTTTCTTTCTTCCTTCCTTTCTTTCTTTCTCTTTCTCCTTTCTCTTACACAGTGGGGATTGCAATACATACATTTAGAGGCTATCATGTTTATCTGTTTTGCCTATATTCAATGCTCAGTTCTAGGTTGGTAGTATCGTTTTCAACGATTATTAGCACACTGTTCCCTTCTCTGTCTACTTGCAGGTCCTGGGTTTTTGTATTGCTGGGTGAGGGATTTTTTTTCCCTCCTGATAAGCCTTTTGAATGTTTCAGATAAGAGATTTTGTTCTTGGCACTGGAGCACTAGCACAGAGGGTGGGGCATTTGCCTTGCATGTGGTTGACCTGGGTTGGATCCCTGGCATCCCATATATGGTCCCCCCAGTATTGCCAAGGACTAATTTCCTAGGTAAACAACAAGGAGTAACTTTAGAGCATCGCTGAGTGTGACCCAAAAAGCAAAAGAGAGAGAGAGAGAGAGAGAGATTTTGTTCTTGTGTAGACAAAAGGAGAGTGAGTGCAGTGTATTTGTGAGTGAGTTGGACTTTGAATTGATTGCTTCTGGACATCCCATCATATTTTCAAACTGGCATCTCAATGCCCTTGCATTGATTTTTAATATCCTCTATACAGGTACCTATGAGGGACTGGATGGGACCAAGAAAAGTGCCACCCAGGCTACAAAATGGGAATAATTTTAGATTAGAGCCTGCACTGACCAAAGTTTAAAACAAGGTCAGAGTCAGCTTTTGTTCTTACCTAAGTAAGAACAGCATGGATGAACTTAAAGCAGAGCAGAGCACTTAAGATTTGCCTAGGAGCAGAGCAAAACTGTGAATGTTGGAGACAGGATGCTCAGGGGAGGAATGATCAGTCTAGCATGGGAAGCAGTTTAGACCATATGATGTGATCTCCCATGAAAGATCACCCTACTCATATTTTTTTTAATTTTTTTATTATACCACCGTGAAACACACAATTACAAAGGTGTTCATAATTGGTTCTTGGTAATACAGTATTCCAGCACCCATTCCTCCACCAGTGCCCCATTTCCACCACCAATGTACCCCTCCCCCCGTCCCCCCACCGGCCTTAATAGCAGGTACCCCAGTTTCCTCTCTTTCTCTCTCTATCTCTCTCACTGTCTCTGCATCTCTCTCCCTCTTATTTTACACATTATGGCTAGCCCTGCAGATATTTAGAGTTTATCACTTAAGTCTCTTTGTGTATATTCAGTGGTGAGTTTTAATCTGCCATTACCATTTCCCATATTTATTAAAACACTGGTATCTATATCCTATTAATGAATGCAGTCATTCTATATCTGTCCTTTTCCTTCTGACTAATTTCACTCAGCATGATAGACTCCATGTCCATCCACTTGCAGGTAAATTTCATAATTTCATCCTTTCTGACAGCCGCATAGTATTCCATAGTGTAGATGAACCACAGTTTCTTTAGCCAGTCCTCTGTTCTCGGGCATTTAGGTTGTTTCCAGATTCTAGCTATAGTGAATAGCGCAGAGATGAATAAAGAAGTACAGATAGTGTTTCTGCTATGTGTTTTTCGGTCTCTAGGGTATATTCCCAGGAGTGCTATTGCTGGATCAAATGGGAGCTCAATATCTAGCTTTCAGAGGAATGCCCATATTGTTTTCCAAAAGGGCTGGACCAGTCAGCACTCCCACCAGCAGTGGATGAGAGTCCCTTTTCCCCACATCCACGCCAGCACTGGTTGTTCTTGCTGTTTTGGATGTGTGCCAGTCTCTGTGGGGTGAGATGGTACCTCATTGTTGTTTTGATTTGCATCTCCCTGATGATTAATGATGAGGAACACTTTTTCAGATGCCTTTTGGCCATTCGAATTTCTTTTTTTTTTGGAAGCTTCTGTTCATTTCTTCTCCCCATTTTTTGATGGGATTGGCTGTTTTCTTCTTGTGGAGTGCTACCAGTGCCTGATATATTCTGGATATTAACCCCTTGTCAGATGGGTATTGGGTTAATATCCTTTCCCACTCTGTGAATTGTCTTTGTATCTTGGTCACCGTTTCTTTTGAGGTGCAGAAGCTTTTCAATTTTATATAATCCCATTTGTTTATCTTTGCTTCCATTTGCTTGGTCAGTGGTGTGTCATCTTTAAAGATATTTTTCGTTTCGATGTCATAGAGCCGTTTCTCCTATGTTTTCTTTGGTGTACCTTATAGATTCATGTCTGATATCGAGATCTAGAATCCATTTTGATCTGACTTTTGTGCATGGCGTTAGAAGGAGGTCTAAGTTCATTTTTTTACATGTAGCTGCCCAGTTTTCCCAGCACCACTTGTTGAAGAGGCTTTCTTTGCTCCACTTAATATTTTTTGCTCTTTTATCGAAGATTAAGTGGTTGTATATTTGTGAGTGCGTTTCAGGATACTCAGTTCTATTCCATAGGTCTACGGGTCTGTCTCTATACCAATACCACACTGTCTTAATTACAACTGCTCTGTAGTAGAGCTTGAGGTTGGGGAAAGTGATACCTCCCATCTTCTTTTTCCCAAGGATTGCTTTAGCTATTCGTGGGGTTTTATTATTCCATACAAATTTCAGGAGTGTTTGTTCAATTTCTTTGAAGAACATCATGGGTATCTTTATAGGGACCGCATTGAATCTGTATAAAGCTCTAGGGAGTATTACCATTTTGATAATGTTAATACTTCCAATCCATGAGCAGGGAATGTGTCTCCATTTCCTCAGGTCTTCTTTTATTTCCTGAAGTAACGTTTTGTAGTTTTCTTGGTAGAGATCCTTTACATTCTTTGTCAGACTGATTCCTAAGTATTTGATTTTCTGCGGTGCAATTGTGAATGGGATAGTTTCTTTAATGTCCCTTTCTTCTCTTTCGCTGTTTGCATATAGGAAGGCCATTGACTTTTGGGTATTGATTTTGTACCCTGCTACTCTGCTATAGGAATGTATTATTTCTAAGAGCCTCTTGGTAGAGAGTTTCGGGTTTTCAAAGTATAATATCATGTCATCTGCAAATAGTGATAACTTGGCTTCTTCCCTTCCTATCTGGATGCCCTTAATGTCTTTTTTCTTCCCTGATTGCTATGGCAAGTACTTCCAGTACTATATTGAATAGAAGTGGTGAGAGCGGGCAGCCTTGTCTTGTCCCTGATCTTAAGGGGAAGGCTTTCAGTTTTTTCCCATTGAGAATGATGCTCGCTGTGGGCTTGTAGTAGATGGCCTGGATTATCTTGAGGAAGGTTCCTTCAATCCCCATTTTACGGAGAGCTTTCATCATGAACGGGTGTTGAATCTTGTCAAATGCCTTCTCTGCATCTATTGATATGATCATATGGTTTTTATTTTTCTTTTTTGTTGATATGATGTATTATGTTGATTGACTTGCGGATGTTGAACCATCCTTGCATTCCCGGGATGAATCCCACTTGGTCATGGTGTACAATCTTTTTGATGACTCTTTGGATTCTATTTGCTAGTATTTTGTTGAAGATCTTAGCATCTGTATTCATCAGGGAGATTGGTCTGTAGTTTTCCTTTTTTGTGACATCTTTGTCTGCTTTGGGTATCAGGGTGATATGTGCCTCGTAAAAGCTATTTGGGAGTATTTCTGTTTTTTTCAATTTGCCGGAAGAGCTTAAAAAAGAATTGGGAGTAGGTCCTCTTTAAAGGTTTTGTAGAATTCACTGGTGAATCCATCTGGGCCTGGGCTTTTGTGTTTAGGGAGACTTTTGATTACCGATTCTATTTCCTCGATGGAGATAGGTTTGTTGAGGTATTCCAAATCTTCTTGTTGCAGACTTGGGAAGCTATAGGAATTCAGGAATTTTTCCATTTCTTCTAGGTTCTCTTGTTTCGTGGCATACAGGCTCTCATAGTAATCTCTGATGATCTTTTGAATTTCTGTGTTTTCAGTTGTGATGTCTCCGTTTTCATTTCTGATTCTATTTATTTGGGTTCTCTCTTTTCCTTTTCTTACAAGTCTTGCAAGTGGTTTGTCAATCTTGTTTATTTTTTCAAAGAACCAGCTTTTGGTTTCGTTGATCTTCTGGATTGTTTTTTGACATTCCATCTCATTGATTTCTGCTCTAAGTTTTATTATTTCTTTCTTTCTGCTTGGGTTGGGCTCCTTTTGTTGATCACTCTCTAAGATCTTAAGTTGTGAAGTCAGACTGTTTATGATGGCCTTTTCTTCTTTTCTGATGAATGCCTGAAGAGCTATGAACTTGCCTCTTAACACTGCTTTTGCCGTATCCCACAAGTTCTGGTAATTCGTGTCTTCAGTCTCATTTGTTTCCAGGAATCTTTGGATTTCCTCTTTGATTTCTTTTTATGACTTGCTGGTTGTTCAGCAGTGAGCTGTTTAGTTTCCAGGTACTTGGTATTGGTCTCCGTTTTTGTGTACAATTAACTTCTATTTTCAGTGCATCATGGTCTGAAAAAATAGTTGGCACAATTTCGATCTTCTTGATTTTATGGAGGTATGATTTATGGCTCAGCATGTGATCTATTTTTGAGTATGTTCCATGTGCACTGGAGAAGAAAGTGTATTCAGCTTTTTGGGGATGAAATGCCCTGTATATGTCTACCAGCCCTCTTTCTTCCATCTCCTCTTTTAGGGCCAGTATTTCCTTGGTAAGTTTCAATCTTGTTGATCTATCCAGGGTTGATAGAGCAGTGTTGAAGTCTCCAACTACAATTGTGTTGCTGTCAATGTCTTCTTTGAAGTCTATTAGTAGTTGTTTTAGGTATTTTGCTGGCCCCTCGTTGGGTGCATATATGTTTAATAGCGTGATTTCTTCCTGAATTGACCGTGAAGAATCAAAAAAAGAATACAGATATGCATGATCACTCTGACAATGAAATTAGAGAGGAGATTGGTAGAATGTTTAAGGAGCTCAACGAAAAAATTGAGCAGATGTCCAATAAAATACAGGAGAACATAAACGAAGCAGTTGAAAGGGCAGTCAATAAACTACGGGAGGAAATGAGAGCAGAAATCAGAACCATGCAAAGAGAAATATCATCACTTAAAAACTCAGTAGATGAAATGAAAAACACAATCGGGGCTCTCAACAGTAGGATGACAGCAGCGGAAGAGAGAATCAGTGAGACTGAAGATGAGCTGCAGAAAGCACTCAGAGAACTACATAAGATGGAAAAAGATCGGAAAATGGATCAGCAACGGAACAGAGAACAATGGGATGAAGCCAGGCGGAACAACATAAGAATCATCGGAGTCCCAGAGGGACAGGAAAGTAACCCCAAGGAAATTAAAACAGTTAAAAAACATCCTGGCTGAAAAGTTCCCCGAGTTAAAGGATGAAGGCATCCAGATCCAAGAAGCCCGACGCGTACCAGCAAGAAGAGACCCCAATAGAAAGACCCCAAGACACATCCTAGTCAAAGTAATGGATGCCATAGACAGAGACAGAATTCTTCAGGCAGCAAGATCAAAGAAGGAAATTGTGTACAAAGGAGCATCCATTCGACTCTCAGCAGACTTCTCAGAAGACACCCTCCAAGCCCGAAGGCAGTGGTGGGATATAGTAAAAAAATTTTGAAATGAACGCCTCAGCAAGAATTCTTTATCCAGCTAAACTCTCACTCAGATTTGAAGGACAGATATACAACTTCTTGGATAAACAACAGCTTAGGAACTTTGTAAAATCAAAACCAACCTTAAAAGAAGGACCGAATGATCTACTATAAGACGAAACATAAGCCAAAAAGAACAACCAACCTATACAGAGAGATGGCACAAAATCCCATGACAATAATATCTCTCAATGTCAACGGTCTAAATGCACCAGTTAAGAGACACAGAGTGGCAAAATGGATCACAAAATTGAATCCGACATTCTGCTGCCTTCAAGAAACACACCTGAACAATCGGAGCAAAGACAGGGTCAAAATAAAAGGCTGGAAAACAATCCTTCACTCAAACAACCAATCCAAAAAGGCTGGGGTAGCCATACTGGTATCTGACAACATAGACTTCCAGGCTGAAGAAGGTCAGAAGGGACAGTGAAGGTCACCTACTCATATTTTTTTAAAAAAATTTTATTATACAACCGTGAGACATACAATTACAAAGGTGTTCATAATTGGTTCTTGGTAATACAGTATCCCAGCACCCATCCCTCCACCAGTGCCCCATTCCCACTACCAATGTACCCCAGCCCCTCCCACCCATACCCAGGCTGCCTCAATAGCAGGTACCCTACACATATTTAATCTTGGGTGTAGTTATTATGCCTGTCTATTTTACTGTGTTTATACAGGAGGACTGAAATATCATTGATAGAATTGTTTAATAGGGTAAGAAAAAAAGCAGTGCTCCGCATTAGCATCTCTGTAGGCTTGCACCACAAAGGTGTAGCCACCCTAGGGAATTCATACTGGTAATAGGAGGCCAGTTTTCAACAGGGGGATGCTCTGCCCCAGCCTCTGGAGAGACTTTTAGCTCTTGTAGTTTGGGGGGGTTGACACACATGTGTGTGTGGGGGGGGGCACATAGTATGAATCTGTTGGCTGGTTTGGTGGTAGCAGAGTGTTTGTAGCAGTTAGTGTAGAGAGAAGTTGGAAGAAGTAACTTCTTTTGGATTTTCTATACTGAATTCATAATCCGCCCGAGGTATGCTGAACCAGAGACTCTCGGACATGGGGGCAGAGCTGCTACTTGCTCTCCCTGTGCCCAGCTGCTCAGGAGGTGCCAGGGGAGGCATGGCGGGTTCTAGCCCTGGCCTGCCACCCCAGCAGAGCCTCACAACAAGCCAGACCACCCTCCCCTACTCTATGGGGCCCACCATTTTCCACATCTGGACTTCCCTCTCGTCACAACTCCACCCAGCAGACCAGACTAAGCAGCCCGGCTCGCTTGGCCGCTAGTGGCCGTGTGGTTCATCAATAAATGCTAGATTTAGATGTGACTACAAGAATATGCCACCTGCACGGCAAGCCTGGCAAGCTGCTCGTGTCGTATTTGATATGCCAAGTACCAGTAACATTTATATTAGGTCATTCCCATGACCTAATATAATAGTTTGAGGCTCTCTATGTTCCTGGAGCAAGTGGATGCCTTTGGGTTGTACTAGCATGAGACAGGACATATGGAGATATTACTGGTGCCCGCTCTAGCAAATAGATGATTAACGGGAAGATAGTGATAGTGATACTGAATTCATGGCTCTTTGTTCATCTGCCTGAAGGTGATGGTAGTCAGTCCCAAGCATTACCAGGGGACCTGACAGACTTGACACTGTTGGGGACCCCAAATATCCCAAAAATCCACTTCTCTCCACTCGACTCCCCAAAAGTGGGAAATAAAAGCTCACTAGTGATGAACTGAGTGAAAATTAACTAACCAATTACCTTTTTTCTTTCAATCATCTCCCCAGCCTCTTCTGCCCTTCCCAGAGACCCAGGGGCTGCTCCATCCTAGCCATGCCCACCTGGGGCATTGGAATCTTTGAATTCAGTTCTCTGTTAGCAATTTTGGTGTTTCCCACATAGTAGTAACCACAGAGTGGGCAGCTGAAGACTAGAGGGGTGTCTGCTCTCACAGTTCTGAGGGTCTGAAGCTCAGGCCTCAGCAAGACCAAACACTGTCTCTTAGCTCTAGGCCAGATTCTGTTCTTTGACTCCCCTAGTCTCTGGTGACTGCCAGCCCCCCTTGGCCTGCGCAGTCACACTCCTTCTATATTAGCATCTGCAGATCTTTTTCTGGCCACTCTTTGGTGCACCGTGGGAAGCATCCCATACCCTGCTGGGATGCAATTAACAGATAATAGAACAAGCTGATGAAAGAATGAGCCATGGAGCTAGAGAGTTAGTGTAGTGGGTGAGATGCTTGTGTTGAACACAGCTGACCTGGTCGCAATCCTCAGCACCCTGTATGGTCCCCAGTGCTCCACTAGGCTTAATTCCAGAGCATGGAGCCAGGCCTTACAAAGGCCTCCATCCCTCAGGGCTCCTACTACAAAGCAAATGCTTTCCCACAGTCACATTTTGAGACAGGGTAACTTTACTACCCATTATGCACATTGCTGTCTCTGGCAAAATTATAGTCCACCTCCCTCCTAGCAGTATAAACTCAAGCAGGCAGCACAGGGATGCTTTCCATCTTGAGTTAAGGTCCTTGATGGAATCAGATCTGTAAAGACTTTAAGGGTAAATGAGCACTCAGCGTTCCTGGGAATAGGATGAGATCCGTTTCAGTACTGCCAGTCAGTACCACCAGCACTTTGCTTGGCCTCTGCAGAAAATACCAGTGTTTGTGATAGTTTCTCTGACCTGGGTATGTTAGGGAGGTGGCAAATGAACACCTGTCACCTGAAGATGCTCTTACTGAAATGGAAAACGTGCATTCCCCAAGCTCTCCTTGGATTTTACTTCTATTTTAACTTTTTTTTCCCCTCCTTAGTCAAGGATTTATTTTTGGTTTATTTGTTTTGTTGGGGGGGAACATCCATGGGATGCCCAGGGATTCCACCTGGACTGTGCTCGGGGGTCACTTTTGGCAGGTCTCAAGGGTCCATCTGTAGGGCTGGGAATGAAACTTGGGTTGATTGTGTGTAAAGTGAGGCCCTGCCCCTCTCTCTGACTCTTGTTAAGGATGTAGACACAAGATGCCTTACATGTACTTAGCTAGCCTCAGCATGAAGAGACTAGTTCTATGAAATCATTGAACAAGACAAATTTGAGTTGTGGATCTTCTCAAGAGGTTTACATGTATTATAAAATAGGAAAACTCTGTGGCCCATGCTTTAGGCCCTGTGTGGAGCCATGTCTTGGGTCTGTGGGTTCTTTACCAATGGTGGAGTGCCTGCTTCTTTGTGAGCTCAAGAGTAGAAGGAGGCAAGAGAGACCAGCCATCAGGGAGGGATCTGAGGCTCTCCACTGGAGAATCTCATATTCTCTTCTCTTCCCCACAGGCTCTGTCACGATCACCTCACCACAGACCTCTCTTTGGTAACAGTATCCTTGGCAACTCCCTATTCTCTTCCACACAGCCCTACTTAGCTGATCTCAGGGATTAGGCCAGCCTATGCCTTCCAGGAGTCCCCAACAGCACTGCTCTCTCTTAGTGCTCCTGGCAAGCAGGAACCTTTTCAGTCTATATCCAAGTCTATGGGCTCATTTCTATGGTCAGAGCTACCTCCTAGCAGTGGAAACATCTTAAATAACTGCAAGCCTGCAGTGCCAATACTTTCAAGAAAGAAGAAGGAGCAGGAGCAGGAGCAGGAGCAGGAACAGGAGGAGAAGGAGGAGAAGGAGAAGGAGGAGGAGGAGGAGGAGGAGAAGAAGAAGAAGAAGAAGAAGAAGAAGAAGAAGAAGAAGAGGAGGAGGAAGAAGAAGAAGAAGAGGAAGAAGAAGAAGTAGAAGAAGAGGAGGAAGAGAAGAAGAAGAGGAGGAGGAGGAGGAGGAGGAGAGGAGAGTGACTGCCATGGAGACAGGCAGGCAGAGGAAGGAGGAATCTGGGAACATTGGTGTTGGGAGGGCACTCATCCCCATCCCCACCCCCAAGCCTCTAGTCTTGAGGAAATTTCTCTGGTAGGAAAATGGGTCAAATCCAACTCTTCCCAAGTCCAGCATGTAAACACAAGGCATCATGGTGTCGTTGTTTCCTCTGGATCTTCTTCCCAAGGTCCCGCTGGTTTGCTTAAAACTTAGACTCATTTGTCCTGGATTCTCAAAACATGCTCTCAGGCAGGAATTCCCTTCAGGCCAAAGGCCTAACAGTGCTTCACGTTGGAGAAAAGCCTAATATTTCTCCCCTTGCCTACTCCAAATGTCTCCTACTTTCATGGGAGAGACAGTGGAGGTAGAGCACCTTCACTGGAAAATTTTTATTTCACTTCAATTTGCTCCAGGCTACACTCCCCAGCCCCATCGCTCACCCTGCTAATCCCATTCTGAAGGAAATACCTAGATCTGTGTCAGAATCCCATTTCTTTTACAGGATTTAAGGTACCAGCAGTAAAGGGAAATATAGAGAATGGATTCCTGTTTTAGGGTGAGAACCCCCCCAAAGAGAGATAAAGGGCTATGACAACAGGGAAGCAGCCACCATTAGCTCAGTGTTCCAATGTCAAAGAAATGGAAGAATAGGCAATGGGGGGTGAAAACAGGCCCCCAAAATCAGAAGCAGCAAATGCCTTGTCTTTGTCTTCTCCCCAAGGTCCAAAAGCATAAAGAGAATGACACGTACTTCATCTTCCACTTAAGTTTGTAGATAAGATGGAATGTGTCTCAGAGGAGACTACACCGTGAAAGGATACTAGTGTCTAAATCTGAGTGGAGCCTTCTTGCAGCCTACCATTCCTTTCCAATGCTTTCCCTTTAAAAGAATTCTCTCTGTGGCCATACAGACAGAGAGAGAGAGAGAGAGAGAGAGAGAGAGAGTGTTTGCTGTTTTCCAACCTGCCAACTGGTTGCCAATAAAGCTCTTTCTCCACACCCATCCCTGTGCCTCTTGTTTAATTAGTCTTCAAACAGCGGTGGAACCAAACCTTCAGAATCACAATTATGCCAACTCAATATTACTTAGTCATTAGTTGGCCCTAAAACAACCCCAGCCCATTTTTTTCCACATCTAGTTAACATCATTTATTGACTGGTTAACTCACTTTATGTCTGTCCTTTTTCCCTAATTTCTTCCACTTCCAATCAGAAAAATACGAGTGCAATATTTCCCCATGACCTTTCATCAAATAACTAAATCTAGTTTTCAATCCTCTCTCCGCTGTATAAAGATAAACGCTAATATTTATCTCAAATCATATAGCTAGGGTATGTACATTATTATTAGTTTTTGGCCTTTTAGGGTTACACTTGGAAATGCTCAGGGGGTTTCTCCTGGAGCTAAGGAATCACTCCTGGCAGTACTCAGGATGGGATGCCAGGGATCAAGCCAGGGTCAGCCGTGTGCAAAGCAAACTCCCTAGCCACTGTTTATCACTCCAGCCCTGCACACATTATTTTATTTGTTTCATTATTCCTAGCTCAAGTATGCTTCACAGAGTTTATGTACTTGCAAAATGCTACATTCTAAGTGACATGACCAGAAAGAGAGCTCTAAAGTCAAATATCTTGATTTTTCACAAAAGAAAATGGCTGTATTCCAAAGCTGTAGTCTTGGTGTTCCACCACCATCAAAATATCCCTACACTGATATGATCAAGTGAAAGTAAATGATATCTTGAGCCATTATTTTAAATTTTCTTGTCCTCAGTCGCTTCCATGTGAAATGTTCTCATCCTCAGTTCCCAGGTGGATTGACAAGTGTTCCGCTGCCCTTTCTCACCAGAAGAGCTGCTTCCTGTTGAATATCTATAGCTCTGTTTACTCTACGTTCCAGCAAACAAGACACAGGACATGCACCAAAGTTACTTGGGTTCAGAGCTGCATTCCTTTTACAGTGCTTCAGTTTAAATCTTGGATCTCTTCATTTCCCACAGAAAAGAAATGTCTATTACAGAAACTTAACCACAGCAGGTGCATAATAAATCTTCACAGAGTCATCAATTCTTGATGGGAATTTGGATTGCTTGTCTACATTTATAAGAAATCTTCGACCAAGACAAAAGCATAAAATGTTGAAAGTGTGTTACTCTTGTACACACCATCTACTTTAGAAAATGCACCACGGCAGATCAAAGTTCTTTATGCATCTTTTACTGTTATGTCTACTCCCCAGTTCTAAATTTGATGTGTCTCAGTTTGGGGGTTTTTTTTTCTACTTGTGTGCAGTTCGAATATGTCTAATATGTATAGACATTAACTCCCAAATACAAGCTGATTCACCAGAAAGCAGAAGAAATGGGTGATACATTTTTTCTTGGTCTCACTGACCCTTTTGATGTGTTATTGTATCTCTCCCAGGGTTTACTGATCTCATATTCAGTTGAAGTATAAAACTAATGTTTATTTTTCCTTGGAAAAATATATATGGTAAACGATCAGTTCCCTGGAGGGAAGACAGAAAAGTTTTTGTGCTACCAGCTGTTTCATTGGCCCTGAGAAGGCTTCATTAGTGAGACCCCTTTGTCACTGTTCTTCACTAATACATTTTATTCAGAAATAGGGTTTTGCCTTGTGGTGCTAGAGAGTGAATCTGGCCCTTTACACATACGAGACACGTGCCTTGCTATAGGGTCAGAGCCATATTCCCAGGCCTTCAGAAATAGAGTATATTTCATTATATCTTAACTGTGACACAGACGTGTGCTGCAATAAAAGACCTACATTTTTTTTAAATTCTGTTTCTACTTTCAGGATGTTTTACGGAAGTATGGGAAGATATCTACCTAGAATTTATGACACTACACAAATTATAGGTTAACAGTGTATAGAATATATTGCAACATGAACCACTTCCTCTTTTATGTTTTATTTGTATAAACTTTTGTGGACTCACCTCTGACTTAAATATATATATGTTCATTTTAAGAGACTATGTTAAAGAGTAAAATGACTCTATGAACTCATCAATTAACTTCAAAATCTAATTGTTACAAATATGCCAGCTATAAGAAACTTCCATAAACTCTCATTTCTCTTTTAATTTTTCATTCATCATTTTATTTTCTTAATTATATAGGATTTGTATCTATACCAAATACTGTGCTGTGAATTTGGGGGAGGAGAGGCCTCCCAAAGGGGACTCAGAGGGCTTTGGGAAACATTTCCAGGGGAATAAGTTGCAGGAATTATCACCAAAATCCAGCAAAACACAAAAAATGAAAAACACCTAAGCAGCATGCTCCTGAGAAATGAAACACTCAGTTTATTTCACTGGTAGACCCAGAAGAGCTCAGGCTCCAAAAATAACTGAGCCCAGAACAAAGGTGAGAACTCCATGTCATAGAATGTCTGATGGGGATTGGGGTCTTTGCAGACAGTTGGCAGCAGAGGGCACTAGATGCAGAAATTCTCAAGCATATTATTTTACAAAGCAGGGTCTGGACTACATCAAGGACATGAGCACATTGGAAGCACATTCTCAGATTATCACTGTTATAAAGTGATCTCTATCTCTGGGATACCCCAAATATATTCCATGGTTATGCTTGTCACTCAGACTCAGCTGTCTCTTGGAAGTTCCTGCTCTCTGGAACTGGTGTTAACCTGATTGAAGTTGGTCTACCTTAAATGTGAGTAGGGCTCTGTTTTCTCATCAATTCTTAGCATATCTGTCCAGTGGATACGTGCTAGGGTCTGAGGATGTCATAATTCCCCATGTCCTGTAGTTACAGGAAATACTAGGGCCTCTTCATCGGTACTCAGAGGAACCCAGACTTACACAGTGGTACTCAGGAAGCAATAAGAAAATGTGTATCAGGAGCACCAAGGCATGCGCCATTTCTCCTGATCTATGTTGCTGGCCCCCATGAATCTTGAGTTTAATAGAAATGTTATCACACTGAAAGTAGACAACTACAAATTTTCTTTCATCACAAAATTTTCAAGACTGGTATATGCTTATATTTCAAAGGTCATGACTGTATGCTACCCATTTTTAATTTAATAAATGACATTGATTTCTTTTGTCTATATATTTTGTTATATTTCCATTTGATACTATATATTTTTTGCCTTTAGAAACAGAACTGACCACGAGGCAGGCATCTCATGACTTTAAGATATAGAAAACTCATTCAAGAAAAGACATCTGTTGCTATATATGTATATATATAAAATCACAATCACAGTAATTGGAGTAGTCACACTATTAAGAAAAGAGTAATTCTCTGCTCATATAAGTGATACAAAGGAAAGATAAAATGACTGGGTTATGTAACAAAATAACATTACATTTTTAAATAAACAAATCAGAAAAACACAAGTTCTTTAAAAAATACAGGTCAAGGTGAAGGAGTAAATTTGTACTTAAAACTTTCTCAGGTTATCATTTGGGTCCTTTTGCTTTGGATTTTGTTTCCTTTACCTTTCCATTCTGACACTGAGTAAATCTGGCAACTGTAGAAACACCATCCACAAACTTGGTTTTGAAAAGGACATTTGCATTGTTGAACATTCCTTCTTTTCGGGATACCACAATGAACTGCGAATGTGTGAAGTGGGTGAGCAGCATCTGTCCAATGTTCTGGGTATGAGACAGACCGAAGGCCGCATCCACCTCATCCAGGATATAAATCGGAGCAGGTTTGAAGAGCAGCACGGACAGGATTAGGGACAACGCCACTAAAGACCTCTGACCACCACTAAGTTCTGTTAGGTTTCCTTTCCAAGTATTTCCTAAAGCAACCTTGAACTCCAGACCGTCCAACACGGTTTGCCCCTCCGGCGGTGCAAGCATCGCATTAGCACCAGGCAAAAAGAGTAGAAAAAAATAGACCCAAAGTCCTTGTTCATCTTTTGCCAGGCAATATTTAGGGCTTGGTTTTTCTTCTGGTCAAGGTCTTCAATAGTTGCAATGATTTTGCATTTGTCATTTTCTACAATTCTTTTCTTTTTCATCAAGTCATTATACTTCTCTTCAGCCTCTGTCAGTACATTCATAGCTCTCATGCTGACATTTATATTATAATTTATAATTATAATTATATATTATAATTTATAATTAGTGTCCTTTAAATTATTCATTATTGCAAGACTGGGTAGGTAATATAATACAACAGCTAGGGCATCTGTCTGCCATGAGTGATCCCTGAGAACTTCCAGATGTGGTCAACACACAAACAGAAACCATTTCTTGTACATGTCTGTAGAGACAGACATTTACTCATGAGTTTATAATAGAAACAGATCATTGATTTTAAGATACACAAGCATATACATTTTGCTATAACGTTTTTCTCTTTCACAAAGTAGCACATTTCATAATTTCCATGGAGATAGAATTATCTTATTTATGAATACTCTTATCCATGCTTGATACTGCTCAATATATTAAGAAATGTATTTTATTGAAATAAATTTGTTAACCCATGGTGCAAGTTTTAGCTTTGTACCATAACTCACTTGAAAATCTAATATAAATTAGCTGTTCTAAAATCATTTTCATTTATGGGGCAGGAGCGATAGCACAGTGGGTGGAGCGTTTGCCTTGCATGCGGCAGGCCCATGCTGGCCCCGGGTTCAATCCCCGGCATCCCATATTGTCCTTCGAGCACCGCCAGGAGTAATTCCTGAGTGCAGAGCCAGGAGAAACCCCTGAGCATTGCTGGGTGTGACCCAAAAAAGAAAAAAAAAAATCATTTTCATTTATGACTAAACTGACAATTTCAGATTGCTTAGATGACAGCAGAACAATAAGCACCTCTACTTTCCTAATATGTGAAACATAGGTTTCCATCATTTATGTTTTTTTCTTCTGAGATTATGTCTTTCATGAGTTTTTGGAATTCCTTCACATTTTGGCAATATAGCTTAGTTTTAAGTGTGACAAGTAGCCTCTTTTAAATGGAAAACTACCTTTATAATTTGATCCTATACTCCCAATGGTGCTTAGGGATTATTATACCTGTATTCAGGGACCACTCCTGGTTTTGCCCAGAGCATTATATATGGTACCAGATCTGACCCAAATTGGTCTTGTGCAAAACAAGTGCCCGACTGGCTGAACTATGTCTCTGGGTCCTGCAAACTATATTTTTACATTCATATCATTTTGTGATCATGGGAGTTCTTAATTTTAATATAACTAATTTTTTATTATTTAATGACCTTAACATACTACCTGCATGCTACCTGCATGGCAGAGCCTGGCAAGCTACCGTGTCGTATTTGATATGCCAAATACCAGTAACAATTATAGACCTCATTCCCATGACCTGATGGGATGGTTTTGAGGCTCTTTATGTTCCTGGAGCAAGCAGGTGCCCTTGGGCTCTACTTGCATGAGACAGGTCATATGGAGATGTTACTGGTGCCCGCTCGAGCAAATCGATGATGAACGGGAAGACAGTGAAGACAGTGACCTCAACATAATTATTTTTCCAAGTTTTGTTTTGAATTTTGAAGCAGCTTCCTTCATTTCAAAGTATCTATTATACCCATAATTTAATTTGATATTTCTGCATTCACTTGTATCACTTGTTTTCCGTTGATCATCGATTTGCTAGAGCAGGCACCAGTAGCATCTTCATACTTCCTGTCACATGCTAGTGTAGCCCAAGGGCATCTGTTAGCTCCAGGAACATAAAGAGCCTCAATCCATTCCACCAGGTAATGGGAATGAGGTCTATAATTGTTACTGGTATTTGGCATATCAAATACGACATGGGTAGCTTGCCAGGCTCTGCCATGCGGGTGGGATACTCTTGTAGTCACCTCTAATATGGAACCATTATTGATGAACTGTGTGGCCACTTTGAGGCCATGCGAGCTAGAGTGTGATCAGCTCTTCTGCTGGGTGGAGCTCTGAAAAGATGGGAGTTCGAATGTGGAAAATGGGTTGGCTTTTTCCAGTCAACATTTGTCCAGAGGTAAATTGGGCAATGGGCGACATCTTGCTTGGCTGGCCTGTGCCTGATCTGCCTCCGATTTGGGTCTTCGCTGCTGCTGCAGAGACATCTCTCCTGGGTCTCTGGGTGTTTGTTCTTCTCCACTGTTTTCTCCTTATCACAAATAATGATGTGCTGTAGCTGGTTGTGATGATATGGCCCAATGCATTATGATAATCAATGTTTATGTCAAAAATTATTAAATTTTTATTTCTATCATTACTCTCTAGTGCCACTTGAACTATATGTCAGCTTTCTCTAGCTACAGTCCCAATGCTCTCTCTCCTTCTATCCTGATATCTCCTAATCAGAGTTTATGATCAAACATGCTTTATAATATAACTGGTTCCTTAAATAATGAATTTTTAAGGATTATTTTTGTTTATTTTCATTATATAAAATTTTCTGCATTTGACTATTTTAAATTTACTGATGTGATTGTTTCAAAAATTTAAAAATAAAATAAAATTAAAAAAAAAATAAAAAAATTAAAAAAATTAAAAAAAATTAAAAAAAAATAAAAGAACATCCCTTCAATATCAGCTTTGAAATCTTAGGTTTAAATATTTTGTATAGATCCAAATATTAGTAACTCTCCTCTAATGTTGCTTCTGGACTTTAAGCCTGAATTTTCATCTATTTGTTCTAGATTGTACACAGGTGGCCTATTACCATCCCAAACAAGTATTCATACTTTATTTTTTTCTTCTTTCTAAGACTAAGCCAAATACTTGATTTCTTTAAAACACCTTCAGACCTAGCCTTATAATCACTAACTTTTTCTCCTAAGCAAAGTACTAGCTTGCAGATTTTTACTCTTTTCTCATTAAAAGTTTGAGCTGTTCTCATTAAATGTGGTCCAGTTCATTCTTTTGGGGACGTTGTAATCCCCTTCATTCTTTGCATTTCTTTTGAAATTATTACAGTTCTGTTAATCTATTTCTTATGATTATTGTCATGACAATGTTTAGTTCTAATTCTATCTTACTCAAAATATAGAGATAGGGAGTCCAGGAATTGAAAATCAAAATATCTGTGTGACAAGAAGCTGATTTTTTTGTTGACCAGGTAATTTTTTTTACCACAATCATCACAAACTCTTGGAGGAAAAATAGAGGGAAATATTACTGAATAAAAATAAAAATCAAAGAAGCTCTAGAGAGTGTCAATAATTGAAAGAAAGGACAAGCATAAAATTAGATTCCCAGGCTGCTGCTTTAGAAGAAGAGAGAGAGAGAGAGAGAGAGAGAGAGAGAGAGAGAGAGAGAGGAAGTGTGTCTGTGTGTGAAGTGTGTCTGTGTGTGTGTGTGTGTGTCTGTGTGTGTGTTTATGGGGAGGGAGTAAATCACTATCAAAAAAACAATAGGATGAAAATCCTTTCTTAGAAAGGTTGAAGCCTTTTTTATCGGAAAAAAGGAAATAAACAAAAAATAAGTATAGCTTCAAGACAATAACAGCACTGATAAGATTTATTAAGGAGGAATCAAAAAGAGAAGGTGGCTCAAATTTTGTTTCTAACTTAAAACACAGATTTGTGGTGAACTCTGAATCATGCATACATGAAGAGCATCCAAAAGAGCCTAGCTGAGGACTAAGAAAATAGAACTGAGATTTGAGCTGTCTCTTAGCTAAATGCAATGTAATTTGCATTTGAATACAACAAATGAAATTCCTGCTAAAACAAATAAAACAAAAATCAACATTCTCAAATACCATAATGGAGTTCAATGCTTAGCTATGTTCCAAAATTATTTGACATACTAAAAACTAGTAAAATCTGAGCCATTTTCAAGAGAAAGAAAATAAACAGAAACAATTGAAAATGATCCAGATGTTGAAATGAGTATTCAAGCTTTTATAGAAGCTATTAAAATTATGCTCAGTGAGCTAAAATATAATAGATTTACAATGAATAAACAGAAAAAAAATCCCAGCAAAGGAACAAAACTATGAAAGAAAATACAAATATTATAGAACTGAAAAATATGACACAGATTAGAAAGTCATAGATTTGCTTATTTGCAGAATGGAATCTTAGGAAGATTATTTGAACTGGGATTTGAATTAATGGAAGCAATTAAATCTGAAGATGGAGAAAAGTAGAAATAAATTGACAGATTTTACAGACATGTGGAGTAATATTAAGATTTGCGATCCAAGTTTAATTACAGTTCAAGGAAAAGAATGGAGCAGATATTTTAAAATATAGAGGCCAAAATTAACTACTTTTGGTAAAAGCTATAAATCAACAGATTTGTGGATACTGCAATATGTCAATCAAGATAGAGAAGACCATTTTAGAGAAATATTTTAATTTAAAAGCTATTTTAGTGTTGTATTGAAATTTCTAAAATCCGATGAGGAAGAACAAAGTACTAAAATCCATCTGGAAAGAAGTCAGAAGAGACATAGAAATAATAGAGTGGGAAGAGCCTTTGCCTTGCATGTGACTGGCCCAGAGTTGATCCCTGCACTATATATGGTTCCCTGAGCACTGCCAGGATGGATCCCTAAGCACAGAATTAGATGTAAGCCCTGAACCCTACCAGGCCTGACCCCAAACTAAAACCAAACCAAAGGAAAACAAGCAAAAAGATAAAGTGAAGAAACAAATAAAATAAAACAATGAAACAGCAGGATAATATATAATTCAAGAATTGACCATTGTTATGGTCAAGGAACTTTAATTAAAGGAAGGAGTTTCCTGAACTCTGTGCTTTAAACAAAGATACAAAGGAAATGTATTAAAAATGCAGCATGTTACAATGCACTCGACAGATATGAAAAAAAAAACTATTTCTTAAAGATTTATTTAATTTTTTTTTTTTTTTTTTTTTGCTTTTTGGGTCACATCCAGTGATGCTCAGTGGTTACTCCTGGCTTGGCACTCAGGAATTACTTCTGGTAGTGTTTGGGGAACCTTATGTGTAGACAGGTACAGAACCTAGATTGGCCGTGTGCAAAACAAACGTCCTACCTGGTGTACTATTGCTCTGGCCACCTAAAAGATTTAATTCTTCAGAAGCACAATAATTATAAAATGTGGAATTCTGGTAACAGTACTCCAAAATAATATGAAGCAAAAGTAGGCAATATCCTACAAAGAAATAGACAATTCCATAAGAAATTTTAAGATTTGATATTCACAGTTGATAAAACAAAAAAATCTGATAAAAATAGTTAATCTAGACTGGTGTTCCTCAACTGTTATCTGACTCGACCTCCTTTAAAAAGTGTTTCTTTCCTATGGATTTTTTGTCCCATCAGCTGGGTTCTCATGCGTTGGTCCCCTAGTTATGTGATTTATCACCTATAGCCCCTTAGAACTTTCCTGTGGGCCCACGGGGCTTCACAAGACCTGATTGAGAAATGTTTTCTAGAATGCTGTTAATTGCTTTACCTTTGGCACTATAAAATGTTCTACCAACAATCATTGCTACAAAATATTTTGAAAGAGTGAGTAAGTTCACCACTCAGTTGCTGTACTCAACCATAAAATATGCTTCATCAATTGATAGTAAGTGAAATCACACATAGAGTCTCTTGTCAAAATGGAGTTACATTAGAGACATATTGTAAGAAAGTAGGTAAAGGGATATACATGGTAACCTTGGAGTTCCTCTAATGCAAAGTAAAATGCACAAAAGGAGAGAGAGAGACAGAGAGACAGAGACAAAGAGACAGAGAGAGAGAAGAGAGAGAGGGAAAGAGAGAGACAGAGAGGAAGGAAGAGAGAAAAGTACCTGTCGCAGAGGCAGACTGGGGTGGGGGTTGGTGGGAGAAAAATGGGGACATTAGTGGTGATAAATGTACACTGGTGAAGGGCTGAATGTTGGAATATTAAAAGATTGAAAGTTAATCGTAAACAAATTTGTAACTGTATTTCCCTTTGAATCAATTAAAACATAAATTAAAATGAAAATTGAAACATTGTAAGTTAGGGGCACCATATCTGGACATTAGGCAGTATAAATGGGTCAGGGATGGAATGACAAGCAAAGCAGAAAATCCTTCTTACTAATGACAATACACACAAATTGCATAGTGCTTGACATTGATTAGGTTAGGCTGCTAGAAGAGCTAAGGTGACATTGATCGATTAGGTAGCCAGAAGAGCTTATAGTTTGATATGCTTTTATCGAGAAAAGAAAGAAAAACTCAACCATTAAACTATAAGAGACCAACAAAAATATACACAAAAACAAAAATAAAGAAAATAATAGCAATGAAAAAATAACATAACAAAAATTTGTGAAAGAGAAGACAAATGAGAAAACTATGTAAATATCGTTTGTTCATAAAATATCCACAAAATTGGTAAATCACTCACGGATGCTTGATGGTAAAAGACAAAGAACATAACTAATGATACAAAAATGTAACAGGAATTATTAATTAATGTCTAATGGTATTAAAGTGGTTTTAAAACCCAATTATACACAAATTTATACCAATAGATTTGACACTTAAAATATATCACTTGATCACTTGACATCCGGTTGTTCATCGATTTGCTGGAGCAGGCGCCAATAACATTTCCATTTTACCCTATCACGTGCCAGTGTAACCCAATGGTATCTGCTTGCTTCAGGAATACGAAGAGTCTCAACCCGTTCATTCAGGGTCTTGATGAAGTCTGACCATCTTGTAGGTGGGTGGCCACGTGATCTTTCGACATCCGGTGGGATCCAGTCCGTAACAGCTCTAGTCCAGCGGTCGTTTCCAAATCGCATTACATGTGCAGCCCATCTGATTTTTGATTCCTTGGCAAAGGAGACAGCATCCCTGACTCTGGAACGGTGATGGAGGTCAGAACTCCAGATTCCTTCTCTCACTTGAGTGAGGCGTGATATTACAAGCATAGCTCTTTCGATTCCTCTCTGGGAGACCCGAATAGTATTCTCATTCTGCTTTCTTAGGGCCCTGGTCTCTGAGGCACATATTAGTGCAGGGAGAACAGTGGAGAAGAAGAGATGTGGTTCTTTGTCCTTTAAGCTATTTCTTCGATGCTCTTGAAGGCATTCCATGCCACTCTTCCTCCTGAGAAACTCAAGTTTTATGTAATTCATCATGTTGAGTTCTCTACCTAGGTACAATAATTCCTGCATTCACTTGATCACTTGATCACTTGAATCCCGTTATTCATCGATTTGCTCGAGCAGGCGCCAGGAACATTTCCATTGAACCCTATCATGTACCAATGTAGCCCAATGGCATCTGGTTGATTGAGGAATATGAAGAGCCTCAAACTGTTCCTTCAGGGTCTTAACAAGGAAGTCTGACCATCTTGTAGGTGGGCGGCCACGTGATCTTTTGACATCCCGTGGGATCCAGTCAGTAATGGCTCTAGTCCAGCGGTCATCTCCAAATCGCATTACATGTCCAGCCCATCTTATTTTCGAAGCCTTGGCAAATGAGACAGCATCCCTGATTCTGGAATAGCGATGGAGGTCAGAACTCCAGATTCCTTCACTCACTTGAGTGAGACGTGTTATTCCAAGCATAGCTCTTTCTCTGGGATACCCAAATAGCATTCTCATCCTGCTTTCATAGGGCCCAGGACTCTGAGGTGTATGTTAATGCAGGGAGAACTGTGGAATCAAAGAGATGTGCCCGGAGCCAGAGGTTCTTTGTCCTTTTAGCTATTTCTTCAATGCCTTTGAAGGCATTCCATGCCGCTCTCTTCCTCCTACGCAGCTCAAGTTTAAGGTCATTCATCATGTTGACTTCTCGACCTAGGTACACATAACTGCTGTATTCAGAGATGTTTGTTCCATTGAGAGTGAATGGGGCCTCAGGAACTAGTTCATTTCTCATGAACATAGTTTTCTTCAAATTCAGCTGTAGACCTATCTTTCCACATTCTCGGTTGAAGTCAGCCAGCATTTGTGCCTCTTGGTTGATGTTTGGTGTTATTAGAATGATGTCATCAGCAAGCGGAGGTGGTGTAGTTGCCGACCATCTATCTTCACTCCCATTCCTTCCTATTCTAATTGTCTCATGATGTTCTCAAGGGTGGCGCTGAAGAGTTTTGGTAAAATGGTATCACCCTGTGGAACCTCTCTTTTGACATCAATGATCACTTCTTTGTAGAATGGTGAGATCCTGGTGGTGAATCCGTAATACAGCTCACGAAGGATCTTGATGTATTGAGTTTGAACGCCCTGTTTGACTAGGGCTTCGATGACTGCTTCAGTCTCCACAGAATCAAAGGCTTTCTGTAAATCAATGAACGTGAGACAGACAGGCATCTTGTACTCCCTACAAACCTCGATGAGCTTGGTTACTGTGTGGATATGGTCGATTGTGCTGAATCCTTTCCAGAAACCTGCTTGCTCACATGGTTGTCCTTCATCTAGTGTTCTGCCAATCCTGTTCAGGATGACTCGTGTAAACGGCTTGTAGATGACAGACAACAGGCAGATGGGGCGGTAGTTGCCGATGTCATGAATGTCTCCCTTCTTGAACAGTAGAACTGTCCTGCTGGTTTTCCATTGGGAGGGCACTTTGCATTCGGACAGGTAGCGTGTGAAGAGCCAAGCTAGTGTATTGATGAGTACCGACGGCAGATTCTTCAGGTGTTCGGGTCTGACTTTGTCTGGGCCTGGTGCTGTTCCCTTCTTTACCGACGAGATGGCATGTCGGATTTCAGAAGGGAGAACATTGGGAATGACATATCCATCCTGTGGAATTTGGTATTTGGGCAGGTGGATGTGGCAATCAAAGAGATTTGAGTAGAAGTCCTGGATAATCTTCTCCATTGCCTTTCTGGAAGATGTGATAGATCCATAGGGCGTCGGCGGGCAGTCATCTTGGTCTTACAGTTGGCGAAGGACAGGCCGGTGGTGTGAATGCTTTTCCCGGCTTCTGCTGCATCTTCCAGTATTTCTGCTCTTCTGTCTTTGAGGTCTTCTTTTATCGCTTTTCTGCACTGTTTAGCAAGCTTGGATGTTAGCTTTTGGTCTCCTGAGGCTCGTGCCTTGCCATGTTGGCAAATGAGCTCAAGAGTTTCTGAAGACAAGCGTCCTTTTGTGTCTTTCTCTCTCTCGGCACTCTTTGCACAATCATGGAGGTGCTGAACCAGTCGGTTGTATTCTTCATTGATGTCGCCAATGATGGTGTCTTCCCATGTTGCTGCAATGGTGCCAAGAGTTCCCAGTTGGTGGTCGTTCTGAGAGTTCTCTTCTTAAACTTTGCAACTTTTTTTCCCCCATTGCAGGAAGTAGAATTTTGCAGAAAGGAGACAGTGGTCTGATCCTGTTTGGAATTTGGGGACGACTGCAACATCGGTCAGACAAAACCGTCAATTGAAGATGATGTGGTCAATTTCATTGTGGAACTATCCGCCAGGAGATTCCCATGTCCAACGTTTTGCTTCAGCCTTCTGAAACTGTGAGTTCCCATAAATAGTCTTTGTGGACATGATGAATGCAGTCTCTCACCCTGTTCGTTCAATTCTAGGCCATGGGTCCCGATGTGGAGTTCTTCAGCTGATCTTCTCGGTCCAATCTTGTCATTAAAATCACTGACTATGATCTTTTAGAAGGTGTGATCTTTTTTATAGAACTTCTCCAATTCCATGTAGAATTTCTCAATTTCATCTTCTTTGTATGTGGATGTTGGTGCATAGACAATGAAGATAGAAATTGCTGGCAGTGGACCACATCTCGTCAAGTCCTATTCGGTTTGTTAGGCATTTAAATGAATCAATGTTGACAGCCATGTGTGTGTTGACAAGGACACCAATGCCACCGATGCCTCTTTCGTCGCATGTTCCAAGGAACAATTCTTCTCCGGTGTCAAATACAGTATGATGTGACTGGCGCCTCCTCATCTCAGTCAGACCAATGATGTCGTACTTGATCTTTTGCGCTTGCACCATCAGATCCTCAATATATGCTTCCGATGCCAGCGCACGTGCATTGAAAGTACAGAAAGTCATTTTAGTATTTCAGTATTTCAAGCCCAGGAATGCTTGAGCCTAAGACACAGGTACACCCGGCAGAGCAGAAACCAGCTTTCCCGTTGAACCCCTGCATTCCATGGACCACGAGAGCAACTTCCAACCCGAGTCCACCATCCCGATGGAACCTCAGAGGAGCCCAGAGAAACCCCCCACACCTTGCTGGCAGTGATCTTCACAATCCACACTCTGCAGCTGGTAAAATCTCCCGCCACCATATTAATCCAGTCTCCAGCCCACAGATTAATCCAGTCTCCAGCCTGGCTTGTCAGAAACCCAGCCTACAAGGACCCACCCTGCAGAGACCCGCCCTTCCGAGGAGAGTATTCAAGCCCAGGAATGCTTGAGCCTAAGACACAGGTACACCCATCAGAGCAGAAACCAGCTTTACCTGTTGCACATGGCCGCTGTGTGGCAGCGTGATTTACCTCCAAATTACCCTAAATATTCTACCCACCCCTCTGAGAGAGCCCCACAAAGTAATGAGAATATAGCGCCCGCATGGCAGAGCCTGGCAAGGTGTCCGATGTGTGTTCGATATGCCAAATCCAGTAACAAAAATGTTTATTTTCCTGACCCCGAAAAGAGCCCTTAATACGGGAGCAGTAAGAAAGGTGAACAAGCAGTGCCTGATAAAATTTCTCGGCCGTCCTAGGCTGCCAAAATGAACAAGGACTAAAAAAAAAAAAAATTCCTGCATTCAGAAATGTTTTTTCCATTGAGAGTGAATGAAACATCTGGAACTAGTTCTTTTTTCATGAACATTGTATTTTTGAAATTCAGCTGTAGACCTATCTTTCCACATTCACGGTCGAAGTCAGCCAGCATTTTTGCCGCTTGGCTAATGTTTGGTATCATCAGCGAGCCGAGGTGGTGTAGTTGCCAACTGTCTATCTTCACTCCCATTCCTTCCTATTCTAATTTTCACATGATGTTCTTGAAGGAGGCGCTGAAGAGTTTCAGTGAAATGGTATCACTCTGCTGAACCCCTCTTGTGACATCAATGATCACTTCCTTGTAGAATGGTGAGATCCTGGTGGTTAATCTTTAATACAACTCATGAAGTAACATGATGTATTGGGTTTGAACGTCCTCATTGGCTAGTGCTTCAATGACTGATTCGGTCGCATCAGAATCAAATACTTTCTTTAAATCATTGAATGTTAGAAACAGCAGCATCTTGAACTCCCTACAAACCTCAATGAGCTTGGATACTGTGTGGCTATTGTTAATTGTGCTTAATCCTTTTCGGAAGAGAGTTTGGCTGTCCTTCATCTAATGTTCTGCCAATCCTGGTCAGGATGACTCTAGTGAACAGCTTGTAGATGATGGACAACAGGCAGATGGGGTGATAGTTGCCAATGTCGTGGATGTCTCCCTTCTTGAACAGTAGAATTGTCCTGCTGGTTTTCCATTGGGAGGGCATCTTGCATTCAGATGGGTAGCGTGTGAAAAGGTGAACCAGTGTATTGATGAGTACTGATGGCAGATTCTTTAGGTGTTCGGGTCTGACTTTGTCTGGGCCAGGTGCTGTTTGCTTCTTTACCAATGAAATGGCATGTTGGATTTCAGAAGGGAGAATGTTGGGAACGACATATCCACCCTGCAGAATTTGATATATGGGCAGCTGGACGTGGCTATCAAAGAGATCCGAGAAGTCATGGATAATCTTCTCCATTGCCTCTCTGGAATATGTGATAGATATTCTTAGAATAAGTTAGAATATTTGCACTGCATGAATTTAATATTTCAAGTTATACTAATCAAAAGTGGTTTATAAAAATAAAGATTGATAAAATTATCAATAGATCAACAGTAGAATGTCTTAAATAGAACCACACTTATATAGTCATTTGATTTTTTCAATTAAGTGTCTTAGAAGAAATGACTTTTTAACAAGTGTCACTGAGTAATTGGATCTCTATATGGAAACCTTGTGGCCTGCCTTCTATCACCTGCAAAACTAATTAGAGTAGGAATATTGACTTTTGTGTAAATCTAAAACCCCACCGTTTTTTGCAGGGAAATAGACTTATTTTCATGATTTCAATGTGGTAAAATATTCTCTGTATCACAGAAATCTATAAGAAAAGCATTAGTATATTAGATTTTATTAAACTCAAAAACACTTAAAACAAATATGCTATTAAGAAAACTAATAGCAAACCAAAGATTCAGAAAGAATATCAATAAAACATTTGGAAAGTGCTTATATTCATAATACATAAATATATACAACTTGGTAGCAAAAAATAACTCAACATCACAAAATATGGACAGATGTTTAAGTGAATATTTACCAATAAATATGTACAACCAAAGAGAAAGTACAGTGGGTAAGGCCTTTGCTTTACATGAAGTTACCCTGGGTTCACTCCCCAGTATATTTCCTATGTTTATTAATTAACCCACTTAAGCAGGCAGGAATGATCCCTGATCACAGAGTTAGGAGTGAGTGAGCACTAAGCATATGGGTGGGTGTGACCCTCAAACAAAACAAAACAAAGCAATAAGGCAGAGCCTGGCAAGCTACTCCTGTTGTTTTTATATGCCAAAGACCAGTAACAATTATAGACCTAATTCCCATGACCTGAAAGAATGGTTTGAGGCTCTTCATGCTCCGGGAGTGAGCAGATGCTCTTGGGCTGCACTAGCACATGACAGGACATATGGAGATGTTACTGGTGCCTGCTCGAGCAAATCGATGAACAATGGAAAACAAGTGATTCAAGTGATAGGTGATACAAGTCCATATATATCATTCAATGTACTTACTGTTTGAAGTCAATAATTAAATGCATTAGTTATATTTAAGGAAGAGTCACATGAAACATCACTAAAATTTTAAAAGAACAGCTAAAATTACAAAGACGGACAATATTAATCGTGAATCTGGGGGAAACTGAAAGCTGCATTTCTGTTTTTCCTGGGAAAGCATAAAGACATGAATAGTTTGGATAAACATCTGGCATGTCCTTATTAAAGTAACAATCCACCTACTTAGTACTTCTAATCTAATGTTGCTCTAAAATAAATAAAGATCTGGGCTGGGCAACACCACAGCGAGTAGGGCATTTGCCTTGCACACAGCTTACCCGGGTTCAATCCCTGGCATCCCATATGGTTCCTTGAGCACCACCAGGTGTAATTCCTGAGTGCAAAGCCAGGAGTAACCTTTGAGCCTTTCCAGGTGTGACCCCAAAATCAAAACAAACAAACAAACAAACAAATAAATAGATAGATCAATATCACTATCCTCCTGGTCATCATCTATTTGCTAGAGCGGCACCAGTAATATCTCCATATGTCCTGTCTAATGCTAGTAGAAACCAAGGGCATCCACTTGCTCCAGGAACATAAAGAGCCTCAAATCATTATATTAGGTCATGGGAATGACCTAATATAAATGTTACTGGTACTTGGCATATCAAATACGACATGAGCACCTTGCCAGGCTTGCCGTGCAGGTGGCATATTCTTGTAGTCACCTCTAAATCCAGCATTTATTGATGAACCGTGCCGCAAGCGGCCGCACGAGCCAGGCTGTGATAGTCTGGTATGCTGGGTGGAGTTACGAGAGGGAAGTCCGGATGTGGAAGATGGCAGCCCCCATGGAGTGGGGGTGTTGTCTGGCTTGTTGTGAGGCTCTGCTGGGGTAGGAGGCCAGGGCTAGAACCCGCCATGCCTCCCTGGCACCCCATGAGCAGCTGGGCACAGGGAGAGCAAGTAGCAGCTCTGCCCCGTGTCTCTGAGTCTCTGGTTCAGCATACCTGGGCCGGATTGAAAAAAAAAAACTGCTGCAGGGTGGGTGTCAATGATCCGGGCTGTGATAGTCTTGTCTGCTGGGTGGAGTTGTGATGAGAGGGAAGTCCGGATGTGGAAGATGGCCGCCCCCATGGAGTGGGGGTGTTGTCTGGCTTGTTGTGAGGCTCTGCTTGGGTAGCAGGCCAGGGCTAGAACCCACCATGCCTCCCGGGTGCCTCATGAGATGGATAGATAAATAAATAAATAACTCTGTTTTCTGAAAGCTTTTGCAAATTTCACCAGAACATAATTATCCTATTCCCTGACTCTATAACAGCCTAGACAAAAGGACACTGAATAAACTGTAGACTATTTATACAGTGAAATATACCCCCAACTACAAGGAATAAAATATATAACTATAGGAAGGGTAGAGGAGTGATAAAACCCATCACTCTAAGGAAAAGAACCTTTACCCCATTCATATATATGCATGACTACATTAATCTTGACTCTCAAAACAGGTAAAAATGATTCTATGGCATAAAAATATGTCAGAGTTTTCTGGAAGGTGACATGCAATAACTTTCTGGGGAAACGATAATACTCAACAGAGGTTTGGTTTAACTTCATGGAAACAGTTTTCTCAGCATCCAGCCTGTTAATTTATTGCAAACCAAGCATAAACTGTAATGATATGCACCAGGAAATACTTGCTGCATGTTTAATGTTGTCTTCATTTAATATAATCTGTTAAATTGCCTCAAAATATGATGGATTAATTAACCTGTGGACTGAGGGATGGATAAATGTAGAGTTAAGTGTTGAATTATGTCTAACAATATTCTAATGGCATTGGACATTCACCAAAACATTTAAAACTTTGCTGTAGGTTTGATTGCTTTTTAACAGGAGTTGACTCAGCAGTACTTAGAAGACCTGGCAGTGCCATGGATCAAACTTGGGCCCTTGCACAGTCAAGGCAAATGCTCTTGTCCTTTGTGTCCTCTCTCCAGTTCCCACGTTAGGATTTATTTTTCTGAAACTGTGGAAATAAGACTATCTAAAACATAAAATCATGAGCAATAAACCCAAATGATGCTAGTGGTGAATAGACTCCAAGTGTTGGCCAAGTGGACTGCTATTATTAGATCAAAAGTTAAGTGTTTGTTCAGTCAAGCCTCTCAGACTCATGGGGGAGCTTCTTTCCAGACAGAGTTTACCACATAATTAGGAGGTGACCAAGATGTTTCTAAATGAGAAGAGTAGGTGGTAACTGTGTTTTAAATTCATTAATTTCAAATTTGAAATTTATTATTATTATTATTATTTGATATGCCTAAAACCAGTAACAATTATGAGCCTCATTCCCATGTCTTGAAGGAATGGTTTGAGGCTCTTCCTGTTCCTGGAGCAAACAGATGCCCTTGAGCTACACTTGCTTGCAACAGGATGTATGGAGATGTTACTGGTGCCTGCTCCAGCAAATCAATGAAAAATGGGAAGACAAGTGAATTTCAAATTGAATTCAGGTACTCCTGCCCTCTTGGGAAGGGTGCAGTGAAGGACTGAAAAGAGATCAAGAAGTTGTTCAAGTTAGTCTTTCTTCACATTAGCAGAATTAGTGGGAGCAAGTCCTGGTCTGAAAGAGGCTCTTACCTTATTAAGGGAACTAGAACAGCAAAGGCCTGGTTTCCTGATGCACTTTGGAGTTGCTTGTGTTCTGAATTAAGAGGAGAGACTGCATAAAATTTTTAAAAGCATTATATAGTGTAGTGTTGGGGAAGCCGCCGGGGTCCCCGACAGTGTCAGGGCAGAAGTTCTCTTCTACCTCCAAGGACGCTGGGGAATGGATAAAAACTCTGGCAAAATTCCAAAAAGGCTTTTAATAGTACAAAAGCTCTTCCACAGCACTCCAATATAATGAACAAACTCTAGCTCTGGTCCGAACTTAGACCATACAAAAGAGCCTAAATCTCTCACCAAAGAGAGAGGATCTCACCGAAATGAGTCCTACCCAGAAGAAGGAGCAAAAGGTCAAAGAGCAAAAAGCCAAAATCAAAAGGCCTAGGAGCTAAAAGCCACAGGAGCCAAAAGCTGAAAGATGAGGAGCCAAAATCCACAGGAGCCCCAAGTCAGTCCCCTTATATACACCAAAGTAATCCAGGGAGGGTCATGTCAACAAAGAACCCTAAACAGAGTGTAGAAGAGCAGTTCCACACCCTACTGCAGGTATAAACAAAGGTTACACCAAGGACTAATCTCTTCTTCTGATATTATCTCTTATATAAAACACTGGAGAGAGAGAGGGGGCTGGTATAAAGTAATACATCTTAACTTCATGAGCTTCATGTAATCTAGATGGTACCCACAAGGTCCTTCTTATTATTATCTGCACCAGGGTGATTCTGAGTATCTTGTTCTCGTGTACTGAAAGGGTCACACTCGCCTGCTTAGAGCAAACTAGTATGATCCTTCCTATGTCTCAACGTAGCCAGGGTGGTAGTCTCCTGGTAAATTCTAACTGTCCCACGCTGGGTGCAGTGGGTATAAAAGAGGAGCTGTACCCAATCTAGAAAACATAGAAGTCTTAGTAGATGTATAAGTCAGAAGTTATTCAATCAAGGTGACTTCTGTAACTACCACACCCTCTAGCAGTGTTTACATAGAAGAGAGGTCTCATTAGAATGAACCTTGGCTTAAATAGATTAAGCTGGGAGTGGTCAAAACAACAAAGCTCCCAGGTTAAACCTGTCCTTCAACAGTGTAGGATTTCAATTCAGATACACTGCTGATGTCTTGTGATTTTGAAACCATCAGAATAAATTCTCGGGTAGTGTAGTGTAGTGTAGTATCTGGAACACTGCACCCCAAGTAAAGTTGTAGGGAATGTCTAACTTCAGGTGATAGATGTTAAAGCAAGGACAGCCAAAAGAGGATGCTAAAGGAGAGTGCTAAACCAGGAACAGATTAAGATTTAGTCATGGGACTGGAGAGATGGTACAGTGTTGGATAGCACTCACAGCTTAATCTACTTACATGTTCTTAAGCCAAGGTTCATTCTAATGAGATCTCTCTTCTATGCAAACACTACTAAGGCATGTGGCAATTACAGAAGTCACCTTGACTCTGAATAACTTCTGATTTATCTACTCATTTACTAAGACTTCTATGTTTTCTAGATTGGGCATAGTTCCTCTCTATACCCACTGCACCCAGCATGGGACAGTTAGAATTTACCAGGAGACTACCACCTGGCTACATTAAGACTAAAGGAATATTATAGGAAGGATCATACTAGTTTGCTCTCAAGCAGGCAAGTGTGATCCATTTAGTATACGGAGAACAAGATACTCAGAATCACCCTGGTGCAAGATCATAAATAAGGACCTTGTGGGTACCATCTAGATTATATGAAGCTCATGAAATTAAGATGTATTACTTTATACCAGCCCCCTCTCTCCAGAGTTTTATGTAAGAGATACTCTCAGTTGAAGGGTTAGTCCTTGATGTAACCTTTGTTTATACCTGTAGTAGGGTGTGGCACTGCCCTTCTACAATCTGTTTAGGGTTCTTTGTTGACACGACCCTCCCTGTCACAGATAGGATTACTTTGGTTTATATAAGGGGACTGACTTGAGGCCCCTTCACTTTTTTCCCTTCTTTTGGGTAGGACTCATCTACGGTGAGATCCTCACTCTTTAGTGGGGAGACTAAGGCTCTTTTGTATGGTCTAAGTTCTGACCAGAGCTAGAGTTCTTTCATTACATTAGACTGCAGTGGAAAAGCTTTTGTACTATTAAAAGCCTTTTTTGGAACTGTGCCAGACTCGTGAGCTTTCATCCGTTCCCTGGCATCCTTGGAGGTAGTAGAGAACTTCTGTCCTGACACTGTCGGGGACCCCAGAGGCTCCCGACAGTACAGAGCGGAAGGTGTTTACCTTGCACTTGGCTGACCCAGGTTCAATCCCTGCTATTCCATATGTCCCTCTAGCACCACCAGGTGTAATTTCTGAATACAGAGCCAAGAGTAAGCCCTGAGCACTGCTGGGTGTGGCCCCAAAATCGAAATCAAAGCCAAGATTTAGTCACTATTGAGAGATTAAGAGAAGAGGGGGTCCATAAATTTGGCTGTGTGCAGTGACTAAGCATTTTGGGGTGACTCAGAGCTTTGATTCCAAAGGGAAGGGCATGGAAAAGGTGGCTGCCAGCAACTCTATCATTACACACAATAGATCGCTTGTATAACTTGTCTTTCTGTTGTTCATCGATTTGCTTGAACAGGCACCAGTAACATCTCCATACATCCTGTGACATGCTAGTCTAGCCCAAGGGCATCTGCTCGCCCCAGGAACACAAAGTGCCTTAAACCATTCCTTAAAGTCATGGGAATGAGGTATATAATTGTTACTGGTTTTTTGCATATCAAATATGACACGGGTAGCTTGCCAGGCCATGCAGGTGGTTGCCTAGAGGTTTCCTTCTTGACAAAGAAGATGAAGTTAATTGTCCAAATCCCAACTCTTCTCTCCCAGCAGCCTCCTACTAAATGCTGAGGAAGAATTTTAGTAAGGAGAATTAACCTGCCAAGGGAAGAAGTCTACTTCTGAATGCTGCCCCCAATGTACCTTAAAACAGGCAGCCGACCCAGAGCAACCTGTTTGTGAATGGACACCTCAAGCTCTGCATGTGACACATTAGATTCTTGGTCCCTGAAATGGGAGCTGTGTCTTCTAGTGTTTCAACAAGTTGCCTTCAAAGGGAGAATGGTCCATGCATAATCTTCATCAGCGGTGGCTGCCAAAACATATTATGGTAGTTGGCTGAATTCTAAGTGAATATTGGAAATGACATCTCCCCACCGTCTTCCCAAGGGGGAGCTAGAGATACTCTGTCATGCAAAGGAAGGCAGACTCACAATGGTGGGCCGTCTTGTCCCTTGAAACAGCTCACCTGGGCACATTGAATGAGCACATTCAAGCCTAAACAATTAAGAGTAGACCTTTGGACTAAGATGGCTACATATATGCTTGAGGTCAGATGAACACTGTGAAGCGTAAAGGAAAGAAGGCAGGTAAGGGTGAATGGTGAAGAATTGCATTCCACGGAGCTCTCTGAGTCTATTGAAATGGCAAGTCCTGGTGTGTGAGAAAGCCGGTAGCCATTGCATTTTTTTATGATGCCACAGTCCCCAATATTGGTATCACTCTGCTCAATTGAGATCTTGTTTCATTCACTGTGTAGAGGGTATGTGAGAGGCAAGTGGTCACTGGGACAGAAGCAGGGAAAGGAAAGGCTTATAGAAGAAAAACCACTGATGGAAGAAGGGAACTGCAAAAATATGAAACAAACAAACAAAACAAACACAGATGCCAGCAGCCACATCTTATGAAAAGTAAACATTTGTTTCTCTACATCTGAACGGTCAAACCCTGTTCTCTATCCCCATCATTGTTCCTTTCCTCGCTTCATCATGAATCATTTTTTTGCTGTTTCTTGACTTCTTGTTCGATTCCTTCATGATTACCTGCTGTGTTCTACACATGAGGTGTCCTGTGATTCAACATCACATCCCATTTTACAGGGAAAGAAATGGATGCCCAGAATATTCCAAGAGCTTCTCAGCCACAGCGTCCTCCCTCTTCCTCATTCCCTCTCTTAGATGTGGGGCATTGGCCGGAGGGATATCCCAGTGGGTAGGGCGTTTGCCTTGCATGCAGCTGGCCTGTGTCAGCCCAGGTTCCATCCCCAGCATCCCATATGGTCCCCGAGCACCGCCAGGAGTGATTCCTGAGTGCAGAGCCAGGATAAACCCCTGAGCATCACCGGGTGTGACCCCAAAAAAAAAAAGATGTGGGGCATAGATGTAGAAAACAGAAGCTTTATCTGAAAAATACTGTGTACATCTCTATTTTAATTTGAACCTTTGAGATTTTAATGTTTTTCTCTTTTTTAAAAATTAAAGTCATTTTATTTATTTCTAAAATTAATTTTATTTCCATTTAAAAATTAAATTTGTTTATACTATTTGGGGTGAGGGGCAACCACTACTGACCACTTGAGCAATTCCTGACTTCCTGTCCGAAGGTCCCTCCACTGGTGGTGCTGGCAGGACCAAGCCATGTCAGGCTTCTGCACGCAGAGCATGGAGTCCAGCCCACTGAGGTATCTCCCTGACCCATTTCATATTTTATTAAAAGTAGAGCTACAAAGTAACCTTCAAAGAATCACTGTGGCCATTTATTTCCATTTTTCCCCTGACAATATTTTATTGCTTTTAAACTAGCGGCATGACTGGTGAAGAATGGAGGCAATCAAAATTTAAGGAGAGAGAAGCAGCAGAAAAGAGAATGAAAGGGTCTGACATGAGGGATGTGAGCAACACAATTAACAGCTGGAGCAGGCATATTGTGAAGTGAAAGAAACTAGTCTGAAAAGGCTCCATAGAGTCTGATTCTAATTATATGACATTCTGGGAAAATAAAAAGAATGAGAGAGATAGTAGACATTATCTGGGGTTGCCAAGGGTGGAGCAAGCATAATGAATGGAGGAAAATGTGTGATGATTTGTTTGTTCTTTGAGGGTGGGGGCACTTCCTGCAGTGCTGGGGAACCAGCAGTGCCAGAGACTGAACCTGGGGGTTCCACATGCAGCACATAAACTCCAGTATGAATCATTTCCCCAGCCCTAGAACAGAGGCTATTTGGACAGTAAAACTGTTTTTGTAATGTCATACAAAGTTTTGCAGATGACATCATGCATTTGGACAAACCCACAAATTTATAAAACAAAGAATAAACCCTAACAGAAATTGTCCATCAGCTAATAATAATAATATACCATAGAGGTTAGGTCTAACAACTCACTGATGCAAAATGTTAAAATTGGGTACAAGTGCAGAGGAAGAGGAGTTGAGGGAATACTCTACATTTTTCTAGAAATAGGAAACTGTCAACTTCAAAAGAATACTTCCTTAAAAATAGTGGACATAGGAGGAATATTAGTCAATATGTAGATGCCAAATGATATCCTGCATTTTAGGGCTGGTACAGATTTTGAAGTAGACTGCCTTTTAAATGTCGTAGCCCCAGTGAAAAGCACCGGATTGCGTTAAATCATGAACAAAGAACAAAGAGAAACGATTCTAATATACATTTCCCATTTTTCTCTATTCACTGCAGACAGTGTACTCATGCTTTTAAGTCCTGGACAGATGGCGTGGTGACAGGCAGTGGGAATTCATATGTGCAGGACTGAATCTCATTACACACTAACAAGAAGAGACAATCAAAACCAAGGCTGTTTAATCATATGCAAGAGGCAGTGGTGTTTCCAACGAAGGCCAGAGACATCCTCCTGCAATCTTGAGAAATCTGATGATGAATGTTGCTTCTGTTCTTATATTTCTTTTGTCCCTTGAAAATCTTAAGAAGCCAATGCAATTTAAAAACTAATTTCCAATTATCTCCTAGTTGCTTTTATTATTGTTTTCTCTCAATATTATATAGAAACGACCATCTATTTTTTGTTTATTATTATTATCAAGCAATAAGTCCTTTAAGATGTCTCATATAATTACTTTCCACCCCTTAAGATAGTGGGCTATAAATAAATAAGAGTCTCAGCAAAATCCACTTGTATCATCATCAACAAATTTGCCAAATTTCAATCTAGAGCAAATTACACAGGCTGTTATTCTGGTGTATAATGCAAAGTACATGGCATGGGCCAGAGTTACCTAAAAATGTGTGGAAAATGCTATCATGTCATATCTTTTATAGAACCTATTTAATTAAGCATATGCATTCATGCAATACCATTTGGGAATTGAGTTAGAGAAATGCTTCATTTTTATTGGTTGTTATTGTCCAATTGTTTTTCAAAATTATTAAGTCGAAATGCATTTTCACTTTAAAATGAATAATGCTTGCGAGGAGGTGGGATTTCAAGAAACTCTTTCATTTGGAAAAGGAAATATAAACCCTGTAACCTGACAACGCGACTCTCCAAGGGCTGTGAATTTATGTGAAGGAAAATGAGTTAATAAACCACATGGGATGCAAGAGGATTTTGAATGTTCTCTGTGTAACGGTAGCAGGATTCCCAGGTCTTAGTGATTGCAGAGCCTATATGGACACCATAACCAAAAAACTGGTAAGCATTTGTTTTCCACGATGGGTTGAGGTGGATCGTGGGCATGATGGGACGACAGTAAGACAAGAAGGCAAGCTACTCTGAAAAGTCTCTAGTATCTTTGTCAAAGAAATTCCAGGTAAAGTGATAGCAACATTCTGATCAACAGTATTTCGGATTCTGGCATTAGAAAAGGCCATCCCAGAGAGCCAGGAATGGAGCACAAAAAGAAAGCTTGAGTAGGACTTAGCTTTGTGGAGAGATTTTGTTTGGAACTGCCCATGGAAGACAGACGGGAATTCTTTGATGGAACCAAGAATAGAAGCCTCTACCCATCTAGGAGCTCCTCCTCATGAAGAAGGCAGTTAATGAGGATAATTCAGCTCTCCCGCTCTTCATTCCTTTCGCCTGGGGGCTCTGTTCTCTTACGGTTTCTCTGAATCCCACATGAGAGCCGTTTTCCGAGTCTGTCCCTCTCCGTCTGTCTACCTTCACTCAGTGTGATACTCTCTAGAGCCATCTGTGTGGTAGCAAACTGCATGTCTTTGGTAGGACCTCGGAGAAAAGACACCATAAGAAGAGCATATCTTTAAGAGAGATAGATACACAGAGAGAGAGAGAGAGAGAGAGAGAGAGAGAGAGATGGACTAGAAGCTGAAAGACTGGTCATTCACATCGAAACCTCAAGAAATGGGTGAGATTAGATATCAGGTGTGGAGGAAGAAATAATTGATAAGAAGGAAGATTCATCTAAATAGTAGATGGTGGAGTGGGACTGATAGTTCAGGGGGGAGAGCACTTGTCTTGCAAGCTTAGAACCTGGTTCCATTCTCAGCATCCCATATGGTTCCCTTGAGCACCGCCAGAAGTAATTCCTGAGAACAGAGCCAGGACTAAACTCTGAGCTTTGCTGGATGTGACTCAAAAAGAAAATAAATGAATGAATGAATAAATGAATGAATGAATGAATGAATGAATAAAAAAACAAACAAACAAATAGTTGACTGTCTACTATAAATTTTCCTGCAACTGATGACATGATATTATACCTAGAGAACCCTAAACTCTCTACCAAAAAACTCCTAGAAACAATAGACGCATATAGTAGAGTGGCAGGATACAAAATCAACACCCAAAAGTCAGTGGCTTTCCTATATACAAATAGCGAAACAGAAGAAAGGGATATTAAGGAAACAATTCCATTCCAATTGTGCCACAGAAAATCAAATACCTAGGAATCAACTTACCCAAGTATGTAAAGGACCTGTACAAAGAAAACTACAAGACACTGCTCCAAGAGATAAAAGAGGACACAAGGAAATGGAAACACATTCCCTGTTCATGGATGGGGAGAATCAACATTGTCAAAATGGTAATACTCCCTAGAGCTCTGTACAGATTCAATGCAGTCCCTATAAGGATACCGATGACATTCTTCAAAGAAATTGACCAAACGCTCCTGAAATTTGTATGGAACAATAAACCCCCAAGGATAGCTAAAGCAATCCTCGGGAAAAAGAAGATGGGAGGCATCACCTTTCCCAACTTCAAACTGTACTACAAGGCAGTAGTAATTAAAACAGCATGGTATTGGAATAAAAACAGACCTGTGGACCTATGGAATAGAATAGAGTATCCTGACACCCAACTTCAAACACATGATCATTTAATCTTTGATAAAGGTGCAATGAGTCTAAAATGGAGTAAGGAAAGCCTCTTCAACAAGTGGTGTTGGGAAAACTGGGCAGCAACGTGTAAAAAAATGAATTTGGACCTGTGTCTAACACCATGCACAAAAAATCAGATCAAAATGGACTAAAGATCTCAATATCAGACTTGAATCCATAAAGTACATTGAAGAAAATATAGGAAAAACCCTCCACGACATTGAAGCTAAAGGCATCTTCAAAGGTGAAACATCACTAACAAAGCAACTAGAAGAAAAGATAAACATATGGGACTACATGAAACTGGAAAGCTTCTGCACCTCAAAAGAAACAGTGACTAAGATACAAAAGCAGTCCACAGAATGGGAAAGAATATTCACCCAATACCCATCTGATAAGGGGTTAATATCCAGGATATATCAGGCACTGGTAGAACTTTACAAGAAGAAAACAAACAACCCCATCAAAAAAATGGGGACAAGAAATGAACAGAAACTTCAGCAAGGAAGAAATTCGAATGGCCAAAAAACATATGAAAAAATGCTCATCATCACTAATCATCAGAGATGCAAATCAAAACAACAATGAGATACCACTTTACACCACAGAGACTGGCACATATTCAAAAGAGCAAGAACAACAAGTGCTGGCGTGGATGTGGGGAAAAGGGGACACTCATCCATTGTTGGTGGGAATGCCGGCTGGTACAGCCTTTCTGGAAAACAATATGGACTTTCCTCCAAAGACTAGAAATTGAACTCCCATTTGACCCAGCCATACCACTCCTGGGAATCTACTCTGGGGAAACCAAAAATACGCAGCGGAAACACCATCCCTACTTTTATGTTCATAGCAGCATTATTCACAATAGCCAGAATCTGGAAGCAACCAGAGTGCCCGAAAATCGATGACTGGATAAAGAAGCTTTGGTACATCTACACAATGGAATACTATGCAGCTGTTAGGAAAAATGAAGTTATAAAATTTGCCTATAAATGGATGGACATGGAGAAGATTATGTTGAGTGAAATTAGCCAGAAGGAGAGAGACAGATACAGAATGACTGCATTTATTTGCATGGCATAAATATATATGTACATATTATGATACCAATATTCAAGGTCAAGTGAAACATATATCAGGAGGTCTTGTCAAAGGTGGAGATTATCACAAACGTGTGGGAGTCAGAGTTTAGGTAAGACAGAAAATGGAACAGGGGGCTAACAATAGTCGAGGGTACTAATGCCAACCTAGAACTGAGCATTAAATAGAGGCAAAAGGATACAAATGACAACCTTTTAATGTATGTTCTGTAATCCATAGTCTGGAAGGGAAGGAAAAGAGAAAGAGAGAGAAAGGGAAAGAAATAAAGAACCTGCCATGGAGCAGGGCTGGGGAAGGGGGGAGGGAACCGGGGATGTTGGTGGTGGGAGATGGGCACTGGTGGAGGGACGGGTGCTGAAACACTGTATGACCAAAACCCGAACATGAACTTTTTTAATTGTATATCTTTTTATTTGTATATCTCACGGTGGTATAATAAAATACTTAAAAAAAAAAAAAAAAAGAAAAATAAAAGAGGAAAAAAAAAACAATCCAACATGCCAGTAAGAGACATTATCCTCCACTTAGTAGGCGAAAACCTAACCTGATATTTGCAACAATCTGAAAACAAATTATACTTTTCACAGAAGAAAGCATCATATACACAGCACATAGCAAAAAACGATGCCTTTCGTTAAGGATAAAACCAAGACTATCAGCACTAATTAAAATTTTGAAAGTGCATTAGCTTTAGAATTACAGCAAATATGGATCTGCTGTAATTCAACAATTCAGATTTCAACAAACACTACATCCATACAAAATCACATATTCCACGTTTTTACCCCACAACAAACACTACTGAAACCAAAGATGAGACAGATTTAAAACATGTTAAGTTTCTTCCTGTATGTGACCAAATGTAATAAAAACTTAAGGGATAAAAAAAAAAAAATTTTCCTGCAACTTAGAAAAGAAAATAGTGTCCAGACAATACCGCACGATTTAATTAAACTTTCTGTCTCTGTCTCTGTCTCTGTCTCTGTCTCTGTCTCTGCTCTCTCTCTGTTCTCTCTCTCTATCTGTGTGTGTGTGTGTGTGTGTGCGTGTGTGTCTTTCTGCTACTGGCAAACTTCAAATTGGCTATTTTTCAAAGGACATGGTGATGCTTCTCTGTTCCTGCTCTCTGCTATGTCCCAGCTTGGCTTCCTTCCCACTGGCCTCTGTCTTTCTCTTCCCTGGTCTCCCCCATCTTTCTTGATGTCTCCATGTCTCCACCCTGGTCTCATCCCATCAGATACCAAATTATCTAGTATTACTGAAAGGTTTTGTCTTTACACAATCATTTTAAGTTGCTCCTGCAAATGATTACTCCTCCTGTTGGTGTGACTATGCACGGATCACTCCATGAACAGGGCCCCTAGCCCTGGTTCTCTCAGCGGTGGGTGAGGCTTCTTGCTAGTGACCATCTATAGACTGAGACCTGTACAGGAATATTCCTCGCTTCCCTCCTCCCTCTCTCCTTCCCTCCCTTCCTCCCTCCCTTATTTCTTTTTCTCTTTCTCTCTTTCTCCCTTTTCTTTCTTTCTCTCTTTCTCTCTCTTTTTCTTTCTTTCTTTCTTTCTTTCTTTCTTTCTTTCTTTCTTTCTTTCTTTCTTTCTTTCTTTCTTTCTTTTCTTTCTTTCTTTCTTTCTTTCTTTCTTTCTTTCTTTCTTTCTTTCTCTCTCTCTTTCTTTCTTTCTTTCTTTCTCTCTTTCTCTCTCTTTCTTTCTTTCTTTCTTTCTTTCTTTCTTTCTTTCTTTCTTTCTTTCTTTCTTTCTTTCTTTCTTTCTTTCTTTCTTTCTTTCTTTCTTTCTTTCTTTCTTTCTTTCTTTCTTTCTCTCTCTTTCTCTCTCTCTTTCTCTCTTTCTTTCTTTCTCTCTCTCTTTCTTTCTTTCTTTCTTTCTTTCTTTCTTTCTTTCTTTCTTTCTTTCTTTCTTTCTTTCTTTCTTTCTTTCTTTCTTTCTTTCTTTCTTTCTTTCTTTCTTTCTTTCTTTCTTTCTTTCTTTCTTTCTCTCTCTTTCTTTCTTTCTCAGCAAAGAACAGATTTGGATGGGGCAAGGGAGATAGTACAATGGGTAGGGTACTTGCCTTCGTGCAGCGGACATAGTTGCTATCCTTGGCACCCTACGCTGTCCCTTGAGCCTGCCTGCAGTGATCCTTGAGCCCTCCACGATTGATCCCTGAGGGGCAGGGCCAGGAGGGAGGATCTTAACACTGTTGGGTGTGACCCTAACAGCTCCCCAAAAGAGGCCAATTGATATTTTTTCCACTTGCTAATGTCTTTCCCACCCAACAATTAACAATTCATTGCTTTGGTTTTGTTACTCTTGTTCTTGGGATTTCTTTCTTTTCTTTCTTTTTTTGCAGTGAGGGAGGCCAAACCCCACAGTGCTCAGAGTTGACCCTAGTTCTGTGCTCAGAGTATGAGAACTAGCAGTGCTCCCAGGGAACCATGTGGACTCCTCGGAGTCCTTTGGAGTGCTCGGAATAGAACCTGGGTATGCCACGTGCAAGGCAAGTACCTGAACCCCTGTGAGATCTCTCTGGTCCAACTACTCATAGGACAAAGTGTTGCACTGGTCCCTTCTTCAGTAATTCTGCTGAAGTTTTTCCAATAATAATCCTGTTCAATTCTTAAAGTTTTGAAAAAGCCCAGCCTTTCAGAACTATTTTGCTTGTGCTTGTTTCTTTGTTTTTGACTCTTGGGCCACATATGCAGTGTTCAGGGTTACTCCTGATTTGCACTAGGGAATTACATCTGGTGGGATTCTGGGAACCATAGGGATACTGGTGATTGAACCCGGGTCAGTTGTATTAAAGGCAAACACTCCACCTGCTGTACTATCATTCCAGCCTCCTCAGAGCCACTTCTAGAAATACATTTTACAGTGGAATTGAAAATGGTGATTGACCTTGCACCAATTAGAGAATATATTGATATGTTCCGAGTCTGGAGTCTGTAGTTGTCTATTGTTAATATTGATGAACCAATTCCCTTTAAAGGGGAAGTTGACAAGTGCTTCTCAGGTAAACAGGCCAGCCTGATTCCCACATTTGGTGTGTTCTACTGCCATCGCGTGGCCCCAGAAGGTACACTGGCCAGAATAATCTCATGCCATTCCAAGTTCTGCTATTAAAACAAATCAGACAGTATCAGATATGTTCAGGGTGTTATGGTCATAACTTGCTATAAGTGTGTGGGGGCATAGGGTATTTAGGATAGAGAAGGGATCAACTATGACAATAATAGTTGGAAATGATCACTGTGGACAAGAAATGTATGTTAAATGTAGGTAAAGAGATATACATGATGACCTTTCAGTATCTGTATTGCAGATCATAATGCCCAAAAGGACAGAAACAGAGACAGAGAGAAACAGAATAAGAGACAGATAGGGAAGGAAAGAGCCTACCACCAAGGCAGGGGGTACTGGGCGTGGGAGAGAAACTGGGGATATTGCTGGGTTGTGGGGAATGTATGCTGGTGAAGGGACTGATGTTGGAACACATTGATGACTGAAATCCTATCATGACAAACTTTGTAACTGTGTATCTCACTGTTATTCAATAAAAAAATTAAAAACACTTGAAGTAAATCAGAGACATCTCAGACATCAGCAGCCAAATAACAGTATGCAGTTCAGCCTGAATCCTCTAAACAGGCTTCACAGAACTATGCGTCACCACACAAGAGAAAGTCCTGATAGTTTCATTCACTTTGTGGAATTTTTTCTCTATTGATTAACAACAAACAATATTACATTTTCCTATATAATAGGATCAGAAAGTAAAGAAACATCACTAAGAGTCATTTTTAACATTTACCTTTTTAATAGGAAAAGTTAGACTAAGAAAGGAAACGTCATAGACAGGCATTTGTTAAAGGTCTCAGAGCTGGTTGGTAAATTCAGAGGAAAATCCTGGCCTTTGGTGAATCAGGTGTGTTTCTATGATTTGGCTCTTTTTTATACGCAAACATCTGGTGGGTTGGTCTGTGAGAACCGGGGGAATGCAGCCTGAGAGAGGGAAGGTAGCTAAAGTCCCGTCTTCATTCTACAGTGCAAAACAAAGTTCCAGGAAAAGCACCAAGACCAGGCACAAGGTGGGGTTTGCTGCCGCTTGGCTCAAGGGGAGGTTCAGAAGGCGGCAAACAGCAGACAGCTGTCATGGAACTAATATTTGCATCCAGATGAAATGCATGCATTCTGTTTCCTGTGTCTGAGACTTAAGAAAAAAGATACTTTTCAACAACGTTTTCCTATTTATGATGAAATTGCTTGTTAGTAAGCACAAGCTCTGAGATTAACGGTCCTAAGATTTGATCCTCCCCCAGAGTCCCCCCAAAATGAAAAATGAGTGTCCAGTGAGCAGTGTGTGTGTGTGTGTGTGTGTGTGTGTGTGTGTGTGTGTGTGTGTGTGTGTGTGTGTGTGTGTGTGTGTGTGTCTGTGTGAGTCTGGGGAGCAGGAAGGAGTGTGATCAATGGGTGCGTGCTGACCTCTAGTGGTCTCATTGGGAAAGTGCTGCTAATGGAACATGTTCCGACAACAGTTGCCCAGACCACAAGCAGTTCTGGAGAGTCTCTGGCTTTTGTCAGGAAAAGTTCATGGGACACCCAAAGTGGCAGGGAAAATAGGCAGATTTCTTCCCCTACCCCCACCACTCCGTCGTCTGGTCAGTATCTAAGATAGGCGACTTCCAGCTTACCTTCCCCAGTGCGAGACTGGGTGTGGATGAGTACCACTGAGGATGTCCCCAAACCCAAACAAACCTACGCACAACCAAACCGCAGTTGAACCAGGCACACTCTTCTGCTTCCACACTCACAGTTCTTGCAGATTGAAGAGCGCACCCAGACCTAGTCAGGCTCTGGCTACAGTCCTGCTGGTACAAATTCAACTCAACGGCAGACGTGAGCGTACAGACACACCCCAGAGTTCAGATGAGGCGGGTGAGGGACACCAGAGAAGTCATCGATAGCCCCAACACGGGCTGTGTCGACACAGCGGGTGTCCTCGAGCATTGGGGTGTTCAGGTTTGACCTGTAGGGTGACAAGGGCTTGGTTATTCATAGCAGGGGCCAGAGAGATAGTTCAGGGGATGAAGTGTGGCTCTGCTTGGGCTGACCTGGTTTGGTCCCTGGCATCATGTGTGATCCCCTGAGCACAGCCAGGAGCGATCTGGGAAAACAAATAGAGGAGTAAGCCCTGGCACTCCTGGGTGGGGTCTAAAAGCCTGTACTTAGACAGAGAGATACAAGTGTGATCTGAGATGCCAAGAGAAACTCACAGAAAGACTAGAAACTCTGAGAGATTAGAGTGATGAGTTTCCATCTCACAAACGCCCCAAACGCAGGAGACTGAGTTAGTGTCTGGACTGTAAGCCCCGAATCTCCATAGCAGACTTTATTTGTAAAGGCCTTTGAGACCAACCAACCTCCCTCCCTCCCCCTCTCCCCTTCCCTCCCTCCCTCCCTCCCTCCTTCCTTCCTTCCTTCCTTCCTTCCTTCCTTCCTTCCTTCCTTCCTTCCTTCCTTCCTTCCTTCCTTCCTTCCTTCCTTCCTTCCTTCCTTCCTTCCTTCCTTCCTTCCTTCCTTCCTTCCTTCATCGGTCCATTGGGGTGAGTCTTACTATAACTGTCTCTCTCTTCTTCTGGTTAATTTCACTCAACATGATCCTCTCCATGTCCATCCATTTATAGGCAAATTTCATAACTTAATTTTTTTCTGACAGCTGCGTAGTATTCCATTGTGTAAATGTACCAAATTTTCTTTTTCCAGTCATCAATTTTCGGGCACTCTGGTTGTTTCCAGATTATGGCTATTGTGAATAGTGCTGCTATGAACATAAAAGTACAGATGGTGTTCTGCTGTGTGTTTTTGGCTTCCCAGGGTATATTCCCAGGAGTGGTATGGCTTGGTCAAATGGGAGCTTAATTTCCAGTTTGTGGAGGAAAGTCCATATTGTTTTCCAAAAAGGCTGTACCAGTCGACATTCCCACCAACAATGCATGAGAGTCCCTTTCTCCCCACATCCACACCAGCACTTGTTGTTCTTGCTCCTTTGGATATGTCTGGCCCTCTTTCAAGGGAGACAGAGTTGTCAACCCGAAGGCCCATGTACCAAAGAGTTTGGACGCTTAGCTTGCAATGATTCTTTTATTTGTGGGTGAGGGGGTCACACCCGACGATGACTGGGGGGTTACTCCTGGCTCTGTACTAGGAAATTCCTCCTGGCGGTGCTTATAGGACCATATGGGATGCCTGCAACTGAACCCAAAGGCAAACCCATCCCGCTGTGCTACTGCTCTGGCCCCTTGCATTTCTTCTAACATTGGTTGTGAAGTCATGAGACTGGACAGTTGTTTGCATGGGGGTTGCTGCGGAATGTGTGTCACCTTTGAATATTAGCTTTAGAGTTTCAATATTTGAAGCCTGAAGATTTAGATGACTTTTAGGTTTTTTTTTAAAGCAAGGAACCCATGCTGATGATTCATCTTTGCCTTCAGCTTTTGATTCTTAATGCAAACACACAAGAGTTCACACAGGTATATGGAATTATCTTTTAATCTATAATTCATGAGAATTTGAAACTTACATATTCACTAGGATAAAAAATTTCCTCTTCAATCCTACTGAGGCCCAAGTGAGTGGTGTAAAGGTTTTGACAGTCTGGAACATTTCAGGTTTATATCTGACCTAATGCTATTTATGAAATAAATGAAAATTGTTTTAGAAAGCAACTGATAAGAGACTTATTTCATGGGCAGAACTGTTATTACATGAGCATGGCATGTCCTTGCTTATCTTTGATCAACTTCCCTTTAAAGGACTATGTTCTCTCTGAAAGGATTTTTAAAAAACTTTTTTTTGATAAACATTTTATTCTATTTATAATATTGTTTCTCAGACATTTATGCACACATCATTTTAACACCACACCCACCACCAGGGAGCCCACGTCCCTTCATCACTGTCCCAAGAACGTGTCCCACCCGACCCCAGGTAACCTCAGTTCTATAGAAATAAATCATCAAGTCATCAGTTCTATTTGGTATGGATTTTTTTTTCATTGTGGAGGTAGTGACAATTACAGCCATGTAAGTGAAATAGCTAAATTCCTAGAAGTCCACAAGAGTAAATCAATGATAAATTGATACAGTGAATTTTTCAAAACTCTATTTTTACCATATGTAAACTAAAATTATGAATTATTGTGTGCTGATATATTAAGATTTACATGACACAGATAAACCCTAAAAATGTAAAATTAATGAACAGAGTTAAGAAAAATCTTAGTGGAGAATCCAAACAGGCCTACAGAAACACAAAAGTGTATTTTATTTTACAAAATGGAATATTAGCTTTGCATTTGGCGGTAGTACGTTGTAGATACAATGGTGTCAGTAAATAAGACAGTCTTAGGATTTACTGAGTTAGTTGGCGCTGGTTTAATGTTCTGTGTTACTGCTTTTGCTCATTGGTCTGGTTGGCTTCTGCATATCTTCCGCATGGGTTTGCTGGGAGCCTACTGTGCCCATCAATCTGTGCTGTTAGCCCACACCACGTCCCCACCCTCAGGGACTCGCTGAGGAATTAGGCTGGGAATTGCTCTTTTACTTTCTTCTGCATCTTTCCCTAATGATAAGATTCATAATTCCTTAATTTATTTTTATTCATGTCATTTTTTTGTCATAAATTGTGTCCTTAGATACCTGTTCCCTTGATATCTCTAGACTTACTATATAACAAAACTGGGGTCTCTAATACCTGTGGGAAAACTTTTAGAGAGCTTCCTTTCATCCAGATATTTACTAATCACTATTCAAATGGTAGAAACCAATTATATATCCATAAAATTATGAACAGAATATGTCCAAAGATGAAGATGTTTTTGATGTTTAATGGGTTTAACATGAACAGATATTTGTATATTAGGCCAGGTACATTTTTTCTGTTCTGGAAGATTTTGTATCTCAGCACAGACTTTCATTTTTTTGTTGTTTGTTTTCCTTATTTGGGTCTCGCAGGCTATACTCAGGGGTGACTTCTGTCTCTGCACTCAGGAATTACTCCTGGTGATGCTTGTGAGTTATATGGGATGCCGGGGATTGAACCTTGGTTAACCTGGTGAAAAGCAAATGATCTCCCAGCTGTACTATGACTCTGGTCCCAGTACAGACTTCCTTCTGTAATTCTTTGTGTCTGCAGTGATTTGCAAAATAAAGACTGCAGCAAAGAGTGAATGATGTAAGCCCAACCCACTCTTCCTCTCCATTCTTACTTTCCTCCTGTAGCTAATATGCCAAACATGCAACATGCCTATGTCCAATCTCTTAATGCTCCCATGTTGCCTTGCTGATGTTAGCCTCTGAGTGGATGCTTGAGATAGAGAGCCAGGCACGAAAAGAAAGGGACAGGTTTCAGAATACACCATGGAAATCTGCACTAGAGCTCTCTAATTGCTTGTGGTTGGGCCTACCCCAGACTCACATGCGTTGGTGAAGAACTTATTGAACCAAAGTCATTTTTAAGCACCTTTCAGGAATTGTTTGTTTCAGTTTGATGAATGTGCAATGTTGTTCAAAACCGTCTGTTGTGGCCCACTACATCAATAGTTTTATTAGTAGAATTAGTAGAATTTCCCTCTGGTTTTTAGCATATTGATTTCCTTTTTGTACTGATATATCACTTGTCACTTGTCACTTGTTTCCTGTTGTTAATCGATTTGTTTGAGTAGGTGCCAGTAATGACTCCATTCATTGGGAATGAGGCCCATTATTGTTATTGTTTTTGGCATATCGAATATACCACGGGTAGCTTGCCAGACTCTGCCGTGGCTCTGGGTTCATCCCAGGGGGCCCAGTCTTTTTCTATATCAGGCCATCAACCATCCAGGGCCCACGGGGCAGAGCCCTGTGTGTAGACAATTCTGTCTCCTGTCTGCCACTTGTTGACACAGGTGGGCACTGCAGCCACACCTGCAACCTCAAGGGGCAGTTACTGATATATATATATATTTATAAATATATATATCTATCTATCAGTATATGTGAGTATATATATATGTCAGTATATATATCATATATAATTATATGCATCAATATATCAATATATATTGATATATATAATTATATATATATTAATATATCCATATATTGATGCATGTAATTATATATATCATATATATTGATATATATATAATTATATATATAATTATATATTGATATATATATAATTATATATATAATTTCTTTTTGGTCAGAATGAGATAAGAATAAAGACTAGATCAGTTACATGTAGTCCACTGTCTGGTTATTCAAAAATCCTATACTCAGGGACATATGGGGAGAGGATATATTTTCAATGCAGTCTTAGGAAGGATTTATCCATTGAACTTAAATAATTTCCTAGACTAAAACTGAATATTGAGATAACATGATTCACTGCCTGGGAACACTGACCAGACAGAAGAGAACTCACTTTCTTCAGTGAAGGTCAACATACAGATGAAGCTCTATATTTTGCTCACAGCTGCAGATAAGGGACCAACTGGCTTTTCGTGGTGACGCAGAAAGAAGCCAGTTGCATTCCTCAAGAAATTTCCTAGAAGCGGAGGCCAATTTGGGGTTTTCTTAGGAAATTGTGCTTCACAGAGAAATGTAGAGTGTTAGATATCAATGAGGGATAGCAAAATTTATACTGAAAGAAAGAGTGGCACTTAGGCAGAAAGCACAGATGTGAAAACAAAAGATGAAAACATGAGCAAACTTTACTTTTAGGGGTGTGTTGAGTAAAACATAATAGATTCCTTTTCAAATAGTGGCCATAGAATGCAGTAGATCTGAAGACCTACTCCCATGACTTAATGTGGGACAATGGGCTATGTTACAAAGACTCAAATATATGGGCAAGACATAGGTTTTCCAAGAAATGTTACAGTACAGCTAGAAATGAGTAAAAGAGAATAACCTGCAAAGGGATAAGGGAGAGGTTAAATAGCTCAAATTGGTGTCTACTTCATAAGGAACCATTCTGGGAAATTTATGGCATTCGAGACTGTTGCAGGACTCCTTTAAGGGCATTTGGCTCAAAACATTAGCACACTAAAGGGCCTAGGTGAGGTGCAGGGAGGGATTATCTAAGGACATTTAACACTCCCTGCTTTCCATAACAATGGGAGGAAGGCCTGAGTTGCATGGGTATAAACCAGCCGGTTTTCACTCTCCGCGCTTCTTTGGGGGCTGTCGCTCGCTGTGAGCGGTCGCCCTGCTTGGAAGTGTTCTTCTCCTTTCCCAAAGCCTACGCCGCGTGGTGGTCGCCATCTTGGCCTACACGTGGCTGGGGTTCTAGCCTGGAATCCTAAGCATCGGGTTTTTCCTTTTGCTGATTTGTATGCCTGAACCTGTGATAAGTAAAGTCTTTTAAAACCTCATCGGATCCCTGAGTGCTCATCCATTCCTCGCCGGCTCGGAGGTAGAAGGGAACTCGCTTCCCGGCACTGTCGGGGACCCCCGGAGCGCCCGACACGAGACAATCTAAAGTAGTATGTTGCAGCAATATAAATTACATAATCATAATGTTCAGGTTGAGTGTGCAAAGCTCGAGTATGAGTATGTTTTAAAAACATAAATTTGGGGTTCCTTTAAGATGAATTTAATCAGCCCTACTGAATCCTGCAGTCTGCCCTGGCATATGCAAAGAGGTTTAGAAAGGTTAGGGCTTCCTTTTATCTGATGTCAGTTCCTCTCCAGCCATCCCACTATCTATTTTAATTGGATACCTGTTTACTCAGAAGGATTTCAAATGACCCACTAAATCTACCTGGTTCTCCACCTTTTCACTTCTGCGCATCATTGCCATGAATATTATCTACTTCTTATGAGGTTTAATGGATGATTTATATTTTCCAGAACTTTCACTTTTATCTAAGTTGTAAGGTATCATCATGCTTCAATGGTTGTGCCCTCTGGTGCATTCAAGACCAAAAGTCATTCCCCAAGTTGGTGGACAGAAGAATGGCTGACAGGATGATGGCTGCTGATGATTTTAGTGAAATCCGCAGGGCTAAAATGGCATCTGATGATTAACAGCTTTGTAATGGTCTAGGTCATAGTGATTCAATTAAAAATATTTTTTAAATCCGAGTAATTATTTTAAAAATTATATATATGTAAGGCAAGAGAAACTGTTCTAAATGCAGGATGTGGGACAAGAATAGAACGAGAAACTGTGCAATGACAGATTAACAGAGGGGAAACAAAGGAAAAATTGAACATAAGGGAGTTGGGAGTGACCCTGGAGAACAGGGAAGGACTCAGGAGCACTGCAGTGGGGATAATAGTGTTTGCAAGAATGAAAGTCCATTCCGCTACTATAAGCTTTCTGCGAGGGAAAAGAGAGCCCAGGGTCAAACCTAAACTACTCATAACTATGGAGGGACAATGAGTCAGCAAGTTCTGTTAACAAAACTATAGCAATCATGAAACATAGGGAGACGCCTTTTCATTCCGTCTTTCCCCAACGCTGGAGTGGTGTCTCCGAAGGCTTCTTTCCTCGGGAAGAATCCCTGGAGGATTGTTCAACAGGGTGGCACCAGCCAGGTGGCTCAGGAGCAGTGCCAGCAGGATTCCAACAAAAACTGACTAGTAAATATTTCTATTTTTCATGCAGGTGTCCTCTTGTTCTACATTACTGCAGATGTGTTGTCATGTTTGTTTCCAGTGCTGCTTAATTTTGTGTTTATTCTTTACCAATCTAGTTAGAGATCATAGTTTTTAAAGAAAAAACGGTTGTGTTCATTAAATCAATTCTTAGTTAATATCCCTATTTTCCTCCACACTTGCTTCTTATTTTCACCTTTATCCTTAATATTTCTTTAATTTAAATGGAATAGTCCCATATCTAGTCTAGAGAGGGATAAATGAAAGTATGACCATAAGAAATTGCTAAGTCAGAATATTATAAACGTTTTGTGATTAGGGAGTTTGGGGAGTTTAGTTCTAGTAGCATTTTTCAGTTCTCTTATGCTTACCTCATATTTTATAGACAGATATATGTAAACTTTTTAACAAATTTCACTGTATTCATTTCTGTTTGATATCATCAAATCCAGAGATACATTTCTTTCTATGGTTCCATGTTAGTTTTGTCAAGTGAAAAAAATAAAGTGATTCTTTCTGATGCCAGTGGGGCTTCCCTAGGTGACTTATGCGAAGTGGGGAGGAGAGAAGTGAAGAAAATCGGCCATTTTCTCTCAGCCCACCTCTGCCTCCCCAGGCCCCCGGGGAATGGCAGGGAAATCTAGGGCTAGTGAGAGAGTGCTGCGACCCTTGCTCCTTGCAGGAGAGGAAAATCCATCCTAGACTTTACTAAGGCCTTTCTTGTCCTTCGCCTTTGCCTCTCAGAAAAGAATTTCCAGGAGAAGACAGGCAGTAAAGTGTAACAGATTTTATTTGGAAGTTCTGAAAAGGGGGTGGGGAGCAGAGCATGGGGCGGGAAGAGGGAGAGAGAGAGAGAGAGAGAGAGAGAGAGAGAGAGAGAGAGAGAGAGAGAACAAGAGTAGAGTGAGAGCCCCAGTACACATCCCAGCATTAAGTAGGAACATCCACATTTCAAGAGGGAGACTCTTGCACCATATGTATGTGCTTGGACAGCACATGTGCCCAGCAGCCACACGTGGGCACAGGCAACACAGGATGTGCTTCCTTTGTTCCAGTTGTATTTTGGAGAGTTTCACCTAAACAGCTCCAGTTGGAGCTTTGTACCTAGGTAAGAGTTTGTTGCTAGTGTGGTTGCCATGGGATAGAAGCTGGGAGCAATTTATAATCTTTGATATTCGTTCCCTGGCCTTTATTACTGCTGGAGGGACTCTGTTGTGGGGTTGGGGGTGTCCAGCCTTCTCTGGGTCTGTGCTGGTGAAGGTCTTATCAGGCATTAGGTCCTTTTTTTCCCTTTTTTTGCTTTTTAGGTCACACCTGGGAATGCTCAGGCTTTACTCCTGGTTCTGTACTCAGGAATCATTTCTGGCATTGCTCAGGGGACTGTATGGGATGCCGGGTATCAAACCTGGGTGGGATTTGTGTTGTGCAAGGCAAATGCCCTATCTGCTGGACTTTTCTCAGACCCAGGACACCTGTGTCCACAAGGTGGGTCCTGACAACCTTGGAGCTAGTTGGTTTTATTACTTCCCAAAACTCATTGTTCCTACCCATCTACCAGCCTGCCTTCTTCATTGTATGTTTTTAAAATTGTCTTGACTGAACTTCTTCTGATCCATAGGCATGCAAATACTTTTTATTTTTATCAGGAAGTGCTATTTTTCAAGAAATAGTGTGAAATATTGGTTTGATCATTGGATTTAGATGGCACATGGTTGGCATTATTTCAAAAAATCCAACTAGATGTAATAAACACTCTTATTTAAAAAATAATTTTTTAAAAATAGCTTAGGCTGTCCTGGTTCTGGAGAAGCCTTATGATTTATGAATAATCAAAGAATCATGCTTTGTTAGTTGGCAGAAATGAGTCATCCTTGGCCCAGCTGCTAGTGGAGTGAAGGAAACAGGAAAAAAAAAGCAAGGATGGAGCTAGGATCTTGGTGTACTTCTGTGGAAAAGGTGGTCAGGTGTTTGGAAGCTGCTGTACCTTGCAAATACTTTTTGGAAAGGTTGGCTGCCAGATTAGAAATGGAATTAAACTCCTGCAAGGAAGCAGAGACAGAAAGGATTTATCGACATCTCAGGTTTGCCAGCACAGAAATTGCCCTGCCCAAGTTTCAATTCTACTCGCTGGTGACAAAATTCTGCATTTTTTGCTTTTGTAGTGATGGATCTTAGTGTGATTACCATTGATGGTGCATTAAATATTTTAACATGAGGCTCATAAATCACAAGCTATGATCTCCAGTTGGAGTTTTCCATAAAGAATGACTCGAGGGACTCTGCATCAAGTCTCTGGATTCAGAACAGAGATAAAAGATTTGAAAGATATTTGTGATCTGAGCTCTGTCTGCCAAGTTTAGATCTTACTACGCTTCAGTTTTAGATCTCAAAAATAGAAAATATCCCTTGATTAATTGATTTCCAAGTGCTTTGCAAATATATCACAAAATTTAGCTATGATCGACAAGTCATTTCTTCTGTTTTGTTTTCTCTTTGTGGTCATGAGAATTTTAATTAAAAATCGTTTTGTTTTTATTATTAGAGTTTTATTTTCAAACCATTCTCTATGCAAGAAGTATCTTTTATGGTTATGTTCCCCTCTTTCTCCCTCTATGCCTTCTCTAATCTTTAAGGAGGTGCTTGGAGAAGTGCTGGGCATATTTGGACAAGTGGAGTCCCTGGAAATCTTAGTCGTGGATGTTTCGGTGATAAGACAGAAGAGCAAAAGATACGACAAACTCGTATTCCTTTCATGTACACCGCATTTCTATCTACCATCCTTTCCATACTCTTGAAACACATTTGATTGATTTTGTGTTCACATGCATGCATGGCATGGGTTGTCACTCTTGTAAGTATAGCGTATATAACAATGAAATCAGGACACCGCCATAGGGCCAGAGTACATACCATGCATGCTCAAGGCTCCAGTGTCTAGCCCCAAGTGGTCCTCCTGGGCACTGCTGATTGTGACCTGTAACCTCTGAGTGCTAATGAGCCTGAGCAGCATCTCATGGCTATGCTAACATTGACTGAACATAGCTGTGAACACCTCCTATCACCTTGAACATTGCTTGGAAGTCTTAACCCCAAGTTTGACCAATTGAAAAAACACCATGAAACTGTCAATGGCCACATATTTTTCATCCAGCCCACAATATCCTTACTTTGCTCTTCTAATGGATGCATATATCCCAATTAGATATTATGATCTTTCCAGATCATTTTTTCATTTACCTACTATTAATAATATTGGATTTGTTTTTTAAAACATTTTTTTTTCATTTACCTACTTTCGTAATATTTGATTTTTTTTAATAAATGGTGTTGAATCACACCCCTACTACTAGCCCTGGGTTTTTGTATTGCTAATGGGGGATTGTTGTTTTCTCCTTCCTAGAAGCTTTTTTTACAAATCCTTATGCCAAGGATTTTTTTTTATATAGGCACAGGAAGATAGCTGGGTGGTGCAGTTGTGAGTTAACTAACTCTGAATTTGTTATCACTGGACATCCCATCATATTTTATAACTAGATGCCTAACTGCCCTTAGATTTATTCTAATTCCACACACCTCAGAGATTCTCTATATGGGACTGAATAATACCAGGAAAAGAGATCACCTTGGCTTAGAAATGGGACAACTAATGCTTTGAGAACAACATCTTAGAGTAAACCTTGCTCTGGTCAAAGTTTAGAGCAAGGTCAGAGAAGCACTGTTCTGACCTAAGATAAGCTCTCGATCTCCAGACAGCCAGAGTGGAGCATTTAGGAATGTTGTCTTGCCTTCTATGAACTCCTTTCTGTTTGACTGTAGGGCCCTGAGGGAATGATCAGTCTGGTAAGAGAAACGTAGTCTGGGTCATATGATGTGATCTCCCTGGAAAGGTCACCCTATAAATTTAATCTTGGTTGTAGATAAAAGCCTGTCTTTCTTAGTGTGTTTATAAAAAATGACTAGAAATATTATTGAAATGATTATTTACCAGCCAAAGGTTTCTTACTCTACTGATGATGGTTCTGCCCCAGTAGTGGGAGTGGGGAATGCCTGTTCTTACCTCATTGTTCTCAACATAAAAGAGACCTTTGTTAATGCCCTACCCCCCAGCCTCTGATTCTGATTGATCTCTAGCAGTTTTTGGTTTCAATGTGTGTGGTGTGTGGAGTGAGTTGGAGTAAGGAGGTGTGTAGAATTAAAAAGCTATAGATTTTCCTAGAACTCATGGTCTTACTCTCTTTGTTCATTGACTGGAGGGGATGTTTTCGACCCTTAACATAACAGGGAACCTGGCAGACCTAAATACTGTTGGGATCCCCAAACAACCTCAACAATGTGGGATGTAGAAAAAAATAGAATCCATTTTCAAAATATGCTGAACCATTTCTATATACTGTTGATATCTGGATGGAAGATTAAAATTTCAGAGGTGAATAGTTTTCTTGCATTGGCTAGCAATTATCATTATCCATCTGAAAGTTTTGCTTGAAACCTTGAAACAATGAAACATCATTCTCAGATTACTTTGGAAGAACGGCTTCAACGCTTCCAGATATCCACAATGATGGGATTTGGTGAACACTCTGCTCTCTGCCTTTAGGAGACTGATTTTTTGGGAACTTATTTATTTTATATGTTAATTATTTCACAGTGAGATGCACAGTTCCAAAGCTGTCTGTGATTGGGTTTCAGTCATGCAATGTTGAAAGCACCCGCCCCATCACCCAACCCTTCACATTTCCCACCACCAATGTCCCCAGTTTCCCTCTAGCCCTTTCCCTTACCCTTCCTGCCTATATAGCAGACATTTTTCTTCTCTTATTTTATCTCACCATGTTAACCAAGAAGAGCTTGACCTGCACAATTGCGTACTGCAGTGGCAGCCAAAATTACTGCAACCTAAGGCTCCTAAGCACAGGTGCCAGATCAATACCTCACCTCAGAGTCCACATTTTCACAAGCTTCGGACTCCTATGTACATCTAAGTCTGATTTCTACTGATGGGAAGAGGTTTTTTGGTAGGAGAAATTCAGAAATAGAGAGGAGACTTGGCAGGAATGAAAAATCCCCAAATTGCAGGAGATGTTGTTCAAGTCATTTTTATGTGCCTCGTCTTTAATGTGCTTCATTTTATACTTATTAACCAAGAGGCTTGATAAATACCAAGGATTGAAGCTACCTGGGAGTTTTTATATTTCTTAACTTGTTCTTATCCATTTACTTCCGTTGTTAAAAAAAAAAGAATGTGTGATAAAACTGAATTAGTAGCCTCAATTAAGTGGAATTTGTTCATTAGCTGATAAAACTGTAGTAACTTCTTTTGTGCTATATGCAGTGAAAATAAAAAGAATAATATATAGAAATTGTTTATCTGAAAATCATGCTTAGAAATAAAAACATTATAATTCATCTTTCAGAGAGAATCATAGAGTACTTAAAATGGGACCATGTAGGAAAGCATATATAATTTATTTTAAAGAATCACTTGAATTGGAAAAATGGTCAATATCTATAATGAAAATTGGGCTAGAAGATCATTTAGAAATATAGTCATCATATTTAAAAAAAAAAGAAACCAAGACACATAATTAGTTGACAACCATTTTATATCTGGTAAAGAGGACCTGTTTCAAAAGTTATCTCAGGGCTGGAGGCACCGTACAGCTGTTCGGCTATTTGCCTTTCCCTTGGCCAGCCTGGGTTGCATCCATGATGTACATATGGTGCTCTGAGCCCTGCTAGGAGAATTCTGTAATGCAGATTAGTCCCTGGTTGCCATCAGGAGTTTCTCCCAAACCAGAAAATATTAGCCCTGAATGTCAATATAGTATATATTTACTATACTGTGAACTTGTCCCAGTTACAAACAGTTTTGTTGTGGATCTTCACAATCACGATCTTCCCGTTGATCATCTATTTGCTAGAGCGGGCACCAGTAATATCTCTATATGTCCTGTCTCATGCCAGTAGAGCCAGGGGCATCGGCTTGCTACAGGAACATAAAGAGCCTCAAACCATCATATTAGGTCATGGGAATGACCTAATATAATTGTTACTGGAATTTGGCATATCATATACAACACGAGAAGCTTGCCAGGCTTGTCGAGCGGGAGGCAAACTCTTTTAAACACCTCCAAATAAAGCATTTATTGATGAACCGCGCTGCCGCAGCGGCCGCGAGCAAGGCTGTGATGGGCTGGTCTACTGGGTGGAGTTCTGACGAGAGGGAAGTCCAGAAGTGGAAAATGGCGGCACCCGTGGAGTGAGGAGGGGTGGTCTGGCTTGTTGTGAGGCTCGGCCGAGGTGGTGGGCCAGGGCTAGAACCCGCCATGCCTCCCGACTGCCCTCATGAACATGGGGCAGAGCTGTTCCTTGCTCTCCCTGTGCAAAGCTGTTCATGAGGCAGTCGGGAGGCATGGCGGGTTCTAGCCCTGGCCCACCACCTCGGCAGAGCCTCACAACAAGCCATACCACTGCTCCTCACTCCACGGGCGCCCGCCTTTTTCCACTTCTGGACTTCCCCTCTCGTCAGAACTCCACCCAGCAGACCAGCCCATCACAGCCCTGATCACCGACACCCACCCTGCCGCAGCTTTTTCCTCAATCCGGCCCAGGTATGCTGGTCCAGAGACTCTCACACATGGGGCAGAGCTGTTCCTTGCTCTCCCTGTGCAAAGCCATTGTGGATCTTATGCTATAAAATTGGAAAGGGCATGAAGATTTTTCTATGCAAAAGAGAACATTAGTTAAAGGAAAAGGAGTTTTGTGAAGATTCACCTATTCATTTAATAAATATGAAATTTATTGGTTGAACCCCTACAGCACTTTATAACTGTCAATAGTCATCAAAATAGTGTCTTGGCTCTGTTGAGTCTTAGAAATAGGTACTAGACATGGGTAATAAATTTGTAAATTCATCTCAGATCATGGAGACAGTAATGATGGAAAAGCAGTACTATTGCATTGTTTCTGAATCTTCTACAATTCCAAAGGGCTCCTAGAGAGGAAGTGACCTTTGAGGGAAGAAGGAAGTGAAGGGTGGGTCACAGGGCAATCAGATAGAGACTATGTGTCTATGGGAATGTCCCTCATGTATCTGATTCATTGCAAATGTATGACTCCTTCTGGGCTTGGAGACCTTCCAGTACTTAGGAGATTTTCAGCATTTTCTTAGAAAGTTAATCATTCTGTATGATTCAAATTTCCCTTCAGTGTCTGCACCTGTGCAACATGAAAATACATGCATAGTTACCAAAAAAATCACAAATTGGCAATATCCAAATGACTAGAAAGAGTTGGAGTGATATTACAGTGGGTAGGGGATTTGCCTTGCATGCCACCAAACTGGGTGTGATCCCAGCATCTCATATAGTCCCCGCGTACTTCCAGGAGTAACTTGTGAGTGCAAAGCCAGGAGTATCCCCTGAGAATCTCTGGGTATGATACTCCAAACAAAACAAAACAAATAAAAAAGAATAGAAGGGTGAATACTCAGGAAGGGGATACTGCTCTGTAATAAAAGAGATGAATTTTAGGAAATTAGTCAACTAAATGAGCCAAGAAAGCCAGGCTGCAGATATGTGAGGTCGAGAACCAAACAGGATTTGTCTCTGGTAACTGAGGACAGTCATAATGTCTGGCAGTTGGGGATGGATGGGAACAGAGTGGATTGAAGTCTTACAGAAATGTTTCTCTTGTTTTGGTTGATGGTCATGTGGTTTCACAGTATTATCAAATGATATCCAATGGAAAACTTACGGAAAACACATTTTAAATGTGTTTTGTAAGTCAGTGTAAATCAACCTTCATAAAGAACAGTTCTCTCTGTCATCAAAGGAATTGACCTTTCCTTCAGTAACTCATTTCCACATATTCACTGCTATAATTTGTGTGTGTGGATATTTATACACATACACACATATATTCGCAAGCAGGTTGATGAAGGGGGTCTGGTAATATACTTGAAAGCTGAGCCCACAGAGTATGAAGCATTGGACACAAAAGACCCTTTTCAGAGCCTTGAGATGCAGAATCCCAGGCCAAGTGCAAAGAGGTTTCCTGCGAGGAGAGGGGACTGGACCCAATGGGGAAGCGGCTCCAGCACTGCAACTATGGCCACCCAAGAATATCAAGAGAAGACTGTCAACGGCCCCACACTTCCCCTTGGCAACTACCCTAGCAACGGACTAAAGAGGTGGGAAAGGGCTGTAGGGGCCAGAGGGAGAAGCATGCACGCGCTGCCAGTGCCCATGCTGTGAGGCTCCTGATGACCAAGACCGCATGTCTCCTCTCCTAGATGTTCACACTTTGACATTCAGCATTGGGCGGTGTACTGGCTCTCTCTCTGGGGCAGCCACTGCTCTCTCTGAGCACACAAGGTTTACCTACCTTTCCTTAACTCACTGCACTTCCCTAAAAACTTAATATACTTCTCTGTTTGTCTCCTCCTAAAATTCTTTTCTCTGAGGGAAAGTGGACAAACCCAACAAGCTTAGATAAGGTCTGGCTTTCTTTTCCCCCAAAGAGCAATGCCTTGCTTCAGTGAGTCCATGGTGCTCTGAAAAATTGGCTGGCGAGGGGGTGGTCCTCTCTTACCTGATCAGAACAAGTGCATCCCAGGAGTAACTTGAGGGCTGCCTTCTGGGGCAGTAGGGACAGGAGCAAGTGTGCCTTGAGGGGCTCAGGGATGACTTCCATCAATCCTCAACCTTCTAGGTGCCTCCCAAGGTGACGGAAGTGGGCAGTGAGAAAGCAGTGGATTTCTTCCTTGAGGATACCCCCTCTGTCCTCCCCACTGCACATAACCTACCAGAGGAATCTTAATATATATGAATATATCTTCATAAATAAATTAGCAAATGCTGGAGATCAGAGGTGACTACAGGAGTATGCCATCTGCACAGCAGGCCTGGCAAGCTACCCATGTCGTATTTGATATGCCAAATACCAGTAACAATTATAGACCTCATTCCCATGACCTGATGGAATGGTTTGAGACTCTTTATGTTCCTGGAGCAAGCAGATGCCCTTGGGCTCTACTAGCATGAGATAGAATATATGGAGATGTTACTGGTGCCCACTCGAGCAAATCAATGATGAACGGGAAGACAGTGACAGTGATGCAGTGAAATAAATTAGCAGATTAAGTTGTGCACTAATTATTATCTTAAGAGATATTCTTATTGGCTAACAATGAGAAACATCTTCAGGATGTGTGGATGTCATATTAGAGTGTGGCTTATGATTGTGAGGATTTATTCATTATATCTTGTTCCTCCGATAAGGCACACCAGGTGAATCATCTCAGATTAACAATCACCTTCACCTTCCTAGAATGTCTGTGAACTGCCTTGAGAAGAAGTTCAGAAAGATTCCGAAATCCCTCCAGGGAATAGCCCTTTGAGAGATCTGAGGAATAATTAGGCTCCTCGCTGTCCACAGTTCCCCCTGCTCCTAACAGCACTCATTTTCGAATGGCCAGATGATGTTATGCGAGACTGGTACAGTTGTGGCCTTGAAACAAGGACTGTAAATTATTGGGCAAAGAATTTCTTTACCTTTACTGTTTCCTTTGTCTTTTCTAGCCTGCAATAATACGTATGCACCGCAGGAGGGCGCCAACATCACATCGTTTCCAGAATGCACTTCAGTTATTGCTAACAATACAAAACTGTATTGTTAGCAATTTGTATTGTTAGTAATTGAGCTCCATCCAAGAGAAAACCTGATATTTCCCCTTTAAGTTTCATCAGTAAATGCTCAAGATGAGAGCCTTCTACCGAGAGTATACCACCTACACGACAGAGCCTAGCAAGCTACCCGTGTTTTATTTCTTATGCCAAAAACTAGTAAAAATGATGGACTTCAATTTCATGACCTGAAGAATGGTTTGAAGCTCTTCCTGTCCCTGGAGCAAGCAGATGCCCTTGGGCTACACTTGCTTGTGACAGGACGTATGGAGATATTACCTGTGCCCACTAGAGCAAATCGATGAACAACGGGAAGACAGTGATACAGTGATACAGTGATACAAAACTGTATTTTCTTTCTTTTTGTATTGTTCCTATTGGAACAATACAAAAATGGTTCCGTTTGGAACAATACAAAAAGTGTTCCTATTGGAGAGTTTTGGATGTCTTTTTTCCTCTCTTTCTCCCCCCAGATATAGTTTTCATTTCATCACTCCTTACTGGGAAGTGGTCTGAAAATCACCCGAAGCATATTCTCTGTGCTGTTCCAGTATTTTCTTTCTTCTCATGACAATGTTAACAGTTTCTTACTATTGCGATTCCCTTAAAAAGGAGTGATGTGAAACATTGAATTGTTTCCAAAAATCCACTAAGCTTTTCAAAAGAACACCATGCTCTAAGGCTTTATTAAGCAGTGTCATACCCAGTATCCAAATATGACACATACTTACACATACTTGAGTTAAAACTGGATAAAATGAAAAATCCAGTTCTGTAATTGCAAGGGGCATTCAAAGTCCCGATGATCACATGGGATCAGTATTCCCCTGTTAGGCTGCGCAGGTACACTGCATGTCATCATCACAGAAATTCCTATTGGAGATTGCTCCCATTGGAGAGTGCTCCTCAGGGACTTCTCCTGGAGAGTGCTTCTATTGGAGAGTACTTCCATTGTAGAGTGTTCCTATTGGGGAGTATCCCCATTGGAGAATGTGCCTCTTTTGAAGAGTCATCCTGTTGGAGAGTCCTTGAGGAGGGAGCTCCTTGGAGAGTGCTCCTATTAGAAACTGCTCCTTTTCCTCGGCAACTACTGCAGTACTACACGGTTAGAGAAGATGTTTAGAGAATTGTTTACTTTGAATCACTGTGGACTCTAAACATTTTGCTACTCTAAAGATCACATCACTACACACAGCCTCCCTCATCGCTGTGGGTAGCTAAACAAATGTCTCAGCATCGGCCTCAGATTCCACTGTCAAACAAAACTCCTCTGTGATTCCCTGAGCCTAGTAAGCAGCAGTTTAGATGTCCAAATGCAGAAAGTCTTAAAGGGTGAGGCCCCTATCATTATTTTTATCTTTTTTGCCATACCCAATATTGCTCAGGACTTCTTCCTGGGTATGTGCTCGAGGATCACTCCTGGTGGTGGACCTTATGGGGTGCAGGCTATTGATGGAACAGGGCTCAGCTATGTGCAAGGCCTTAACTCCCTCTCTCTCTGAGCCCCTTTGTTCATTTTTAAAAAGAACAGCATTAGGATCTAGGGCATAGTAAAATTTAAAATGTAGTAGGAATTAATGCATATAAACAATTTTTAAAGGCCCAGATTATTCTTATGAGACCTATATTTAATTCTGATGGAATATATTTGTGTTGGAGTACATGGGAGTGATTTTCAAACTAAAATTAGGAAGAAAGTTTGCCTCACAGTCCTCTTAAAGGAAAAACATTTCTATTCTGTTGACTCTCAAGCTTGTAATCTAATGAATGGGAGGAGCAGGTGCTGTTTATTTCTTCATAGGCAAAGAGACAATTTTCCTAATTTGTCACTGGGAGAAAAAAAAATATAGCCTGGTCTCCTTTAAGATGAGGACTGGGCAGAGGCTGGTTTCTAAGGGATCATCCATTGATCTCTGTGAAAAAAAAGTGATGCCTTCTTATCAGGGCCTGTCAGGCTTCCTAGACGGGCGGGCTCAGTCAACATCCTGCAATCCAGTCTGATCCATATATGCACCGATCCAGTTGGTTGCAAACCTCGACCATTCCGTAACAGGTTGGTAGAATGGCAGGAATCAACACCAGGGCACCATGTTAGAGGGGTGTGTGCTGAGCCCAGAGTGTTCCTGTCTGTCTGCCCACACCAGATCTTCAACAGGGGACATGGTTCTCCTGCTTGTTGTCCTGGGAATAAAGAACTGAGCCTGTGGGCCGCAAGTGTGCTCCTGTGCTCAAGGTCATGTGTTGCTGATTGGGAGAGCTGTTGGATGACAGGCCCAGCTAGCTTGGGAGATTTGCTGTTTTACCCACTCACAGCTTAATCTACTCACATGTTCTTAAGCCACAGTTCATTCTTATGAGATCTATCTTCTACATAAACACTGATAGAAGGTGTGGTAGTTACAGAAGTCACCTTGACTCTGAATAACTTTTTGACTTACTATTATACATCTACTAAGACTTCTATGTTATCTAGATTGGGCACAGCTCCTCTTTGTATCCACTGCACCCAGCATGGGACAGTTTGAATTCACCAGGAGACTACCAACCTGACTACTTTGAGACTATCGCTTAAGATCATAGGAATGATCATACTAGTTTGCCCTCAAGCAGGCGAGCTTGGAGTGTGACCCTTTCAGTACCCAGAGAACAAGATACTCAGAATCACCCTGGTGCAAATAATAAATAAATAAGTAGAACCTTGTGGAATCCATCTAGATTACATGAAGCCCATGATTAAGATGTATTACTTTATATCTGCCTCCCCTCTCTCTCCAGTGTTTGCATAAGAGATAATTTTATTATCTCTTAGCAGCCACGAGGAGACCAATGTGGACAGCAGGGACCACAAGAAAGTCTCCATGGCCACCAGTATATGCACCAGGGGTCAAACCCAGGGCCTCAAGCAAGAGAGCTGTGCTTAACCACTAAACCTTATCCCCAACTCTCATAATTTTACAAGATATCTTACAAGATTGTGTATTGATAAAGAAAAGTGCCCTCTGGGTTTTGTTGTTGCTGTTGTTTCAGGGCAGAGCTGCTACTTGCTCTCCCTGTGCCCAGCTTATCACGAGGCATCCGGGAGGGATGGCGGGTTCTAGTCCTGGCCCGCCACCCCAGCAGGAGCCCTCACAAGAAGCCAGAGGAACCCCGCCACCCATGAGGGCCTCCATTTTCCACATTTGGACTCCCCTCTCCTCAGAGCTCCACCCAGCAGAAGAGCTGATCACAGCCCAGCTCAGCTCATCAATAATTGCTCGAGTTTTGAGGTGACTACTAGAGTATCCCACTAGCAAGGCAGAGCCTGGCAAGCTATCCGTGTCATATTTGACATGCCAAATTCCAGTAACTGTTATAGAACTCATTCCCATTACCTGATGGAATGGTTTGAGGCTCTTTATGTTCCTGAAGCGGGATGATGCCCTTGGACTATCTCGCATGTGACAGGACATATTGAAATGTTATTACTGGTGCCCACTCGAGCAAATCAATGATATATGGGAAGACAGTGATACAGTGATATGTAAAAGAAGAGATTAGTCCTTGGAATACTCCTTTGTTTATACCTGTAATAGGGTGTGGCACCACCCTTCTACACTCTGTTTAGGGTTCTTTGTTGACAGTACCCTCCTGTCAACAATTATATATACCACCCTAAACAGAGTGGCATATATAAGGGGACTGACTTGAGGCACTCACCCTTAACCCCACCCCCCAATCCTGCTCCTTCTTTTGGGTAGGACTCCTCTCAGGTGAGAATCTCTCCCTTTGATGAGAGACTTGGGCTCTCTTGTGTATGGTCTAAGTTCTGACCAGAGCTAGATTCTTTCACTATATTGGATTGAGGTGGTAGAGCTTTTGTACTATTAAAAACCTTTTTGGAACTACGCTGGACTCATGAGTTTTTATCCATTCCTCCGGGGTCCTCAGAGGTAGAAGAGAACTTCTGTCCTTATACTGTCAGGGACCCCAGCAGCTCCCCATCAGTCATGGCCATGAGCTCGAACAGATATTGGTGGGACCTGAGAAAAATATCTCCCAGGTACTACAGCCTAGGACAGACTCTCAGATTAGTCAGGAAGAAGAGATGCTGGTCACTCAGCTGTGACACCATGGCTTTGCCACGTTGCTAAACATTTGTCCTTCTGACTTTGGAGGAGAAAATGTAGAGTCAGTAAAAATATGGACAGCAGCCCTCCAGGCCCAGGTAAGTAGGTGGATATGCCATATGTTGAATTAGGTGTTTTGTGAGCAAAACACATCCAAAGACACTGTTATTTTTTCTTGTTTCAACGTACTTGAGTCTTAAAATGGTGTGCATGTTATTAACACTCCAATGAAAGCTGGGCTTTGTCGTAAGTGTGTGAATCTTTATAAATAGGAATAGTTAGTACAGGGAAAGGAGGAAGTAAAACTAAGTGGCTTTTGATTTTTCAAACAAAGCATCACAACAGAAAAGAACTAGTTACGTGTTTTACATGAGGCCTTGTCATGGCATAAAGCAACACCGAAGTTTTGGGGGTGAGCAGACTCCAGATAACTATTCCTCTTGCTGCTCAAAGGCAGCTTTTTAAATCCTGGGGCTAAACTGTCAGTTGTGAAGAGGAGGTCTCTGATCAAAGCGAGGTAAGTCGAGGGAGGGAGGCATCCATGGACAAGGGATGTGAAGGAGGAGGCAGCAGAGACCTGGCAGAGAGGGAGGAAAGAGGCGGAGAGGCAGGGGAGAGAAAGCACGCATGAGTATGGGGTGTGCAGGATACCACCTCAGGGCATCCAGGCATGCTCTTATTGCTGAGGACTTAACTTTAAAACAGATGCTTCCGGGGCTTGCAAACCCAAAGGCGCTTAGTGAGTACAGCTTTAGGAGAGTTAGTGAGCAAAAACTGTGTGTGGTGTTTTCAGGATACAAATTACTTTCATCATATAGTACCACCTTTAGGAGCACATTTAATTTCTGAGAGTGATGAAACTTCCAGTTCGAAGCAGCTTGAACTAAACCTTCACTTCAAAGCTGCACATCTGTAGGAGAAGCATAAGACCAAACCTGGAACTCTACAGTTCTGTTTTGTTTTGTTTATCCCAAAATCTAGCATTGAACAACAGTTCAACATGAACAACAGTTCTTTTCTCTTTTGCTTTTTTTTGGGGGTCCCACATGGCAACATTCAGGGGGTTACTCCTGGCTCTTCGCTCAGGAATTACTCCTGGCAGTGCTCAGTGGATCATATGGGATAACAGGGATCGAACCTGAGTCAGCCCTTTGCAAGGCAAATGCCCTGCCTGCCTGTGCTATCACTCTGGCCCCCAACAGTTCATTTTTAATCTTATAATACTCTATAGTTCTAGTAGTAGGCTTTCACCGAGGTGGATCAGATGGAAATCTGGGACACTGCTACTATGTTATTGCCAAAGCTAAGGATCTGATGTCAAGTAGGTATACACTGCTAGAATATAGTTGAAAAATTCATTATTTAAAAACAAATCAAAGGCTCCTTTCTTGAGCTTCATTCTTCAGTAATTATTTCTATCACTTGTCTTCCCGTTGTTCATCAATTTGCTCGAGCGGGCGCCAGTAACATCTCCATACATCCTGTCTCATGCTAGTGTGGCCCAAGGGCATCTACTCACTCCAGGAACACAAAAAGCCTTAAGCCATTTGTTCAGGTCATGGGAATGAGGTCTATAATTGTTACTTTCTTCAGTAATATTCCATGTATTTCAGACCAAAGGCCTAGACTCATTTTTTTTTGCAAAAAACAAATGAATTCAGAATAGCATTTAAGTATGGAGTTAGTATTAAGCAATTGCTAAGGACATATTTCTTAAAGTTCTTCTGGATGGTGAAGATTATTTTCAAATGTTAAATTTTCTTCACAAGAAAGTAACCAGTAGAAAAAGACTATCCACTTTGTTCCTTCCCCATATACAGACCTGTTGAACTCTGGAAGGGTATGAGTAGGAAGACTGCCTAATGCCTCATTGCTAGGTCTTTTAGTAAATTTGGATTCTATGTATCATCAATACAGAGCCAGGAATAGCTTCTGGCTATTATATGAAAGCCAAATAGCTTCCATCCCTGGACTGATACGCTGTTCCCAGAAGATGAACCCAGCACATATTATCTGCTGTGTCCTCTGCTAAGTTTATCAGGTGAGAGCTGAAGACATGGCCTCAAGTTCGTAACATTTTTTTCCTTTTCAGTAAGGAATGCATAGTCCATGGAGCAGAAAATTTTGCAAAGGCCATTGTTGGTTCAGAGGCTCATTCCATAAAGAACAACTTTATCTATTTTGAATATGATCAGTACAGAGAACACTGACAAGGGAATGTTGGTACAGAGATTAGATAAGAAAATTACACCAAATTCTTCTGCTGGGTCTCACATAAAATGCACACCTATATGGATAGAATACACACAGTTCAAGTGTACATACATACACAGAGAGCATATCCACATAACAGTTTAAAAATCTATATTTTCAGAGTTCTGAAAGTACTGGTGAAACAAACTGAACAAAATAAAATAAAAAAAATAAATTCCAGGCATTTGAGTTTTTCTTTTCTACCTTGTGTGTGCCAGAATGCTCCCCGGAGGCTCCATCCCATACCAAACCTTTAAGCAATATTGATTTGAATGCATTTATTTTTTAATTTTAATTTTTTCTTTTTTTTTTTGAAGGGGCCATAACTGTCTATGATCAGGGCTCACTTTTGGTTCTACACTCAAGAATCACTTTTGGAAAAACTCAGGAAACCATTGTGGTGTCAGAGATCAAAACAATTTGGCTATATGCAAGGGAAGTAATTTAACTACTGGAGAAAGAATTCTCTAGAATTTTAATAATTTATAGGTATTATACTCAGATAAAAAAAATCTAAAACCGTCTAGGTGGCCTGGTGGACCTGCCCACAAACTGCTTCAGGGCTGTTGGCCATGATGCAGAGATTCAGAAACATGGGGGAAGAGCTGCCATCCAGCTCTCCCCAGCTCAGTTGACTCTGAGGCACCTAGGAGGGAGGATTGGTTCTGGTCCCGGCCTGCCACCCCAGTAGGGCCTTGGAAGCAGCCAGAGGAAACTCACTCACCATAACCGCAGCCATTTTCAATGTCCAGACTCCATAGCTCCCCACTCAAGAGGGAAAATGATTTCAAGCCCTGCTCACCAGAGCTCCATGCAACAGAGCAGCCAATTTCAAGCCCAGGTAGATGGTCTCAGTGGTGAATATCACTAGGTTTTCGTGGAGATGGAGCTGAGGTTCCCCTTCCCCACCTCTATCCCATCCAGGAGGCCTGGTATCCCGCTCATGAACTGTCTCCAGGCTGTTGGCCATGATGCAGAGACTCAGACACACAGGGTAGAGCTGCCATTATGCTCTCCCTTAGCTCAGCTGACCACAAGGTATGCAGTTCTCGGCAGCGAAAGTCACTGGGCCGTTTTGCAGCCACGCAATACATCAAACTAGTGGGAACCAATCACATTCTAGAAACTCAGAAAGTAAATTCAAGAACAGAATTTGGCCAGATCCTTTCATAACCAACAATAGGGGAAGAAAATGGATTTATCAACATCATTGCTATGTATGTGCTTTAATGGTCAATGTAATTAGTGCCAGCTGAGGGAGCAGGCATGGGGATTGGGGTGGGTGGGAAATGAGGGTCTTTGATGATGGGAACACACTGGTGGTGGGAGTGGTGCTGTATTAATCTTTCTATCAACAGTATTATGAAACCCTTTTTACTTTGCAAAGCGTAGTGTTTCAATGAAAAAGGAAAAAAAATCTAAAACAGTGGAGAAGGTACTTCCCTTGTATGTAGTTGGATTATGTTCAATCCCCAATATCGGTATGATTCTCTGAGCTCCACCAAAAGTAATTCCTGTATGCAAAACCACAAGTAACCCCTGAGCATCATTAGGTGTGACGTGCCACCCTCCCAATGTAAAACAAAGTCAAGTTATTCCCCTAGTTCAAGTTAGTCCCCTAGTTCATATAGTTCCATGTTAATAATTGTGCTTTGTCAGTAAGAATTCAGAGTCATGTCTAGGATAAGAAAAGGGAGCTTCTGCCATGCATGTTAAGGATAGGTTTGATCCCCAGAACTGGTTGGTGTCCCAGTACCACCAAATATAGTCCTAAAAAGGTCCTATATACCACTGAGATAAACTTGGGAGATTTGGTGAGCCCCAAAACTATGGATCCCAGGCACAACCTTAATTACGAAGGCCCCGGAAAGTTGAAATATGCTGTTGAGTGGGGTAAGCATTGCCTGGGTTGACTCTGGGAGTCTCTCAGCCAAAAAAAAATCCAAGGCCATTAAGAATCCTATATTAGCTTACCTGAACACACAAACATGTTTATTTGGTTTTTTTCTGGGCCACATATTGCTTTATTCCTGCTTCTGGCCTTAAAGATCACTCTGAACAGGATCAGGGGAAACATGCAGTGTCTGGGGTCAATCAAGTGCAAGGCAAGTGCTCTACCCATTGTACTATCTATCAGCCCCTGAAGAAGTAATTTTTTTTTTTAAATTAGCAATGCTTGTATGCTTGACTTCTGGAAAGACTATAAAAGGTTTTTGTTTCTACTCTGTATGGCCAAAATTTTCTGTAGTTGTGTGATTTATGATAATAATTTTCTTTGTTATTAAACATGCTGTACCCTGCTAATAACATCATAAGTCAATATACATTTTTAAAATATCCAGTTTAAACATTATGAACTTACTCTTCAGAAATAATTCAAACTTTATGAATGTAGGTGGGCACAATTTTTTCTTCTAATATTAATAGACCCAAGACATTTTGTCCCAAAACTTGTTGAAATTCAATATTAAAAGTAATTTATTTTTATTTCCACTAGTTTTACATTTTTACAATTTTTTCACAGGTATCAAAATTACTTTGCATGATTTTAAAGCCAATAGAACTCACGAATATCAAGTAAAAGTTGTAGGCCAAAGATATCTAATGTGGGGCTCAGAAATTTGGATGCAAACATACCCTTGTATTCGTTGTGTCCAGAAGCACTAAATAACAAAGCATATAGGTAGAAATTAATACCATGAAGTTATTTTGGTTATTGCCTATTTCTGAACATAAAATGACTCAAGCTTTTTAGTAAAGAATCCTCTAGCTCAGTGATATGCTACTCAAAACTTTACTCCTTTAATGATGAACTTGACCTACCTCAAGTAGTTCAGGTCTCAAGTGATCTGTAGGGCGGGTGGGTGCATGCGGTGTCAGCAGAATTAAGACCTGGGTCTTTTGCTGAGTTTGGAGGCTTGGATTTTAGTTATTATTTTTTTAAATATAAAAAATCTCTCTCTCCCTTTGTAATCTCTAAGTACAACCTTGATTGAATCCCCAGCACTGCCTCTGGCCCCTGATAAAATTTTGAAATTATTAAAAACATAGGTCAAAAAATTATAGGTTGAAAAGTAAAAATAATTTCAATAAAAAATGCACTGAAAGATCAATATCGATTTGAATACTAAAATTAATCACCAGATATGCAAATTAGACTGATAAGGATTAATTTAGATAATAGAAGACATTTTTCAGAAAAAGATAATAAGAAAAAAAAGTATGGGACACTTTAAGCATTTTACCAAAGATGTAACAGAGAAGGTAGAAATAATTATCTAAAGAAATAACTATCAAAACATTTAAATTGTATAAAAAATAATTTACATATCCAACAAATTCCAAAATGAAGTATCAGACATAGGATAGTTAAAAAGTATAAAGGCAAACATCCCAAAATCTTGAAAAACATAGAAAAGCCTAGGTAAGTACATGTTGGGGATGTCACTGGGGCTCCTGACAGTGTTAGGACAGAAGTTCTCTTCTACCTCCAAGGACACCTGGGGAACAGATGAAAACTCACGAGTCCCGTGCAGTTCCAAACAGGCTTTTAATAGTACAAAAGCTCTTCCACAGCAATCCAATACAATGAAAGAACTCTAGTTCTGGTCCAGACTTAGACCATACAAAAGAGCCTAAGTCTCCCACCAAAGAGAGATGATCTCACACAAGAGGAGTTCTACCCAAAAGAAGGAGCAAAAGGCCAAGGGGCCTCAAGTCAGTCCCCTTATATACACCAAAGTAATGTGATATGTGACAGGGAGGGTCGTGTCAACAAAGAACCCTAAACAGATTGTAGAAGGGCGGTCCCACACCCTATTACAGGTATAAACAAAGGTTACCCCAAGGACTAATCCCTTCTACAGAGATTATCTCTTATGTAAAACTGTGATACAGTGAAAACACTGGAGAGAAAGAGAAAGCTGGTATAAAGTAATACATCTTAATTTCATGAGCTTCATGTAATCTAGATGGCACCCCAAGGTCCTTCTCATTTATTATCTGCACCAGGGTGATTCTGAGTATCTTGTTCTCCATATACTGAAAGGGTCACTCTCGCCTGCTTGAGAGCAAACTAGTGTGATCCTTCCTATAATCTTCTCTATAGTCTCAAAGTAGTCAGGGTGGTTGGTAGTAGTCTCCTGGTAAATTTTAACTGTCCCACACTGGGTGCAGTGGGTATAAAGAGGAGCAGTGCCCAATCTAGATAACATAAAAGTCTTAGTAGATGTATAAATCAGAGGTTATTCAGAGTCAAGGTGACTTCTATAACTGTCACACCCTCTATCAGTGTTTACATAGAAGAGAGATCTTATTAGAATGAACCTTGGCTTAAGTAGATTAAGCTGTGAGTGGGTAAAACAGCAAAGCTCTGTCATCCAACAAGTACATACTAGAAATCCACGGTAAGATTATCAGTTGATTTCTTTTCATAAATCATGGAGTTGAGAGATACAAAATGACATATTAAGTCTTTAAAAAATAGAAGGCTGGACAAAATACTACACAGGTTAAGGTGCATACTTTCCACATAGCCTACCTTAGTTTAATCCCCAGTATCACATATGGGCCACCAAGCAGAGTCTGGAGTAAACACTGAACATAGCCAGTTTGGCCATTATCAAAAAACAGAGAGAAAAAAACAACTTTCCACCCAAAATGTAACACCTAGCAAAATTATGTTTACTATCTTTTATGAAATTAAAACATTTCATAATAAATTGTTGGGCGCCTTTACTCCGCCCACTGCCACATTGCCTTTCCGCGCATGCGCAGGATCCACTTGTGTCCCAGGCGATGTGCAGAGTCCCTGGCGTGGTGTGATTGGGCTTTGTCCAATCAGGGCATGTTTCTTCAGCTCCTATGAGCTCATACGAGCTCGTGCGACCTGCACCGGCCAATGGGAAGTGGAACGTCGCCTCACACCATTTGCGACAGCCAATGGGAAATGGACACGCTGAATAGCACTGTATAAAAGCAGCTTGCACAAAGGGTCGGAGTCCTTTTCGCCATCATAAGTATCAAACTAAAAGAGCTCCAGTAAAGCATGCTCTGAGAAGAATCCTGTTGTGGTGCGTTCTTCAC
>JAJIBD010021757.1:0-98053 GCA_021461705.1 Cryptotis parvus
AATTTATCTAACATAAAATCTCTTATTTAACTTACTTTTAATGATGTTGGATGTAGTTCTAACTCTATTATTTATCTACATAGGTCAAGAAAAACAAAGTCACTTCATCCCCATAAAATGCCTCTTGGAGGCCACCTAAGAGTGTATTCTCCAACATATTAACTGATTCCACTGTAAGATTTTTCCCTATTGCCATATGATGTGACTTCTCCCTGCAAACACTGAGCTGTTCCCAAACAGTCATCTGTATTCAGGCCAGCGTAATGTGCAGTCACAACCGAACTTGCCTACAGTTCTTTTTCTATTTCTCTAATATGAGATCTTAGCCTATCACCGGAAAGTAAAGAAGTGACAGAGGTGAGTTTGTATTTCAAAACTCTTGTCAGTCAGGCCATACTTCCTTTGCCCCCTCTGATTATTGAAGCAGGGGAAATTTATGAATCAAACATCACTTGCCTTGGGTTAGATCCCTGTGGGTGGCTGAACCCTTTGCTTTCTGGGAGAGCAACCCTAGAGAAATGTGGCACAAGGTCGAGGTTCTGTGTGGTGGACACATCTCCTGTTCCATAAAACCAGACTTTCAATGGCAGAGTTCAGGAAAGAGACCATTGAGGCGCTTGAATTTGTTATCCCAAATCCATATTTTTGTTTTGTTTTTTTCCCAACAGGGTTACAAAACTTGTGCACTAGTGAAAATAACATGCCAACACGGAGTTCTATATTCTGGCAAGCTACAGATAAAAATGAGATTAGGTGGATATAACAGAACCCTAATCACTGAGTTGGATATGCATAGTATAATTTTGTTATTTTGACAAATGAAAAAATAAGAACCATTGAGAGCTTAAATAATTAAATGACAATGTTACACACTGGTATAAAGGAATTCAGCCTCATAGTCTCAAATCCAGAGCTCTTTTTACTATAGCATATTCCACACAGTGACTACCAAGCATTTAGAAATTCTCTGTAAGTTAATATGACAAAGTTTTTATCTTAGCTAACACACTGCATCGATATTCATTTTCTGAAGCAAAATACATGTTTGAAAAGGAAATCAATCATGGCAGAATTTAGTCTCTCTCTTCTGGTTTCTCAGCAACTTTGCAACAAATACAACTGCTATATCTTTTAAAAATTTAAAGCAGATTGGAGGGGGCTGGAGTGACAGCACAGCATGGAGGGCATTTGCCTTGCACATGGCTGACCTGGGTTCAATCTCTGGCATCCCATATGGTCTCCGAACACCATCAGGAGTAATTCCTGAGTGTAGAGCCAAGAGTAACCCCTGAGCATTGCTGGGTGTGACCCCCAAAAAACAATAAATTAATAAATAAATAAAGCAGCATTGGATCATCATATTCTTCACTCATGAGAAACAGCCTGCATAAGAGCATGAGCATATACACCATAAAAACATATGTAAAGAATAACTTTTTTTAGATAAGCATTTAAAATTTTTCAACTTATCAAATTGTTCATGTATAGAAATGACTCTTGTGCCTTGCAGCCACAGTTCAGGCAATTATTCATACTGTATTTAGGAATAAGGTGGTATTGGCCAACATCTGTTCTAGAAATCTTATATCTGAATTCAAATAGTAAAATATGTGTTGTGCATAAAGTTTTGAAAGTCATCGGGCCTGAATTTCCATCGGGCCTGGATTCTTTTGAGCATCTGTGACTTCTCTCTTCAAAACTATTTCCCATAAAATATTAAAAAATTTTTAAAAAGAACCTGCCATAGAGGCAGGCTAAGGGAGAGGGGAGGGAATCGGGGACATGGGTGGTGGGAAATGGGCACTGGTGGAGGGGATGGGTGATGGAACACTGTATGACTGAAACCCAAACATGGACATCTTTGTAATTGTATATCTTATGGTGGTATAATGAAATATTAATTTTTTTAAAATCTATTTTCCAAATTTCTAAGTTGCTCACTACTCCATGTTTGAGAGACTCCCAGGTGAATTACTCAACAGATTCTTTAAACTTTTATTTCTGTTTGTTTTGGTCTAAGAAGATGAGCAAAACTAAAAAAAAAAAAACTCAAATACTGGATGGAGTATAGAGAATTGTGACACTTATTTCTGATCTTAATTCCCATGGGTATCACTTCCATATTCCTCTCAAGCAGTTCTCATGACATTGTACCTTTTTCTCTGAGTTCTGATAAATACACTTTCTTCTCTGATCATCAACTATATACCCCATCTACCTCACCAAATTACTGAACTTCCTATTTATGAATTTGTAAACTATACTAAAGTTATACTAAATTATCAACTAAAATTGTACTAAATTCTTATGTCAATGAATGCTATTCTCTATGTTTTCTTTTTCCTGCTGGCATCTGACTAATGTTGGTCAATAACTTGGAACAACTGAACTTCTTTTTATCAACAAAACATCGATAACAGTATTCACGTTGTATAATTCTCATAAGAATTTAGATGTGTAGTCAAGAAATGAACACACACAGATATAAGTTGAATATAATTAAAATTCCAAAACTGCAAGCATGGATTCATGTGCAATCAATTTCTAAAAATGGAGCATATAATGGAAAGAAAAGTTAAGTTCAATAAGTGGGCCTGGGGCCCTAACTCATCTGCTTACAAATTTCCAACCTATTTTCTGAACATATATGTTGAAGAGACATTTCTTTTCTTCTTCTTCTTCTTCTTCTTCTTCTTCTTCTTTTCTTCTTCTTCTTTCTTCTTCTTCTTCTTCTTCTTCTTCTTCTTCTTCTTCTTCTTCTTCTTCTTCTTCTTCTTTCTTCTTCTTCTTCTTCTTCTTCTTCTTCTTCTTCTTCTTCTTCTTCTTCTTCTTCTTCTTTCTTCTTCTTCTTCTTCTTCTTCTTCTTTTCTTCTTCTTCTTCTTCTTCTTCTCCTCCTCCTCCTCCTCCGTCTCCTCCTCCTCCTCCTCCTTCTTCTTCTTCTCCTCCTCCTCCTCCTCCTTCTTCTTCTTCTTCTCCTTCTCCTCCTCCTCCATCTTCTTCCTTCTTTTTCTTCTTTTTCACAGCCCCTCCTATGTCTTTTCTCTCAACCCTATTCTATTTGTTTGAGAATCCAGTTTTATTCCAGTACCATGCCATTTTGATTTCTATTACTTTTACAATTTGAAGGAACAGAGAGAAAAGCTTCCCATTTTTCTTCTTGTTTCCTAGAATTTGCTTGGCTTTGTATGTATGTGTGTGGAGGGAGGGGAATATTATTCCATATAAATTCCAACTGCACTTGTCCATAGCCCTAAAAATTTGCAAGGGCATTTCTTTAGAGATTATGTTGAATCTGATCTGGATAGTGCTTTGGAAGGATGGTAGTTTTGAAATTACTCATTCTGATCCTTAAATGGGGCATGTATATCCATTTCTGTGTATATTTTATCTCACAATTTATATAAAAGCCAATTCCTAATTGATTAAGTACCTCACAATCAGACTTCAATCTGCAATTTATATTGAAAAAACATAAAACGTTTTATGAAATTTAATCTAGAGGCAACTTCAATGACTCAATGCCACTGGTCAAGCAAAGAGAAGCAAAAATAAATAAAATGGTGCTACATTAAATTTAAAAGCATCTGCACATTTAAAAAAGGATAACTGAAAAGAACAGACTGGGGAAAATATTTGCATACTACTCATCTGAGAGAGGGTTACTCTCCAAGATACATAAGCACTAGTAAAACTTACAACAACAAAACTCCATCAAGAAAAGGGAAGAGAACACACTTTCTTAAAGAAGGTATGTAAATGACAAATATATATGTAACAATATCCTTTATCACTTGTAAATGCAAATAAAACAACATGAGATATCACCTCACACAAGTGAGATTGGAACATATTAAAACAAACAAATAATCAGTGCTGGTGCGATGTAGGGAAAGGTAATCCTTATTCACTACTGGTGGAAATGTCCACTATTTCAAAAGACATTTTTATCTCTTTGTTAATTGTAGCATTATTCACAATAACCAGCACCAGGAAATATACTAGTGTCCAGAAACAGATAACTGGAGAAAAAATTGTGGCATATATCACTTGTATTACTTGTCTTCCGTTGTTCATAGATTTGCTCAAGTGGTCACCAGTAACATCTCCATACGTCCAGTTGTGTGCTAGTATAGCCCAAAGGGCATCTGCTCACTCCAGAAAGATGAAAAGCCTCAAACCATTAGTTCAGGTCATGGGAATGAGGTCTATAATTGTCATTGGTTTTTGGCATATCAAATATACTGCATTTGATATGTGGTATATATACACACAATAAAAATACTGCTCAGTTATAAGAAAAGGTAGAATCAGGAAATTAACCACTAAGAGATTGGAACTAGAGGGTGTCATGTTGAATGAACTCAGCTCCGTGGAGAGGGAGGAACACATAGTAATCCTCTCATTGTGGAATGTAAGGAAACGGGCTTCTTTACATGGAGTTCTTGGTTCTAAGAAAGTGAGAACAGAAATTACTACTCTGGAACTTAGAACTCTGAGTCATAAAAAGTCCGTAGGTAAGTCTAGACTGGAGATAAGGAGAAACTATCTCTCACTAAGAGGAGCAGCAAAAGTTTATTTTAATTAGGGTTATCCCTTTGAGTTCAGAGGTATTCTTAAGCTTTTTAAAAAATTCAATCAAGTTTAACTAAGAGAAAAAAATAGTTTGAACAAATCGCACAAACAACTGCAATACAGGCACACAATTTATTCATTCATCCTACAAATACATATTCAGTACAAGGTAGTATAGGCCCTCGAAAATCTCAAATAATAGTTGATCTTCACAATACAAAAGTAAATAAAATACTCATTATCACTCTGCTGCTTTAGTGTCAATTATGACTCAAAGAAAATAAAAACATTCAGAAAGAAAATTAATACTGCAGTCAAAAGGTCCATATGTCAATTTTGGCAAGACATGCTTCATAGTAGCAACATCTGTGTTTCTTCTTTTCCTGTATTAGCACCATTTCCACCACCTTAAACAATGACAGCCAAAAGTCTTATAAGGTTTTCATAGTGTCCTGCTCAATGAATTAGCCTTGTGACATCACTGCACAATCTACCTAATTTTTAACCGGAGAATTTTGACACCTAATCATTATTTTGCAATGAAAATTTTAGGGAAGAAAAACAGCAACTGGATTTCTTTGCAAACAGTAGAATCAAAGTTAACTGGATGTCATCAATGACTTTCACAGCCATGTTATCTAGTCTTCTCAAATTTCTAACTCATAGTGATATCTGCGACAGTTTTGCTCTCTGAGTATTGGGTTCCCAAAACATTGGTTCAGAATAATTGTAGAGAACATGAGAGAGATAATCTTTGTCCTATTACATTTTCACATTGCCTCATATGTCTCAGATAGACATTTTTAGACTCCCAAACTTTCCCCCAATTCATCTTGCACACTGAGTCTTTGTGCTTTATATTATTCTATTCCCTCTACCTAGAAATATTTAGGGATACCTTGCCAATCTTCATCTTTAAATTCCCAACCTGAATATCAACTCTTCTATGTGGCCATCCCCTATAATCCAGTTCAAGTGGCCTCATTAAACAATTAAGTGTCATTTATTTTGATGCACTCCACAATCATTGTCACATCACGCCAATTAATATTTTGATTTTTTTTCCCATTAGGGTGTTATTTCTTAAGGAAACTGATTTTCACTGCATGTTTTTCATGCAATATCAGCACCCTACCAAATCTGGGTATATTTTCTATGTTGACTAGTACTAGAATTCAGTGTTGTTTGCTTTTAGCTTAATACCTAATTTACCAAGGTCTCTACTCTAATATGTCCATAATGACTCTTATGCTGGAGATATTCAGTTCTCCACTTGCACCCAATCAGCTCATTCCATTAAAACACAAAACCAATCTGAAGTAGTGGCTCCAAGAAATTAAATACTGCCTCTTCTCATTCACAGAAAAACATATCCTAGAAACAATCCAGTCTTCAGGGATGCTATTATATGTATGCTGCTTTTTAATAAAGAAAAATAAACAACTGCTTTTATCAATTGGTTTCACGTGTTGATTCTGCTGTGGCTAAATGCATGACTGCATGACGTCAGTACTTATTAAGAGGAAATGAAAATCTGAATTTCTAATTCATCCTCTTCATTGTAAGAACTAACTACATTAAAAAATTTACTAGAGTATTTCAAATCGAACATCTGATCTTCTGAGTTATCAATTGCTTACAACTAAGAAAAAGTTGAGTTGGCATATGTGTAAAATCTTCAGGCTACATTTCCCTTGGTAATTCCCTCTTTGTGATGCATAAATACTTGAAATTAAAGGTTTTAATTGGAGAAATAAGCATAAAATATATTTATTGTTCATGCAGGAATTTATTCAATCAATTTTTTTTAAGAAATCAAGAGGAAGATTTGCTTTAAAAATTCTATAACATTTGGGGCAGAGTGATAGCACAGCGGGTAGGGCATTTGCCTTGCATGCGGCCAACCCAGGTTCGATCTCCAGCTTCCCATATGGTTCCCCAAGCACCGCCAGGAGTAATTCCTGAGTACAGAGCCAGAAGTAACCCTGAGGATTGCTGGGTGTGACCCAAAAAGCAAAAAAAAAATCTATAACATTTATTTTGTCTTATAATGACCATACTATTGGACTCTTTTGTTAGGACAATGATTTAAAACAACGAAAATTGAAAAAGCACAATGAAACAAAGTGGTAAATATGAAAAGTCAGGGTTTGAGTTGCTTTTTCATACCTACTTACAATTACTTTGGGGGATTGTATTGAGGGACACACCCAGTAATGCTCAGGGGTTTGCCCTGACTCCACACTCAGAAATTACTCCTAGAAGCCTCTCCCCATAGGGAATATCAGGAAATAAACTTGGATCAGTAAAGTGCAAGGCAACGCAAATTCCTACCTCCAATAATATTGCTCCACCCCATTTATAATTAATTTCAGCTTGCAGTGATGTAGTCAAACCACTGTATTTTTAAGTTTCTTTAAAGAGTTCTATTCAGTAGAGATCTAAATTAATTTAATTTTGATCCTGATTTTTATAATTGCGCTAATTTTTTAAATTTTGTTCTATGATAGGATTTCATATTTATAGGAGTCCATATTCAGAACAGGGAAGTCTATATTCAATGCAATTCTCTTCTATTTTTCTTCCTCTACGATCATTTAAAATTTGTTATTGCTTATAATGCATAATATTATATTTCTATACATTCATATGTGTGCATATATGTCTATATATTTAATATACATATATATGTATATTAAATATATATATATATATATATATATATATATATATATATATGAGATTATCTCAGGGCAGCAAGCAAGATTAGAAGCTATAATGACTTTTGAGACCTAGACTGAAAAAGATTGCCAACTCTACTACTGTTTATCAGTTTAAACAACTCTGACAGGTCAAAATTCACAAAGTGTAGAAATAATCCTGCCAGTGATAGGAATCACAATAAAGTGGGGGACAATGACAGGAAGATTCTTAGAGTGATACAAAAATAAAACGTTGTGATGATGTGACCTGCTCTCAAGAACAGTCTTCGTACCTATGAATGAAAGGGCTTTATTGGACTCATTAGCAAAAGGAATTAATGAATGTCTTGAATATTACACAGTCATCTTAGCAACTATTATGCCTTCCTGGTGAGAAAGCAGAGAGAAGGTGAAAGAAAGGGGGCAGAGGTTTCTTATGAGAGTATTTATTTACTGCCTATCCAAAAAATTCAATTTTGTTTCTCAAATGTTGCTCCTATTTTGTGCAAATGGCCTGCTATCCTCATGAGACTCAGGTGAGGTGACCCCATCTTGAGTTATTTTGAGTTTATCAGTGAATTCCAGTCTACTGATAGCTCTTTCTCATCCAATGGTGAGTTTGCGTCATTTATTGGTCCAACCAAACTGAAGAAAATTACACATGTGCAATTTTGCGCTGAGAATGGTCTTTTGTTTGTCCTCAGTGGACACACACACACAAAAAAGATTTGCTGTTGGCCATAGTTTTTCTGCAAAGTATTTTTATATCATAAAAGAAACTAGCCTTATATGAAAGCAATGTGGAGTCTAAAAGATTGAAAAGATAATGAGAACAAATTATTTGAAGACATGCCTCTCTGTTTCGTTTTTATACCCTGTTATATTTTCATTTAGGCAATATTAGATATTCTAGGGCTGGACTCATAACAGGGGGTAGGGCATTTGCCTAGCCTGCGGCTCACGCGGGTTCAATCCCCGGCATCCCATATGGTCACCTGGAGCTCCGCCAGGAGTAATTCCTAAGCAAAGAGTCAGGATTAACCCCTGAGCATCAATGGGTATGACCTAAAAAGGGAAAAAAAGATTAGATGAACTTCTTGTTACTTAAAGTAGGTTAAGATTATGTTTATCAAATAACCTTGGGTTTTTCATCACTTCTAGGAATTTCAATGTAGAAAACATTTTTGCCCTCATGACATATAACATTGTTGTTACCTCATCTTCCCTCCAGCAATGAAAGAAACCACTATTATACAAGTAACAAAACTGAATCATAGAGAACAACATAGACAAAAAGAACACAATAAATGGAATAGTGTGTTAAACCTAGTCCAGTCTTTAAACAAGATATTCGATAAATGCTCATCTCAGGAAGATAATTCTACTGACCAAAGGTCTCAGTAACTACGGTAGAACAAGCCCAAAGCATTACTAGCAAAATTTTGCAGGTACAAAACTGGAATTCAAATTCTACATCATTTCTTGTAAAGCACAGTACTCTGTAGTTAGTGTTCCAAAGACAAGCTTTGAAGGAAACTGTTTTGAAACAAAAGAAACAAGTATTTTGAACATTATAATATTCTGAGAGGGCAGAGCTAGAAAATCAGTCCTCTATAAGGGTAAAACGTGTAGAAGTATGAATAAGTTAATTGGGGGTGGGATTCAAAATAAAGAAGGATGGCCCACTTAAGTAATAATTGCCTTAAGAAGAACGCAGATTTGGCATCAAGCAGCCTGCTTCTGTATGATACAGAGCTCTAAACATCCATTGTCTTAACACACCGATAGTCTCATGAATAATGCAGAGGTAGTAATTATGATAGGAGGCTAAGAGACTGACTTATATATGTAGAAAAAAGCAAGACAGATGATAGATAGATTATACCTAATACTGATACAAATTATGCTGAATCTAGTGTTGGTTTCTAAATTGTGGCCAGATTGTGCATACGTTGTGTGTGGTACACATGCATTTACATGTATCTGCATATTAGAAGTAAACTTCTATTTTATACCCTGAAGTAGTTCTTATCCATTTTACAAAGTCTTGATTTTTAAATTTGGGGTAGCTACATTCTCCTTTTTTTGGAAAAATTTTTTTTTTTGTTTTTTGTTCAATAGTAAAAAAAATCGTAAATAGTATGATAATGGATGGTTGTTATAGTGCAAAGTGTATTATTTTTTAAATAAATTATCTCTTCCCTGTTTATGGGCGGTATTGCTTTCTCTATCAATAACATACTGTTTCTGAGAGAGATGTGGGAACTAATTATTGTAACCCATGGGACTAGCGTAGAGACCCACTGAAGCACATAGTGATCAGAAACACATAATCTGCGATGTGTAGAGTACCGGGTAGGAAATATTAAAGCCCTCTCTGGATCTTGCATTAAAGTCTTCTATGTGCTGAATAGCTCAGACTTTGAACAATTTAATGTGCTGTAAAACTTATATTCCAATGTTTGTTAGTAAAGGAATTAATTTTTATAGCCAACATTCTGTCTGTCATTAGAGATAGGAGGGGGAAGAAAATAATTAGAATGAAAACTCTGAACTGCAGACATTTACACCAAAAAGATTTGAATGCTTATTTGTCCTTTCAACCAGCCAAAAAACTCCAAATAGTTCTTTCTCTTTATTTCTTTTTTCATTGAAAATTTTTTTATAAAATACTGAGATTTACAAAGTTGTTTATAGTTGAATTTTAGACATACAATATTGCAGTATCAATCCCACCACCAGTGTCGGCTTCCCTCTAACCAAAGTTCCCAATTTCCCTCCAGCTCACTCTACCCACCAACAGCCTTTAGCCAACCCTCTTGATAGGCACCTTTCTAAATTCAGTTGTTAAAGTTTGAGTCTCTTAATTTTAGTGTTGCTGACTCTATGGTTTGGATACTTGGCTCAATCATTGCTTTATACCACCTGGCCTGTTACTTCTCATCTGTCTCTTCTCACCTCCACACCATTCTTTCTTTCCTTCTCCTTAAGAGATCATGATCACGATCTTCCCATTCATTATCTATTTGCTAGAGCGGGCACCAGTAATATCTCCAAATGTCCTGTCTCATGCCAAGGGTATCGGCTTGCTACAGGAACATAAAGAGCCCCAAACCATTATATTAGGTCATGGGAATGACCTAATATAATTGTTACTGGTATTTGGCATATCAAATACAACACGAGCAGCTTGCCAGGCTTGCCGTGCAGGAGGCATACTCTTGTAGTCACCTCCAAATAAAGCATTTATTGATGAACCGCCATGGCCGCTTGCGGCCTGCACAGCTGGGCTGTGATGGGCTGGTCTGCTGGGTGGAGTTCTGAGGAGAGGGGAAGTCCAAACGTGGAAAATGGCGGCTCCCGTGGAGTGGGGGCTTCATCTGGCTTGTTGTGAGGCTCTGCTGGGGTGGTGGGCCAGGGCTAGAACCCGCCATGCCTCCTGAGTGCCTCATGAATGGCTGGGCACAGTCTCTGGACCAGCATACCTGGGCCATATTGAGGAAAAAACTGCTGCAGAGTGGGTGTCGATGATCCGGGCTATGATGGACTGGTCTGCTGGGTGGACCAAAAGCCAAAAGAAAGATAAAATGGGATGATATCACATATATGTGATATTTAGAATAACTGGATGAGAGAATGCAAAGTTTTCAAGGGTGCATCAAGGTACCTTTATTTCTTCTTTCTTCTTTTCTTCCTTCCTTCCTTGCTTCTTTCTTTCTTCCTTCCTTCCTTCCTTCTTTATTTATTTATCAAGAATCAAATCCTGATCTTTATACATGCAAGGTAAATGCTCCATTGCATTACTAAATTATTGGATTCCTACATAGTTTCTATGTACTAATGACTATTTGGGTATTTCAGATGCAGCAATGAACAAAACTCCCTCTTAAAAGCTTCAACCATAGTTTCAGATCATTTTTAAATTTTAAATAATAAACACAAATAACAAATATAGGTTTGTTATTTGTACTAACTTATTTTTACTCTTACTGTAAAAACAATGCTTTGTAGTCTAGGAAGAGAAACATTTTAGCAGAAGTCTGAATAAAATGACAAGTCAGAATAATAATGCCAATAAAAGATGTCCCCTTCCTCATCCTGGGAAATCATTATGTCATGTGAAAAATAGAAGCGATAGACAGGATTAGTATAAAGGACTTTAAGTGAGGAGAAAAATTCAATAGAAGTGATACTTACAATCTGAATATAGAAACATAACTTTGAATTGTTTTGGAAATAAACATTTATCCCAATTGAAAAAATAAAGTAAAACAAAATGAGGAGATTATTCTGGATAATTCTCATGGAGCCACTCTGATTATTGAGACTTTAAAAATAAGGCAAAATACTGGGTCTGATAAATGTGTCACGAGAAGCAACATAACCAGTATTGGTGGTTTTGAAGGTGAGGGCAGGAAAGAGTCAACGTAATATGACACATTCAAGAGCTGTATTGGTTCATTCACGATGCCACGGGGAACAATAGGTTCTTTGTTCTTTTTTTTAGGTTCTTTGTTCTTAAGTCACCAAATAGCAAATTTTGCCAAATTTTGCCAAATCACAATGAAAAATCAGTGGATTCTGTGCACAAGTGGTGTGTGTGTGTGTGTGTGTGTGTGTGTGTGAGAGAGAGAGAGAGAGAGAGAGAGAGAGAGAGAGGCGTTGGAAATTTCAAAAAGGAATATGTCTCTGCCAACACTGTCACTGTCACTGTCTTCCTGTTGTTCATCAATTTGCTCGAGCGGGCCCCAGTAACATCTCCATATATCCTGTCTCATGCAAGTAGAGCCCAAGGGCACCTGCTTGCTCCAGGAACATAAAGAGCCTCAAACCATTCCATCAGGTCATGGGAATGAGGTCTATAATTGTTACTGGTATTTGGCATATCAAATACAACACGAGTAGCTTGCCAGGCTCTGCCGTGCAGGTAGCATACTCTTGCAGTCATCTCTAAGTCCAGCATTTAATGATGAACTGCGCGGCCACAAGCGGCTGCTCGAGCCGGACTGTGATAGGCTGGTCTGCTGGGTGAAGTTCTGATGAGAGAGAAGTCGGATGTGGAAAATGGAGGCCCTCATGTAGTGGGGGGTTGTCTGGCTTGTTGCAAGGCTCTGCTGGGCTGGCGGGCCAGGGCTAGAACCCGCCATCTCTCCTGGGCTCCTTGTGAGCTGCTGGGCACAGGGAGAGCAAGTAGCAGCTCTGCCCCATGTCTGTTGTTAGCTCTCTGCTAACAACCCAACTTTAATTTTGTAGGCCTTGCACTTGACTTGAGCTACAGAACTGTAGGGTAATAAATGTGGGCTTTTTGAATTCATGAACTTTTGGGTAATTTGTTATAGCGACAATATAAAACAAATATGCAGGCAAAAATAGGAGTAATCCACATTTCAGGGCATAGATACAGTAATGCACATATCTGAGGGTAGTAGAGGTAGCTAGCTATTATCTTAATAAATTATTGCTATATTTTCACTCTCCAGATTTTTCAAACCCACTTGAAGAAACAATGGAACAGATAACTAATGCATCACAATCAATGGAGGTATTGGCTGAGGTTATTATAAATTGAAAAATAACAGAAGAATTACAATGTAAACTTCTGACAAATAGATAAACAAGTTTTATAAGTACTCTTTCAAGCTAGAACTCATAATGAATCTTTCAGACAAGAGTTTTCTATGCAGCTAGTACTGATATTCCAAAGTAGAGGAGCTCTGAGCAATAATAAGGAACTAGCCTGAGAGTCTATTTGTAAAATCATTTGACAAAAGAAAACAGATGAAGGCACTACTCCATCGGTGTTGGAGCACCACAGCTGCGTGGTCCCTAGTAGGGTAGAGCACTGGACAGTAAATAAAGAATGGCAAAGGAGAGGCAACCCTTGTTGAGTGGAAGAGGCTGCTTATGTTCTTGAGCGAGCTTTTCTTATTGCAAGAGAGGCAAGAGTGTTTTTCAGAGAAGATGCCATTATCTTTTTCATAGGAAACACTGACCCAGGCAATTTAACCACCTTTCAAAAGCAATCTCTCTGCTTTTCTGTTGTACAGTGTTTCATTTCACATCTTCTCTTTTCCTCTAAATTGCATAAGCAATTGCAAACTCTCTCAGGGAAAGGTGAGGAAGGATCCCAGGCTTTACTCAAGTTACTACCTACGAGCTGTCTCTTGGCTGCTTTGAAAAACTCCAAACTTCACATTAACTAGCAGGGAAATGGTGAAGATAGAAGGTTTTTGCAAATGGGGAAAATAATTATTAACTGGTGGCAAAGGCGGATGGGAAAAGTGGAGGGGCTGAGCAGGAAGAGGGGATAGGGAGACAGTGAATCCAGCGAGGAGCAGGGATAGTCAGCATCTTGATCAAGAACCTGAGATGAGTAGAGAAAACTGTGGCAGTGATATACTGTAAACACCATGCAAGAGATAGGGGGAAAGGGCTTTTTGATGGAACTCAGGACAGAGGTTGAGTAGTCTGGCAATGTGAAGTCTGGACAGGAATGATTGTACCTTTCACTTATGTAAGTCAAGAAGTATGACAACTTAATTTTCATCTTCTGAACTTACTGGGACCTTGTAACAATCATGTAGTGTTGTATAAGACAGGGCTTCTCAATCAGGGACCAAAGGGCCCTTTTGATCCTTCAGAATATACCACAAGGCACAGGTAAATACAGAATAAATGGGGGGGAGGGCCATGGGACTTGATAACCTCTAAATATATCAAACCTTCCATCTTCACCATTTCCCTGCTAGTTAATATGAAGTTTGTAGTTTTTCAATGCAGCCAAGGGACAGCACGTAGGTAGTAACTTGGGTAAAGGCTGGGATCCTTCCTTGCCTTTCCCTGAGAGAGTTTTCAATTGCTTATGCAATTTAGAGGAAAATTTGTTGAACAGAGGAAGCAAACAAGATCAGAACAGGACCATGGTTGTAAAAAAGTCTGAGAAACACCGGTGTATATTAGAAGACTGATATATTTTTAAATGTAGTTATATTCAAAATGTTGCCGCAACCAAGAAATAAAAAAGGAACACACAATTTTATTCTGAAAAGGCACATCATAGCACCAACATTTGTTAGAGATAAAAGATAGTTCAGGGACCATTGACTCCAATCTCCAAACTGACAGGTAAGGAAATTCAAGTACGAACTATTTTGTGATTTGTTCCAAGTTGCAAAGTCAGTGAGCAAGCAGGGAGATGACTAAAGTCCGTGACTCAGTCTCGCTCTAATCTATGGCTCTTCCTGTTCGAGATTGTGAGCTTGTACTCAGCACCGGAAACCACCATTGACTATGGCCCTAGGACTGAAATGACAACAATCCTCTACACATTGCAACACTACCACTCACACTGCATTATATCAACACCCAAAGTATAACTTTGGAGGTAGATACTATTCCCTGTCTTTAAGTTTATTGCATGTCCATATTAAAGACTGCCCTAGAAATACAATGGAGTTCCTCAAAGACCTAGAATATATGCCCGGCCCATTTCCCACCACTATGTCCCCAATTCCCTGCTCCCTCTCCTAGACTGTCTCTATGGCAGGTTCTTTATCTCTTTACTTTCTTACTTCTCTCTATCTCTCTCTTTCTCTTATCTCTTACTGTAGATTACAATACATACATTTAGAGGTTATCATGTATATCTTTTTGCCTGTATTTCAATGGTCAGTTCTAGGTTGGTATTATCACTTTTTACAATTATTAGCACACTGTTCCCTTCTCTGTCTTACCTAACCTCTGACTCCCACATGTTTGTGGTAGATTCCACCTTTGACAAGACCTGATTCATGTTTTGCCTGACCTTGGATAATGAGTTTGTAATATATATAATTTATATCATGCAAATAAATGCAGTCCTTTCCCTTCTGGCTAATTTCACTCAACATGATCCTCTCCATATTCATCCATTTATAGGCAAATTTTATAACTTCATTTTTTTTCTAACAACTGCATAGTATTCCATTGTGTAGATGTACCAAGTTTCTTTATCCAGGCATCAGTTCTTGGGCACTCTGGTTGTTTCCAGATTCTGGCTATTTTTAACAGTGCTGCTATGAAAAGTGCAGATGATGTTTCTGTTGTGTGTTTTTGGCCTCCCAGGGTATATTCCCAGGAGTGGTATGCTGGGTCAAACAGGAGCTCAATTTCTAGTCTTTGGAGGAATGTCCATATTGTTTTCCAAAAAGGCTGTACCAGTCGACTTCCCACCAAAAATGGATGAGCATCACCTTAAGGGTTATTCTTGATTCTGTGCTCAGGAGTAGTGACCAACCTTGTTTGGAGGAACAAAATGATAGAGATATGAACTAAGGTCATCAAGATGCAAAACTGGTACCTTATTTTTGTACTATCTCTCTAGCCTTTGCCACTCTTATTCTTAGACTGTCTTTATTTACACATTTATTGAGTCTTGTTAATGACTATATACATTATTTAGTGACTCTTATGCACATACCTGAACTAGTAGAAGCATTAACAGTGCAGGCATCATGTGCACCTTGCATGCATGAAGACACATGCTTGATTCCTGACACCTCTGGGTATAACCCTAGTAAAGTTGAGTACCTATGGGTCTAAGCAGTTCAGAATCATAGAGACCTGTTTGTCCAAGTTATCCCAAGAGTGTCCCTGTGGGTCTCTGCAGGGTGCCCCACACAAAATCCGGGAGCAATGTCAGGGATCCCCTTCTACCCCAGATGATTTGCAGCCTGAGGACGGAAAAAAGACATGAAAATCCAGAGAAGTTTCAAAGTGCTTTACTTAACACAGTTTCTGGCATACAAATCAGCAATAGGAAAAACCCTGAACTTAGGGTTCCCAACTGGGCCGCGCCACGTATAGGCCAAGATTGCTGCCACCACGTGTTAAGGCCCTGTAGAGAGAAGACAGCAAAGATGTGAGTAGGGGAGGGCCAACAGAAGAGAGCAAGCAAAAAGAGAGAGAGAAAGGAAGCAGGCTAGTTTTATATCCCCGCAGCAAAGACCACTCACTCCAATGGAGGGCAGTTTGGGTCAAATCCCCCAGGTAACTTTTCCCAGGACCTCACTTAGGCCCTTTGAGATATTATTGTTGCCATGCCAAGATCTGCCTTGGAAATGCCCCTGCAAGGTAGAGTGGAGGAGAGGCTTCTGAGATGAACTGTGTATCAGAATACAAAGGCATGCATCTGTACCAAAGAATATTCTATAGCCAGTTAAATATTTCTCCAAGCCTTCACAAGAGTCTCATGTCAAGTGCATGGTTGTTCTGTATTTTATCTTGCCTTTGTGTTATCAGAGAGCCATGCTAGCTTGCTTGGAGGCAAACAGCAATTCTCTCTGGTCTCTCTGGCCAACGTGGCCAGGCAAAGAGCTAGTAAGATCTAGCTAGTCCCACGATGATTGTGGCAGCATGAGAGAATATTTGTACCAGCCAGTATAGAATACATGGTCAGATAAACTGCCACATTCAAACTATCCTCCCTTATCTACAATGTGACCTGTAGGAGGCAACTCTAGGAAAGATGCAGAAGTTCTTGGCAGGAGCATACTGCAACAGCTCTCTGTGCACTTCTTATGAGGCTCAAAATTTATTTTAAAGAAAAATGTCATACTCCAATAAAGCTTTCTAATCAGATGTTTTTGTTACATTAACAAGGAACTCATAATTTCTAAAAGTTACATTTCTGGGCTTACATAAAAAGAACTTTCTCCACCCAAACATGATAATTGACTATTTCTTCCTGCCTGAATTACAAATATTAGCCTAAACATTGTTGAGATAGCATATTATGGATGTATTGATATCTGTGATCCATTCATTTTCAATAAAGGAGTTTATCTAATTATGTGGGAGAATCTCATCCAGTAAATAGAAAGAATATAAAATCTCCGCTTTAAGGTCTCCTGAGAAACAATAAATTTTGCCATGTTTTAAAGTAGTTATTTCTACCTGCAGGTTATTTAGCCTATAGCACAGTGCAACTCTTGCCATTCCAGAATTGTGCAAGTAAATGAGACAGATAAATGGCTTTCTGGATAGGTATACAGAGAGACAAACAAATACAATCTATACAATATCTATACTGCTTATCGTATATCTGTATGTGTCCTGTCTATGTCTACATATCTGTAGATACGTGCATCACCTCCATTCTACAGGTCTATATTTCTGAAAAACCTTAATCATACAAGAGAATAGCAAAGCTTTAGACAGTAATTAATGAGAAATTTTCCAACGTTTTAGATAGAGTAATGCAAGATGCTGAAGCAGAGCGAACATCAATCTGCAGTTTTGCAAATTAGCAGATTATTTATCACATAATGAAAATCCAATGGGGAGGGAATGGCAGGAAAGAGAACCCATCTCAACAGATCCAGAAAAACCCCAGGATCACCGAAGTCATCAAGACCTCAACATGGAGCCAGTAGAGGGAATCAAAACAGTGAGGATTTATGAGCCAGGCTCACTTTATGACCTACTCCATTCCCCAGTACTTGCCACATGGGCATAGTTACCTTCAGGGAAACAAGAGCTGACTCTTTCCCAACAGAAAAGGAAATATGTGTTTGACTGTTATTCTTCATTATATGAACTCATCGATAACTTTCCTTATCGATGGAAAACATCACATTCCTGGAAACATCATATATTCTTGCTAGATCAACCCTGTTTGTGAAAAGTTCTGTGATTGTTTAGATAGTATTTTCTTAATACAGGAGTGAAAATAGGCAAAGGGAAAAAATAAACAGAATTTGATGGCACAGGAAGCAATGTCTGAGGCAGGAGACAATTTAAAACAACAATTAGAGTCTAATTAAATCCAAAGTTTGGTATCATTATCAGAAGTGAGGACACAGCTAATTATACTGAAAGCAAGTTTCAGTTCAGGTTATGGTCATTCAATAAGGGAATCTCTTCTTTCCAGCAGAAAATAGTAATTTTGAAAACCACTTAAAAGATTCTCAATAATGGATAGTATGTGTGTATGTGCATTTAATCTCTTTATCCATATTGTCCATGTGGTATTTAGTCTTTGTTCTTAAATCAACAGTAATTGTTTGTAGTAGGATGAGAAATTTTTTGCTTCATTGATTTTCCATAGTGCTAAAATGTCACATTAGCTCAAGGTGAAAAGCTAATAGGATGTGAATAATGATAATAATAATCGGAATAATAATAGAAAAAAATCATAAAACTGAATGTATGTTAAAATCCTCTATGGCCTATCATGACTCCTGTGACATTTCAAACTCCAAAAAGAGAAGAGAAAAATGGTTTGTGAGCATCTCTCAAGTTCCATTGCTACCACTCACATTTTGTCACAGATGACAAATTGCAGGATGAAGACCAAGGACCTCAGCCCGACATAGTTTGTGCCCCTTCCTCAGTTATACTCAGTTACAGGGCACAGTTCATTAATGTTCACTCTTCTATATTCCTATCTAGGCCTACACCTCTAAAGTCAAAATGGGATTTGGACTATGTACTATGCACAGAGTCACTGAGTCCACCACTTGAAGCAGACATAGCTTGGAATCCCAGAGAAACTACTTTACTGAGGTACCTCAAAACATTCACTGAGGGGCCAGAGCCGATAGCCCAGCGGGTAGGGCATTTGCCTTGCACGCCGCTGGCCCATGCCAGCCAAGGTTCGATTCCCGCATCCCATATCGTCCCCCGAGCAACACCAGGAGTAATTCCTGAGTGCAGAGCCAGGATAAACCCCTGAGCATTGCTGGGTGTGACCCAAAAAAATAAAAATAATGCATTCACTGAGTCACAAAAGCATATTTTCCAGGACACCAGCCACAGGACCTACATTAGAGAATAAATGTATAAGCATGATTCTCAGATTCTCTCAGTTCACAGTAAACAACTGACATTTTACTTTGCTTTTAAGATATTCCAATACCCTAATGATGACTGCTGATTCATAATTATAAGCCAAACACTACTATTCGATAATTTCAAAAAGCTTTTGCAGAACGCAGCCCCCCCACAGTTTAATTCCACTGATATTCTCCCGGGGATCGAGCCCAGAGACTCTCACACATGGGGCAGAGCTGTTCCTTGTACCTCCCTGTGCACAGCCGTTCATGAGGCAGTCGGGAGGCATGGCGGGTTCTAGCCCTGGCCCACCACCTCGGCAGAGCCTCACAACAAGCCAGACCACCGCTCCTCACTCCACGGGCGCCGCCATTTTCCACTTCTGGACTTCCCTCTCGTCAGAACTCCACCCAGCAGACCAGCCCATCACAGCCCGGATCACCGACACCCACCCTGCCGCAGCTTTTTCCTCAATCCGGCCCAGGTATGCTGGTCCAGAGACTCTCACACATGGGGCAGAGCTGTTCCTTGCTCTCCCTGTGCACAGCCGTTCATGAGGCAGTCGGGAGGCATGGCGGGTTCTAGCCCTGGCCCACCACCTCGGCAGAGCCTCACAACAAGCCAGACCACCGCTCCTCACTCCACGGGCGCCGCCATTTTCCACTTCTGGACTTCCCTCTCGTCAGAACTCCACCCAGCAGACCAGCCCATCACAGCCCAGCGCAGTTCATCAATAAATGCTTTATTTGGAGGTGTTTAAAAGAGTTTGCCTCCTGACAAGCCTGGCAAGCTTCTCGTGTTGTATATGATATGCCAAATTCCAGTAACAATTATATTAGATCATTCCCATGACCTAATATAATGGTTTGAGGCTCTTTATGTTCCTGTAGCAAGCCGATGCCCCTGGCTCTACTGGCATGAGACAGGACATATAGAGATATTACTGGTGCCCACTCTAGCAAATAGATGATCAACGGAAGATCGTGATCGTGATCGGATCAATATTCTCCCATAAAATTTTACACATCTATTTTATACCCCTTTGTAACTTCTCAGCATTTAATTGATTTTAAATAATCGTTTAATTTCTGTATTTCCTTCTAATACTGTCCATTGAGGTGTTGTAGGTGTGGCTGTGGTGTCCAGATGCATTGGCTGGTGGCAGACAGGAGACAGGCTTGTCTACAACCCGGGACTCTGCCCTGTGGGCCCTGGATGGCTGATGGTCTGACACTGAAAAAGACTGGTCCACCTGGGATGAACCCTGAGCCACAGCAGAGCCTGGCAAGCAACCCGTGATATATTCGATATGCCAAAAACAGTAACAATAATGAACCTCATTCCCAACCAATGGGGATGTTACTGGCACCTGCTCGAGCAAATCAATGAACAACAGGAAGACAAGTGACAAGTGACAAGATTTTCCTCTAAAGGTTGTGGCAGAAAACTTTCTTTTTTCATTTAAGTTTGTGTTCTCTGAATCTAGAGGAGTTAAAAATAGAAAACTTCAATTAGTGGAAGTTTCATGACTTATCTGAGGAGGCCTCAGTTCTCCTTCTGCAATGATTTAAGTGGTTTTGCTCATAATTTTCACTTTCATGTTAGAGTTTCAATATAAACTGCCAATATATTACCCTTTCTTCAGCATCCACCCAATTAATCCAACAAGTCTGTATTTCTTCTTATTTGTTCAAATAAGTCAATAATTTTACGTTTTTCACCCACACTGTCAGTTGTTACCCAAAAGATCCCACTGATTAAACAGAATGAGGCTTATATTACAACAGGAATATTCTCAACTTTTCTAAAATTTTCCTAAGTATTTTAGGGCACTGCAATAAGACAATAATAAGCCATTTCTAAAATATTTTAAGGGAATATAGAATTATAAATGCTCAGATTACCTCTAAAGTTAATCTGAGATAGACAGAATAGCAAAATACAGTTACGTTAAAGGCAAGAAAAATAATCCTCGAAGAAAATATCAAGATGTAATATTTGATCAAGCTAAACAATTAGAGCATCTATACTTTTAGGAGTAGGAAAAAATGTTAGCCGTATTTTTCAAGTACTACCTTGAACTCTAATTAACAAAAATGTCTTAAATTAAATAACAGTTCTTACTATTATTTAATAGCAAACAATATTTCATGAGAAATATTATAGACAATTCTATCACAACATTTGGCAAGCTAATAGCTAACTTTTAATTTTAGTCTCTGATTATTATATTCCAGCAAGGAGATGGGACCGAGTTTTATTAAAAATTTAACCAATTCTCCTCATTTTGGTTGTAATCTTTAATATTTTATGAGCTTATTCAGTGTGAGTCAATCTCCCCAAATCAAAGCAATGCAGCCATATGAAGTTTTTAGTGCTTAAATTGGTTCCCAAAAGAATAAGAAACCAAATTTCAGATTGGAAGGTGATAATTCTGATAAATAATTGTAAGGGAACTTACAAGGCTCGTCTGTTGCTGTTTTGAGATGAATATTCTTTGCACGGAATCATCCAGTCCATTTGTTCCCTCAGGTGTTCCACTGTGGGAAAAATGAGCAGAAGGTTTATTCCAAAGACAGAGCTGAGAGATAAGGAGACTGATGGCCCAAGTTTATTTTATGACCAAAAGTCAGTAACTCTGAATGACCTCCTTCACCAAAAGAAAATATTCAGATACTCAGACCCTGAGTATCTTAATAACTTTGTTGTATTCATCTATTAATTAGAGTTTCCAGAGAATCAGCACTAATAGGAAAGCTAGACACAGGAATAGAAAAGTAAAAATATCTCTATATATACTCACACCTATAATGCCCTGTACGGCATTGGCTCTTACCTCTGTAGGGTTGAGAGGACAATGACCTGCTGAATACAAACTGAAGCCCCAGGAAACCAGAGGGTAAGTTTGAAGACCTGAGTACTAAAAATAAGTAGGATAAATTCCAGTCTAGGTGTAAAGGTCTGGGAGTCAGGAACACCAGGTCAGAAAAGACTGCCATTCCAATTCAACAGTCAAGCAGAGAGGAAATTTCATTCTTTCTCCTTTTTGTTCTATTTATCCCCTCAAGGTTGCAGGTGTGGCTCAGTGCCTGGCTGCATCGGCAGGTGGCAGACAGGAGACGACAGGCTTGTCTACACCCAGGGCTCTGCCCCGTGGGCCCTGGATGGTTGATGGTCTGACATAGGAAAAGACTGGGCCCCCTGAGATGAACCGAGAGCCATGGCAGTGCCTGGCAAGCTACCTGTGGTGTATTTGATATGCCAAAAACAGTAGCAATAATGGACCTTAATGAATGGTCCATTATTCATTGAGTAATGAATGGAGATGGTACTGGCTCCTGCTCGAGCAAATTGATGAACAACGGGAAGACAAGTGACAAGTGACTTCCTTTAAGTGGATGATAGCTACCTACAGGGGCAGGGCAATTTCCTTTATCATTTCTTCAGTGTAAATGCTAATCACTTCTAAAAATACCTTCACTCCCTCTGACGCAGTCAAGCTAACACACAAATTAAACATCACATATGGAATAACTTCTATTCTGTAGGTGTGGGATTCTTTTCTAAGTTCTTATCTTTTTTACTAGATTTCTTAAAGATCAAGGAGTCCACTTTTCCTGGAAGTACTCCAATATCTGAATCTCTGTGTTTTTTTCTACCAAAATACATAATTGAGTTCTTTGTGACTAAACCAACTCATACTATATGCACTAAATTTCGTTTTGTTCTGGGTTTGAATATACCTTCAAAAAAACGGAAAGAGTACAATACTGATAATTGTTGCCACAGAAGATAAAAATTTGAGAATTATCTAAGATCATGAATGTGTGCATATTGATGAACTGCAAACTTAATTATATTCTACCACCAGGTACTATAATAACCATGATTTATAAAATTTATGAAAATTCCAGAAATTGCAATATATTCTCTTCCAGGCTACTGCAAAGCAGAGATGATTCTCAAATCCTGAAATCATATCTTATATGTAGATCAAAGGCAAAATTCCTTAGGCACCAGTGGACTCTGTGGCGTGTTCGGTAATGACACAAAATGAGAAGTAAATAGGACAGGCAAGTTAATTTCGAATGTCAGAAAGAAATTAGCTATGCTAATTACTGAACAATGTATACAAATATTCAAATGCATGTGTGTGATGATTAGTCTATGAATTCTGAACATTCACTTGAACAGAACCTCTTCCTCTCATGGCATATGCAGATGCATGGGCCTACATTTAACATTCAACAAATAGAAAACAATCTACAACTGGCCTTTAAAATCTAGCAGGATTGGAAATGACTGGTCACTCGCCATATACTGCAGTGCAGCAAAACAATTCCATTTTGTTGTTATCCATCCTCTGGTAAGACATGCAAACTCTTTAGTTGAAAGTTCTAGTAAAGCAATAAATAACATCACCTGAAGTAAAACAGAAGTTACTTTTTTTGTTTATTATGTGATTATGTTTTCCTTTTACTCCTTCACTCCCTGTAACCAGTCATGAACATTGAGTTGGTGGTTTATCCTGCTGAATGTTTCTTTACCTACAAATCAGAACTGATTTCCTTTACTAGCTATATCTTCAAATAATTACTTGGAGAAATCATATTAAATAGTTTACTCATAATTATAAATTAAATGTTTTTAACAATGATATTTAAATGCGTAATGAATTTATACTTTATGAACATAGAACATCGATAAAGACCTTTATTGAATTGAAATATGAATCAATTTGAATCATATTTCTTTTTTGTCTCTAAATGCAAATGAAAATATTATCTGATAAAATAAAATAAAAACACAAACAAGATGTAATGAGTAACATGATCTCAATAAAATAGATTTAAATATGAGTCAGAACTACTTTAGGTTCCAATTCCCTATGTAATGCTTTTGTCTCATTTGTTTCCCACTTTTAAATACATGTTTCTTACATCTCTGATTAGAAAAAACTGTGAAAATCTTATTAAACTCTAAAATATGAGCAGGGATTGGAAAATCAAGAAAATCTATTTTTTTTCAAAGAGGTATGAAGAGAAGATCCAGAAACTAGAAGACAAATTAGTAATCAGTAGCATCATCCATTTATAAGGGTCTTTAGCATTTATATACAACATTTTAACATAATTTTCATAACTACTGAGTGAATAAATTAAATTTCCTTTAAATAATAGAAATTGAAGTTCAGAAAGTTTACACAAGACCAGGCGACAAAGATTTAATGATGGTCTCAGAATAATTCTTACATCAGTGCTTTAAAACAAATAGCAATCACAATATTTAAGCTATGGCATTTTAAAAATTAAAAATAAATCCAGAGCTAAGAGATACCTAACTCATTGAGCACAGGATTAAGAACAGAAAAAACTAATTATCCCATGCAAAAGTAAAAGAATCTCTATGGATGTTTATGTAAATGTAAACAAGAATAATTATCATTGTAAAATAAATTAGACTATTATCTATATAGGATAGTTTGCCTATTTTAAAGACTCTACGAAAATAGAGAGGTAGATCACAAGTGTTTTAAATTTAACTTAGTAAATACAAAGTCAGACACAGATACACCCAACAGAGCAGACACCAGCTTTCCCTGTTGGGCGCTGCCGCACAGTGGCCATACAATTAACTTACTAATTGCTGTTAATATTCTACCCACCCCTCTGAGAGAGCACCACAAAGTAATGAGAGTATAGCGCCCGCTCGGCAGAGCCTGGCAAGCTGCCCGATGCGTGTTCGATATGCCAAAACCAGTAACAAAAATGTTTATATTCCTGACCCTGAAAGAGCCCTTAAGGCAGCAGTAAAGAAAGGCAAACAAGCAGTGCCTAATAAAATTTCACGCCATCCTAGGCTGCCAAATCTAAGAAGGACTAAAACGACTGTCTGTACTTTCAATGCACATACGCTGGCATCGGAAGCATATATTGAGGATCTGATGGTGCAAGCGCAAATGATCAAGTATGACATCATTGGTCTGACTGAGACGAGGAGGCGTCAGTCACATCATGCTGTATTTGACACCGGAGAAGAATTGTTCTTGGAACATGCAAAGAAAGAGGCGTCGGTGGAGTTGGTGTCCTTGTCAACATGAACATGGCCATCAACATTGATTCATTTGAATGTCTAACAAACCGGATAGGATGGATGATTACACTTGAAGAGATGTGATCCACTGCCAGCAATTTCTGTCTTCATTGTCTATGCACCAACATCCACATACAAAGGAAATGAAATTGAGAAATTCTACATGGAACTGGAAGAGTTCTATAAAAAGATCACACCTTCTACAAGATCATAGTCGGAGATTTTAATGCCAAGATAGGACCGAGAAGATCGGCTGAAGAATTCCACATCGGGACCCATGGCCTAGAATGGAACGAACAGGGTGAGAGACTATCTGAGTTCATCATGTCCACCAAGACCATTCATGGGAACTCACAGTTACAGAAGGCTGAAGCAAACCTTTGGACATGGGAATCTCTTGGTGAACAATTCCACAATGAAATTGACCACATCATCTTCAATCAACGGTTTTGTCTGACCCGATGTTGCTGTCGTCCTCAAATTTCAAACAGGATAGGACCACCATCTCCTTCGAGCAAAATTCTACTTCCTGCAATGGGGAGAAAAGGCTGCAAAGTTTAAGAAGAGAACTCCCAGAACGACCACTTACTGGGAACTCTTTGGCACCATTGCAGCAACATGCCGAAGATACCACCATTGACAGCATGGATGAAGAATACAACCCACTGGTTCAGCACCTCCATGATTGTGCGAAGAATGCCGAGAAAGAGAAAGACACAAAGGATGCCTGTCTTCAGAAACTCCAAAGTTCCTTCGCCAACATGGCAAGGCGCGAGCCTCAGGAGACCAAATGCTAGCCTCCAAGCTTGCTAAACTGTGCAGAGAAGCGAGAAAAGAAGACCTCAAAGACAGAAGAGCAGAAATACTGGAAGATGCAGCAGAAGCCGGGAAAAGCGTTCGCACCACCCGCCTGTCCTTCACCAACTATAAGACCAAGATGACTGCCCTCCGACTCCCTGATGGATCTATACATCTTCCAGAAAGGCAATGGAGAAGATTATCCAGGACTTCTACTCAAATCTCTTTGATAGCCACATCAACCTGCCCACATACCAAATTCCACAGGATGGATATGTCATTCCCAACATTCTCCCTTCTGAAATCCGACATGCCATCTCGTCGGTAAAGAAGGGAACAGCAACAGGCCCAGACAAAGTCAGACCCGTACTAACAGGGCGTACTAACATTTAGGACATCCCAGAGACATATCAAATAATTTGTCTGTGCAATTTAAGTTGTGTTTCTCCTTGAGTTATGTTTTCTTTGATTTTTTTTCTTTTTTTCTTTTTTTTTTTTTTTTTTGCTTTTTTGGGTCACACCCGGAGATGCTCAGGGGTTACTCCTGGCTCTGTACTCAGGAATTACTCCTGGCGGTGCTCGGGGGACCATATGGGATGCCGGGGATTGAACCCAAGCCGGCACAGGCCGGCTGCGTGCAAGGCAAACACCCTACCTGCTGGGCTATCGCTCCGGCCCCTGCTTTGATTTTTTTTAACTTAAGTACATGGGGATTATAACACAAGTAATGCCTATATAACACCTGAAAAATCTGCCTTTGGTACTCATCAATACACTAGCTCGGCTCTTCACACACTACCTGTCCGAACGCAAAGGGTGCCCTCCCAATGGAAAACCAGCAGGACAGTTCTACTATTCAAGAAGGGAGACATTCATGACATCGGCAACTATCACCCCATCTGCCTGTTGTCCGTCATCTACAAGCTGTTTACATGAGTCATCCTGAACAGGATTAGCAGAACACTAGATGAAGGACAACCATGAGAGCAAGCTGGCTTCTGGAAAGGATTCAGCACAATCGACCATATCCACACAGTAACCAAGCTCATTGAGGTTTGTAGGGAGTACAAGATGCCGCTCTGTCTCACGTTCATTGATTTACAGAAAGCCTTTGATTCTGTGGAGACTGAAGCAGTCATCGAAGCCCTAGCCAAACAGGGTGTTCAAACCCAATACATCAAGATCCTTCATGAGCTGTATTATGGATTCACCACCAGGATCTCACCATTCTACAACGAAGTGATCATTGATGTCAAAAGAGGAGTTCGACAGGGTGATACCATTTCACCAAAACTCTTCAGCGACACCCTCAAGAATATCATGCGACAATTAGAATGGGAAGGAATGGGGAGTGAAGTTAGATGGTCAGCAACTACACCACCTCCGCTTCGCTGATGACATCGTTCTAATAACACCAAACATTAGCCAAGTGGCACAAATGCTGGCTGACTTTAACCGAGAATGTGGAAAGATAGGTCTACAGCTGAATCTAAAAAAAAACTATGTTCATGAAAAATGAACTAGTTCCTGGGGCCGGAGCGATAGCCCAGCGGGTAAGACGTTTGCCTTGCAAGCAGCCGGCCCAGGTTCGATCCCCAGCATCCCATATGGTCCCCCGAGCACCGCCAGGAGTGATTCCTGAGTGCAGAGCCAGAAGGAACCCCTGAGCATCACCGGTGTCACCCAAAAAGCAAAAAAAAAAAAAAAAAGAACTAGTTCCTGAGGCCCAATTCACTTTCAATGGAACAAACATCTCTGAATCGCGGCAGTCATGTGTACCTAAGTCGAGAAGTCAACATGCTAAAACCTGAGCTGAGCAGGAGGAAGAGAGTGGTATGGAATGCCTTCAAAGGCATCGATGAAATAGCTAAAAGGACAAAGAACCTCCGGCTCTGGGCACATCTCTTTGACTCCACCGTTCTCCCTGCATTAACATACGCCTCAGAGACCTGGGCCCTACAAAAGCAGGATGAGAATGCTATTTGGGTCTCCCAGAGAGGAATCGAAAGAGCTCTACTTGGAATCACGCCTCACTCAAGTGAGAGAAGGAATCCGGAGTTCTGACCTCCATCACTATTCCAGAATCACGGACGCTGTCTCGTTTGCCAAGGCATCGAAAATCAGATGGGATGGACATGTAATGCGATTTGGAGACAACCGCTGGACTAGAGCCATTACTGACTGGATCCCACGGGATGTCAAAAAGATCACATGGCCGCCCACCTACGAGATGGTCAGACTTCCTTGTAAAGACCCTGAAGGAACGGTTTGAGGCTCTTCATATTCCTGAATCAACCAGATGCCATTGGGCTACATTGGCAAGTGATAGGGTCCAATGGAAATGTTACTGGTGCCCGCTCGAGCAAATCGATGAATAACGGGATTCAAGTGATCAAGTGAAGTGATCAAATACAAAGTCAGACTTCTCGAATTTAAGTTTCATCTCAGTCATGTACATCTACATGACAAGCAAGCTATTGTTTCACTACACTTCAGTCTTTCCTCCAAAAGTTGGAGAAATAATTTTACCTATTCTAATAAAATAATGTAGGCAATAAAATAGTAGGCAATCAGTAGTACAACACATGTAAAGTTCTGAAAATATACCTAACACATATTAAGAAACAAAAACCAATCATATGTGATGCAAAAAGAGCTTAAGTTCAATTGACCTTATTCAATAGAATTGGAATACAATAGGAATAACCCCTGAGCATTGCCGGGTGTCTCAAAAAAGCAACTAAACAAACAAACAAATAAATAAATAAATAAATAAAAAGGCTAAATGCTTATAATTTTCACATTTAATCTCCAGATATTTGTTTAATTGATTTTGTGTGCTTTCTGCTATCGATAAAGACTATTATTAATTCTCAAGCATTTTCATAATAGTATAATTATCTGTGAAATTACCCAAGGTATTCATTCATCAAGCTAGGGGTTTACAGTACACTATGCCATTATATGGTTGTGTCTAAGTGTAGGTAAGCTTATAAACAATTTCATTTTTATTTTATTTATTTAATTAAGTTTATTGTATTATAACACCATCTATAATGAGGTCTATAATTGTTACTGGTATTTGGCATATCAAATAATTATAGATCTCATTCTCATGACCTGATGGAACGGTTTGAGTCTCTTTATGTTCCTGGAGCAAGCAGATGCCCTTGTGCTACACTAGCATGTGACAGGACTATGGAGATGTTACTGGTGCCAGCTCGAGCTAATTGATGATCAACGGGAAGATAAGTGACGAATGACAAGACAATAGAATTGTCAACTACTTTCTCAGGGATCATAGTTGTCAGAAGCCAGGTAATAACAGGAATTGTTTCTTACTGGATCAATTATGTGGAAATATATCAGACCATTTGAATTTTTGTTTGCTTTGCTCCATATTTTGTATTCCTTTCATTCATCCCCATCCCTCACTGTTGGTGAAGTGATGATCAGGACCTGCATGTATGCCTGCCTTGATGTTAAACTTCAGTGCTTAATGGGACATCAATTGAGTCAAAGTCCATGTGCACTTGTCCATCCGGGGTATTCACTAGTCAATACATGCAAGTTAAATTTGTCTTGTTTATTGGAGATAGATGAATTGTTCACGCAAGAGCTCACCAGACATTACACTTCCAGGTCAGCGTACTTACAAATCTTTCCAGTTTTGGTGTCCATTAGAAGTCATACCTCTATCTTTTCCATTAGAAGTGTTTACACAAACCAGGTGTTACACAGTGGAAATTCCTTCTCCCATGGGGAATAGTAGGCAGCAGATCTACCAAACTCAAACAGAAAATCTTCTAGGCTTGTGGTCCACATATGTGAGATACTAGGGACTTGGACTTTTGACCATGGCATACAAAATGAGCAAGCACTTTAAACAACAGTGCCATTTATTGTTGTTATTTTATTATCCACCATATGTATGTGCGTCAGCAGGTGGCAGACAGGAGATGACAGGCTTTTCTATTCCCCCAGGGCTATTCCCTGTGGGCCCTGGATGGTTGATGGTCTGACATAGAAAAGACTGGGTCCCCTGGGATAAACCCAGAGCCATGGCAGAGCCTGTCAAGCTACCTGTGGTGGATTCGATATGCCAAAAACAATAACAATAATCAACCTTATTCCCAATAAATGGAGACATTACTCGCACCTGCTCGAGCAAATCAAAGAACAATGGGAAGACAAGTGACAAGTTACAAGTGCCCATATGTATGTCTACCGACCACTCAACTCTGTATCAACTTTATCTCCTCTCCTTTGGTTCTTTGAGTCTTTCCCAACAAGTCACATTAGTCATTAGTCAAAAAGGTTAGAGAAAAAGCAGTTAAAATAGAAGGAAAATTGATAAAAATGTGTAGGAGACATCTCTTAGAACTAAAATGCTAGTGTTTAATTGCTAATTAACAGATTACAATTCATTTTCATTAGGATCAATGATAGTTGATGCTAACAATAGAGTTAATGATAGTGATATAATTATTTTACAACTTAGAAAGTTAATTGCACATATTTTTCTCATTATTCTCAACAATCCTAGAAGGGTCAACAGGACAGGTTTCAAGTCACTAGTCATTTTCACAAGCTATCAAAAATGAATCTTTAGTGGCACAGTCTTAGCATCAAGGAATGTGGTAATCAATTCTAGGATTTATTTATTGAAGACCTCTAAAAGCTTTAGCTTCTATTATCTGCTACCTACCTGGGAAGAGAAGGATGGAAGAAGGGGATAAAGGCAACTGATCAGATATCAGTGTCTTCTTTCTGATAAATAAGTCTCAGCCTCTCTAATACTTAAAGTGGACTAATGTTAGCTATTATACTAGCAGCTCTCTGTGCCACTGTTAGCTTTTAGACTATAATTATTCACAACCAGTAATTTGAAGCTACTTCTAGCACAGGTGATATGACTGTTGTGTGAGACACAGGGAAGTGTGTATGCATCACTAGGAAGTGACAAATGAGGGAATGCTCCTGGACACTCTTCCCTCTCCCTGTGGGAAGCAATCCGTATCTTGAGGATCACTATTAGACTTGTTAACAAGCTTATTATTGATGTCTCTATTTTCCTTATTTTGACTCCTCATCTGCTCTGAGTTGGCTTACCACTTCCTCTACGAAGGCACATGTATTTGTGTTATATAGAGATTTACGGAAGGTTTTATTTGAATAACTCTCCACATTGGTGACTCTGTGAGGAAATAATTCCTTTCATTTCAAGCGACAGTTTACTTTTTTATCTACCAATTTTATTTGCTTTCATGTAGCTACTCATTAGGAACTCTTGAGGTCTATTGAGTTCCGACATCTCCCACAGTGCCCTATATATCTGGAGAGACTTCCTGTGTCTTTGCCAAGCAGCAAAGTTGCAGTTTGCCCAGGTTCTTGATTCCTACAGCCTTCTCTCCCTCTCTCTCTCACCTCTCTCTTTTCCTCTCTCCCTCTTCTTCCTGCACTGTCTTTCTTGACATCCCATTAATTACTCATACTCTCGTTTACAAAAGTAGCCTATGTAATTTGAATTCATCTAATCAAATCAGTCTCTAACAGGAAATTCTCTCCGTTTTAATCCTTTTATGTTTAGTCAATGAATTGGTCTGACTAGGACCCTTGAAAAAAGAAGGAAAAGATCATCCCCCCTCTGTTTCTACTCTATAACCTAGCATGTATCTACTCCCTAACTATATGGTTCTCTTTGCCTATCCATTTATCTAACCATCTATATCATTTGACTTCAAAGTTTAACTATCCTATGTGTGATATTGGAAGGTAAAGCTCACACATTCAGTCTTAGGAAACTCAGAATGTTATCTTTTTTGTAAAACTTATTCAGGCCATATTATTTCTGAAGCTTTCAAATATCTACTTTTAATTCAAAGCTAGTGGTTTAAAGACAACAGTAACTACCTGACTTCAAAATTTCTCAACATGTTCCCAATGAAACTTATGGTATACATGAAAAAATACGCCTTACTATTACTGAACATAAAAGGCAGTACCACTTTCAAATTGGAACTATATATCTAAAATTCTAACCTTTGAATTAGGATTCTAAAACTCCCACTCAATACTGCAAGTCTGAAGATGTGAAAGATGGATTAGAGGATGTTTAAGGGACTTCTAAACGAAAACAGAATGGCATAGACAAAGCACAGACAAAACTGCCTGAGAACATTCAAGTTCAATATTAAATACAGTCTGAATTTGTTGGTTCAGAGCACTGACTGCAGTAGAGGAGCTCTCTGGATTACCCTGGCCCTAGATAATGGAACTGAGAAGAATAGGTAAAGAAAGAAAATGAAGGGGATAAATGGAAGAAGGGGTGAATTGGAGGTAGCAGGGATAGGGGGAAAAGGTGTTAGACACATTACAGTGGAGAGATGTGGTGGTACATTATACATATGCACCACATAACCAACAACACTGAAAGTAGGAGATCCAAACTATAAGAACCAAGCTTAAAAATGGGCCTGTCAAGGAACCAGGCAGTGGGTTGGAGACAAACTCTGCACATTGGTAGGGAGATGTTGACTCTGATAATAGGACAGGGGTTGGAAAAATATGTGGCCTGAACACCACTATGAATAACTTTGTCAATCACAGTAAAGCAAAAAATATAGCTATCTAAAATTGAAAAAGGGAAAGTAGCTTCTTTGTGAGGGTATTAACCTCTTGGGAAATCCCTTCCCCCACCCCCATTCTATGGAACCGTCCTACTTCATTCCTTCCTCTCTCTCTCTCTCTCTCTCTCTCTCTATTTCTATAATTTTACAGTGAAATCATTTGGGATCCAGCAAGTTTCATTTTGTCTCTTATCTTCCAACCTTTAGCACCTGACATACAAAAGATTATGAGGTAACAATATCTCAGCAATAGGTGTTGAAAGGGAAAAAGCAGCAAAGTAGAAGCTATAGAAATTAAACATTGCAGCAAAGACCTTCCATTGCTGATAACCATATCCATGAAAGAAACTTTATGGAGAAAGAAAGCATCCTAAACAATGTAAGTCAGTAAGGAGAAAATGATGCTACGTGATCTCAATTATAGACTATACAAAAAAGAGCAAAACTTAAGAGAATCTATAATGTCAAGTGGAAACAACAGTACTGAGGTTTCTTTAGAGGAAAATGTATCCTGGAATTAGAACTGGCCTACACAAAGGGGGGATATTGCTACTTTCAATAGTGGGTATGTTGTGGTGCCCCTAAGAAATTTAAGCATTTATATTCTTGCAAACAAATATTGCCTCAATAATTTGAATATATTTTAATAGATCACTTAGGGGTCTAGAGATATACTATAGTGTCTAAGGCACTCACAGCCAATGGTAGACCTGGATATTTTCTCTGGCACCCCATCGAGTCCCCTGAGCTCATCAGGAGTGATCAGAACCAGGATTAAGTCCTGAGTGCCAAAAATGTAGCCTAAAAATTCGCTTAATAAATAAATAGAGTCAGATAAATGACAATGGATTGAAATCTTGAACTGAAAACACTGTTCACAAAAGAAGAAAAGTCGGGGGCCAGAGCGATAGCCCAGCGGGTAGGGCGTTTGCCTTGCACGTGGCCGGCATGTGCCGGCCTGGGTTCGATCCCGGCATCCCATATGGTCCCCTGAGCAACGCCAGGAGTAATTCCTGAGTGCAGAGCCAGGAGTAACCCCTGAGCATCGCCGGGTGTGACCCAAAAAGCAAAAAAAAAAAGAAGAAAAGTCTACATTACACAAGACTATAGAAATATAAAGAAATAAACCAAAACAGTACAGTTCATAAAAGTTTTCTCTTCATCCATGTCTTGTTTATTTTCCCCCAAACATCCAGAAGCTTAAAAACTATAACAATGGACTAAATTTAAATTAAAATTCTTCATATGCTTATAAGTGAGCAGCCAAAGTTTGAATCTGAAACACATTAACACCAAGTGCTGGAAGAATATGCTGCAACAGGAAACTTCATTCACTGGTTGTGAAAATGCACACTGACAAAGCCATTAGAGAAAAAAATTGTAGTTATGTTCAAAGGTAACAATTCAATCAACACATTCATACAATTCAATCAGCACAATCCTAGGTATTTGACAAGGAAGTTAAAATGTGTGTCTTCATAGAAATCATGACTAAAATATTTTAAGCAATATTATTTGCAATGGACAAACTTGGGGGTATTCAAGATTCCTTCAAGAATAGATAGCAAATTTTTGCACATTTAGAAAAATAGAATAATCTTGACCAATAAAAGGAAGTACATTATCAAGTCACAAAAATATATTTATGATATTTATGGACTTCAAACGCAAAATAAAAGAAATCATTCCAGAAAGGCTGTACAATATGTAATACATTTATATGAATTTCTGGGAAAAACAAAAACTTTTTCCCTTAGAGTGTTCAAATGTTCTAAGGCACTCAGGTAGAGTATCAGATGAATACAGACCATTACTAGGACTGTGAACCTCTTTGGTATTATATTCAATTAAGATTTATCAAAATTTATATCACTGGGGTAAGCCAGTTGAGCAGTCAGGGGTCCATGCTTTTTATGTTCTGGGAACTGAATTAGAATCACAGCATCATATGAGTTCCTGTACTAAGCATCCCTGAGTGTGGCTCTAGAGGTCCCATAGCCATGACTGGGGTGGTCCTGGTGTTCCCAAGAACTTTAGATCCCAAGCAAATCTGCATGCTCAGATTTGCATTGAACCATCAGATTCAATTGATAGAATTTATCTAAGAGTGATCTCCAGGCTTCTGAACACTGCTTAGAAGGCTCCTTCCCTACTCCCTCCCACCGATTTGCTTTAATTCATAGAACTATGTAATATAAAGAGTGAAACCTAATTTAAACTACAACTTTAATTGCTAATAATATGTCAATATTAATTCATCAATTATAACAAATATCCCATAATACACAGCATATTAAAAATTAAAAATCAGGGAAACTGGTGAGAATATTTATAAAAATACTGTTTTCTACCTAAGTTTGGTAAGTCTAAAAGTATTTTAAAATTTAAATCTCTTTAGAATATATGAAATATATATATGTATGTGTTGGAGATGCCACTGGGGTCCCCAACAGTGCCGGGAAGCGAGTTCCCTTCTACCTCTGAAGCTGGCGGGGAATGGATGAAGACTCAGGAATCCGATGCAGTTTTAAAAGGCTTTACTTATCACAGGTTCAGGCATACAAATCAACAATAGGAAAAACCCTGTGCTTAGGATTCCTGGCTAGAACCCCCCAGACACGTGTAGGCCAAAATGGCGGCCACCACGTGTAAAGGCCCTGTAAAGAGGAGACAAAGACAAGACTCCCAAGAAGGGTGCGAGCTCACAAAGAGAGAGCCCAAAAAAGAGAGTGGGAGAGAGGAAGCAGGCTAGTTTTATACCCCTGCAACTCAGACCTCCCTCCCACTATTGTGGAAAGCAGGGAGGGTCAAATGCCCTCAGGTAATTTCTCCCAGCACCTCACCTAGGCCCTTTTATATGCTAATGTCTTGAGCCAAGATCTGCCTGGAAAAGCCTTTCTCTTAAGGTAGAGAAGGGGGGTTTCGAGATGGCATGTCTCTGTACCAAAGATTAATACTAATGCCAGTTAAATATTTCTCCAAGCCTTCACAAGAGTCTCGTCTACTTCACGGTAGTTTTGTATTTTAGTTGCCTTTGAGTTATCAGGGAGCCATGCTTGCTTGTTTGGAGGCAAACAGCCTTTCTCTCTGGTCTAATTACTTAGAGATCCAACGTGGCCAGGCAAATAAGCTGGTAAGTCCCACGATGATTGTGGTAGCATGAGAGAATATTTATACCAGCTAGTACAGAATACATGGTCAGATAAACTGCCACATTTAGACTACCCCCTTATCTATGAAGCGATTTGCAGGAGGCAATCCAGAGTAGATGCAGAGGCTCTTAGAGGAGTCCTGCAACATGTATGTATACATTTGTGTATACATATATAGTTCATATATTCTAAATATATATATAAACATATATTACATATATTCCAAAGAGATTTAAATTTTAGAGAATATATATAAACAGATATCTCACCAAAGACATTTAGAATACATAAAGTAAGCATACATGTCAAAAGGTGTCCAACATTTTTCATCACTAGAAATTCTAAACTTAAAATGAGCAGTTACTATGTACCTATTAAAATAACCAAAATTAAGAGAATGATCATGCCAGTTCTGAATAGGATGCAAAGCAATATGGAGTCTCATTCCCTCAGACATATAAATGATGCAAACAAAATGGTAGTTATAACTATTGTATAGCTAGATGTAATCTTACCCTATCACCCCAAATTTCCCTTCTAGGTATATGTCCAACATAATTTTCAAATATATGAACTCTCTAAAACCTGCTTGCAAATGTTTATAGTAATTTTATTCAAAATTGTCCAACATAGAGTAACCATAATGCTTTTTGTGGGTGATTATTCATCCATTCAGTGGATAAATAAATGAACAAACTGGTATGACCATATTCTATAATATTATGCACGAATTAACGAAATGAATTACCTAGCTACAAAATACATTAATATATCTTGAATGTATGTTCATTAGAGATAAAATCACACCTGTGAAAGCTATGAATATTATGATTCCTATTACATGACTTTCTGAAAAAGGCATTCAGACAGTGTGGCTAGAGTTCTCGGGAAAGTAAGGAAGATTTGGTAGATGAAAATGTAAGGAATTACTTACAATGAAGAAACTATTCTGGCTGATACTATAATGGTAGATAAATAATGTTATAAATCGTAAAAGGCCATAGAATTTTAGAGCTTAAAGTGGAGGATTAATGCAGATATTTTAAATGAAAACAATAATAATGGGAAATCACATGAAGGGATGCTTGTTTCAAAAGAATCCAAATATATCACAAGTATATGAAACCACTTCTGTGATGGCAATGGGTGGGAATGGGTATGCCTTATGGATACTTGAATACAAGAGAAATCTGTACAAATAAAAACCAAAGGAACTTCACATAAGCAGTATATTCCTAGTTAGCTAAATGTTTCCCACTGGGACATGGACTAGTAATATTCACACTGCAGTGTTTATATATTCAAATTGAAAAATTAAATAAACAGATGAGTTAGCAGATGGTGAAATCCAGGTATTTTACAGATCAGATATGAATCTACATATCTGCAAAGAAAGAAGGTGAAAATCATGAATCATGAATGCAGCTATATATTAGAGCAGAAAATATCAGTAAAATTATGTTTCTTTTAATATTTGAATAGAAAAGCTAACATAGAACATGTGTAGATACGTGTATATTTAAATATACATTTTCTTTTAGTTAAGATAACCAGGAATCAGTTATACTCCAGAAACTACAAGGAATCCTAGCATCCTGATTTTGGTTTTCGACACATTTTCCAACAAAAAATCACTCAAAGAATCAACTGATCAGTGGACAGCATGAAATTATATACAATTGGGATCTGGAGCAACTTTTTAATAAAGAAACCATTTTACCAGTAGTGTGCCAAAGACACACAGGCCTGAACACTAGGCCCTCTCAATGACCAATGCTGGGAAACCCAAAGTCAGAATTAAAAATCTATGGATGACTGAATAAACATGATATACATACATATATACATATGTATATGCATATGTAGAGAGATATTAAATGAATTTTTATTAATCTATAAAATGAAACCATGCATTGACACTACATTGATGAACCTGGATAGTACCATCATGAGTGAAGTTAGTCAGGACAGACACAAACACAAAATTATTTCTCCCATATATGGGATATAAAGAGACAAACTAAGAGAACAGCAAGTGGCCAATGGTAACAGAATCTGAGACCTGGTCAACAAACTGATCTTATCACAGTGGGAGAATATGAGGGGCACTGAGAGCATGGTGGAGGGAAGTCATACTCTGGCAGAGCGTGTGAAATATAACATTGCATGTGTGTAATATAGCACTATGCTTAACAGTATTATAAACCATGGTGGCCAAAATTTATGAAATAATTAAGGTTACGGAATATAATTCAAAGTGCAAAGAGTATAAACTTGAGTCATAGTGTTAGCATATATAATAGCTAGATAAATTGGAAAACAGAAAATATCTACCAAAGAATCACAAAACAATTGGTGTACTTATCCTCCAGAATAACCAACCTGTCACAGCCTGGCTCGTGCGCCTTGCGGTTCATCAATAAATGTTGGATTTAGAGATGACTACAAGAGTATGCTACCCCCACGGCGGCAGAGCCCTGGCAAGCTACCTGTGTCTTATTTGATATGCCAAATACCAGTAACAATTATAGACCTCATTCCCATAACCTGATGGAATGGTTAGAGGTTCTTTATGTTTTTGGAGCAAGCAGGTGCCCTTGGGCTCTACTAGCATGAGACAGGACATATGGAGATGTTACTGGTGCCCGCTCAAGCAAATCGATGATGAACGGGAAGAGAGTGATACAGTGATCCAGTGATCCACCAGAAGTGATCAACAACCTGAGCTTGATAGTGGGACAGGGATAGCCTTATAAAGGTGGCTGGAAAAGTGGCTTCAAAGTAGAGGAGGTCAAGACCCACAGCTGTGCCACTTGAGCCATGTGGAGCAGCCCACGGAGCAACGGAGGGCAGTAAATGGCTCAGCCCCTGACCCAGCCCAGCATAGCTCCTAGGGTCAGCGGACACATGGGGAGGTGGCTGTGCAGGTGGACTTGGAGCGAGGGATCAGGCCTCCTTCCCCATCCCTCCACCTGCATTTCCAGACAGGTGTGGCTACAGGGCCCAGTCACCACAACCAGCAAAACCAGATAAAAGACAGACCAGACCCACAGCTGTGCCAGCACACAGCCGAAGAGCAGCTATGGGACAGACTTAGGTAATAATGAAGTTTAGGACCAGGTTCTTCCCAGGATCCTGCACATTTATACACTGTAATGATCATTGTAGTTTTAACAAACTGGGGAGGCTGATGGGGAATGAGAATTGTAGTGTCAGATTAGAACTCATCATTGAATACATAGAGACGTACATCATAAACTGTAATATCTGTAGGGCAAGCCACAATATCTAAGATAAGAGAGAAGTAAAGAGAGAGAGAGAGAGAGAAAGTTCCTGCTATAGGGACAGGCTGGGGTGAGTGGTAAGGACTATGGGGACATTGTGGTGGAAATGGGGCACTGGTGGAGGGATGGGTGCTAAAACACTGTATGACAGAGACTGAATTATGAACATCTTTGCAATTGTATATCTCACAGTGATATAATAAAATTTTTAAAAAGTGGAGGAGGTCAGACTAACAACATCGGTGCTCAAAGTCAAAAGAAATTGTCCTAAAATGCTTGGAGGACTGTACCCGTTAAAGCTTTAATGAAAATAACACTATTCTCCATGACTTTCCTTCTCCATACTCACAATCACAATCTGACCAAACAGCTAACCACCAAATTTGAGTATCTTCTCAAACACCTGACCAGTAGGCCTCAGAACAATTAAACTTAATCAAAGAAAGTCTAGGAGACAATCGAGCCTAGAGCTGCCTAAGGGAGAAACACATGCAATATGAAGTCCTGGATGGAATCCTAGAACATTGGGGGAAAAGTACATTCAGAAAAAACTAAGGAAATCAGAACACAGTTGGAATTTAATATCAGTTCTTTAATTGTAACAAAAATACCACACCAATATAAACTATGAACAATAGGGGAAAATGTGTGGTATGTATAATCTTTTCCATTTTTGTATTCTAAGTTCAGCACAGTTCTAAGAAGGAAACCAAAGTATATAATGAAAAAAGTAATATAATTGAATCCAAGCAAAGGAAGAAGAAGGAAGGAAGGAAGGAAGGAAGGAAGGAAGGAAGGAGGAAGGAAGGAAGGAAGGAAGGAAGGAAGGAAGGAAGGAAGGAAGGAAGGAAGGAAGGAAGGAAGGAAGGAAGGAAGGAAGGAAGGAAGGAAGGAAGGAAGGAGGGTGTCAGGCAAAATTTTTCTTTTAAAAATGCCACCTGAGGATATTATGATAAGCTAATCATTTGTATCACTTATCTTCCCATTGACCATTGATTTGCTTGAGCGGGTGCCAGTAACATCTCCATTCGTTGGGAATGAGGTTCATTATTGTTACTGTTTTTGGCATATCGAATACACCACAGGTAGCTTGCCAGGCTCTGCTGTGGCTCTGGGTTCATCCCAGGCGGCCCAGTCTTTTTCAATGTCAGACCATCACCATCCAGAGCCCCTGGGGCAGATAAGCTAATATGTCCTTCAAATATCAAGAATAGAAAACAGCTTTGAAGATGAAATCAAAGTTAGAGAGAATATTTTCATATCTAGGTCACTGCTCAGGAGTATGACCTGAATCTGGTGGAAATTCCGTTCTGATTATTCAATACATTTATGCATTCAAGAGCCAGCATTGAACTTATCAAAATTTTCTATAAACCTGAAAGATTTGTTAAGAGGAAGAACAATAACAACTCTTCTAGTTTATTTCAGCTACCAATTGATTTCCTGTCTGTACAATGGGTGGTGATTGTGTCTTCTTCACAATTTTCTTGAAAAAACTTAGCTGTGAGTGGGAAGGGTAGCTCTGCAGTCTTGTATGCAGCAACCCAGGTTCTATTCCTAGCACGCACATCGTCTCCTCAAAAACACTGAGAGTGTCTCCTGAGCTTAAAGTCAGGGGTGACCCCAAATGAAGCAAAAGTTAAACATGACTACTTCAGGTTGACTCATGTCTTTCTCAACACTGTTCTGATGGGTTGAAGTAGGTCCTTAGATTTACCTTGTATTTCATCTGTCCTAGCACTTATTCTCAACTACTTGGATTCCTGTTTTGTTACACAAGAAAATGACATTTAGAAACCTTGGTCTAAGAGATATGCAAACATATAAATGGATGTGTCAAGTGAAACAACTTGAACATCATAAATCATGATCATATTGAATTATTCTCATAAATTAAAAATGATGACCCCTGAGTCCATACCAATAAGTGAATGGAGGAGAAAAGAGGGCACTTCTGAAAGACCAGAGAATTAATTGGCTAGGAGATGTGCCCAGAAATACAAGGTATTATGGTATTATCAGTGAGAATCAGAGGACCCACCTCTTAAGAGGGTGCTAATATCTAAGGAGACTTCTTGTATTTGATCCTCCCCAAGAATTTCATCTTTTGAGGGCGTGTTTGGGCCACCCCTGGTTATGTTCAGGTCTTACTCCTGGATCTGCATTCAGTACTTTTTACTGGTGGTTCTCAGGGGACAATATGGGATGCCGGGTATCAAATCTTTGTTGGCAGACCCAAGAATAGAACCTTTTAAAATAACCATCAGTCCACATGTAAAAACTTTGAACAGTTTGAAAGTGACTCCAGATGTTTATAAAGGAAAAAAAAACCACATTTCTCCTGTTGCTTCTTACACCAATGTCCATGTAGTTCCATTGGTGAAAGTGGTATCTTTAACAGAAAGCACATCCCCACATTATGTCAACCAACCTACATGATTTATAATCACTGTTTTATTTAGAGAGGCACAAAAGCAGAACTTTCTTTCTCATATGAAATTAAAGTTTTAAAATTAAAAGCTCTGAACCTTAAGAACTGAAATAATACTATTTTAATTACCTAGAGAGACCAAAATGTTATTAAATTAGATATTATGAAAGGCACCTGCTCCCAGGATCAATTGAGCATTGTTGGGAGTGCTTATTAGAAACAGTAAAATTGTTTTATGTTTACACTCCAATGATCTGAGACCCCTAACTAAACTGTAATTATAATAATATTAATAATAGTCATAAAACAATCATGTACTCGCATTCATAATTGTATCTTTTCCATCTCATCAATCAAAGGTCGCTTATCTGTAAGTAAGAGAAGCATTTCTTTCCTGTTTATGAAGGCAAAGCTTCTTTGGATTATAACAGAGAACAAAGACTTATTGATAAGCAAAAGATTCAAAAGACTCAGTGAATTTGGCAAGGTTTATGGGTTGCTAAATGATGAACATTTTAGTAAGTGAATAGTGGAGGTGGGGAAAGTCTCCAGGGAGTCTTTTGCCTTGAAATATAATGAGTTTCTTTGGGGAGTAATTCATTAGGAAATGAGAAAGCAAATGTTCTGTCCAGAGGAAGCTTTTGAAACTATTACTCTGCTTTAATCAGCAGGCTTGATTTTCCATTAAGAAACAAGAAAAAAATGTTTTCCCTGGCCAGGCAACTCTTTCAACAAGAGACTTTGCTGGTTTTTAATAAGGCAAAGTATTTAGAGACCTAGAGATTAGTTCACCTCAGGAGATTTGCAGAATTTCAAAGTCAGAAAAATAGGAAACAATTTTTCATTATTCAATAAATGAAAGTTACTAACTTTAAGCCACAATGGCTTCCAAGTTAGCCCAGATGTGTGACCTTGGGAAAGTATCTTCTCTTTGAGCTCTGCTTTTCTCTACTACAAACAAAAACTGTCACGCCTCCTAGAGGTGTTTTTGAGTATCAAATGACACACATAGGGCTTCTGAGGTCATGCAGCAGGTAAGGAATTTGCTTTGCATGCAGCTAACCTGAGTTTGGTTCCCTGGCACCCCATGTGACTCCCAAGTGCCACCAGGTGTGAGCCCTGATCACAAACCCAGGAGTAAGTAAACCCTGAGCACTACTGGGAAGGCCCACCCTTCCCCACACCAAAAAAAAATTTTTCCCCCCCCCCCCCCCCCCCCAACCCCCCCAAAAGAATAATGTGACACGTGTCACACCACTTTTTAGACATACAATTGCAAGATGCTCATGCTCGAAGTTTTGGTTCTACAGTGTTCCAACACCCATCCCTCCACCCGAACCCATCTCCCATCACCAATGTCCCCACCTCTCTTCCCCCTCCCACACCCCAACTACTTGGCAGGTTCTGTATATCTTTTCTTTGCTCTCTATCTCTCCCTCCTGCCTACCTTTCCTACACATTGTAAAATGCAGTACATAAAGGACATAACTGTTTCCACTAGTTTGATGGACCACGCGGCCACAAGACTTAGGGGCCTCCTGGTCAGTGTCCAGACAGCGAAAACGGTGGTTAATGTGGCGGGTGAGTCTCATTCGGCTGCTTCCGGGACCCCCCAGAGGGTGATGAGCCCACTCCTAAAACCCATCAGTCCTCCTGGGGGCCCCATAGTCAGCTGGGCCAGCGGAGAGCGGAGTTCCAGCTTCCCCAGTGGGGTCTAAGGCTCTTCATGCTATAGCTGGTGGCCCCAGGGCAGCTCCTCCTGGGCAGGGCTACCAGGCTCAGACAAAATGGAGAGGGGAAGGGCCGACCCCAGCTCCATCTGACAAATTCCGGTGATTCCCATCTGTGGAAGCTGCCACCTGGGCTCGAACTTCGTTTTGCTCTGCTAATCTGGTCTTGAAGTCAGCATCCCTCCTGGGTGGGCTCTGATATGCTGCAGTGTCTGGACAGTGAAAATGGCATCTAATGTGGTGGGCGAGTCTCATCCGGCTGCTTCCAGGACCCCCAGAGGTGATGGCCCCACTCCCAAAAACCATCTGTCCTCCTGGGGGCCTCATAGCCAGCTGGGCCAGGGGAGAGCCGAGTTCCAGCTTCCCCCAGCCGCGTCTGAGGCTCTGCATGCTATGGCTGGTGGCCCCAGGGGAGCTCCTATAGATTTTTTTTAAGATTGCAAATATTTTTTCAAAATTGTATATCATAATATATAACTTATCTTTATTTTAGATCATATATTTAAATAAAATTGCAATTTAAATGTTAAAATATTTGTATATTATTACAAAAATAAGAAAGTAATGTTAAGTATTTATTTTATATTTTAAGTATTTAGCTAATATGGCAGTAAACATCTTAATTGAAAAAAGAAAAAAGTTAAGTGATTTCTCATTATGCTTTTTGAGAGTGGGTTTATTGAGATATCTTATTTTCTGTTGATCTGCATCAAATTGCTTTCAAAATGACAGAATCCTCAGTTGCGTTAAATCCCATCTAGCAATTGAATCTTGTTGTTTGAGTGTATGCATTTAATTTTATCCTCCCATAACCTACAATTGTATTTTTTAAACTTCATCTGTGCAATGGCAATGAAATATGTAACTTCATTGTTTTAATTTGCCTATACTTGATTATTGGTGAGTCTGAACATTTCCCTACATATTTGTTTGGAAAGTTCATTTTCTTACCATGCAAATAAGTAGCATTGCTTAAATCATTATTGTATAACCCTCCTCTTTACAGAGTATAGACTGATATAGTAAACTTTATCTATCCATATAGTTGTAAATATGTATGTAAATATGTGTACATTCAATTTTAGGTTCTATAAAATCACTGTAGAAGATATAAAATTCAAAGGATTATTTTTCTGAGAAGATACCAGAAAATCTACTATCTTTATCCTGTACTCTTGAGAGAACTTTTATTTTAATGTGATACTCCATATTCTATTCCTGTGACAAACTTCCAGCAACCCAATGAAATACTCTCCTCAGTCTAATTTGGGGTTGTCCTTAGAATGCTGTCATCTGTAGACTGTGAACCTTATGGGTATGGATGGCCCAGGATATAAATAGCACAGATACAGAAGCATAGGCAGCCGGTGCTACCTGATCTACATGTCACCTATGGGCTCTAAGAAGGGCTTTAGGATTAAGTGTAAGGTTTTAGTGCAAATTTTTGCCAAATGCAGTTAGGAAGAACAGGCAGGCTCTGAGCATTCACAGCAGCTGCTGTCCACTATTTAGTCATTGGAATTTATTTTTTTAATAAATTTCCCATGAAACTGTACCCCAAAAACTTTATTTAGAGGTATTACAATGTATCCTTGAACTGAAAAAGAAGTAAACTATTTTTTTTGGCAATATTGAGTCATAAAACCAAGTTTCAGTGACTCCAGAAGAGGTAAAATTCTTGCTGCAAGACAAACTCGGTCTCTCTTATTTTTTAGATAGGACTACTACTTCCTGGGAAGTATTCCAGAGAATATTTCAGAGACTACTTGATCCACAAAGAGACACTTGAAGGTCATGGCATTTGAAGATAAATAATGAGACATTTGGCTCCCTTTTGCCCCTTCATCATTAAATGACTCTCATATATTAGTGAGAAAGATACAATTCACACAGTAATAGCATCCCCAAAAGGGGGTCTGAGTAGCGACCAGCCATCTATTAGAAAAATCAGCTCATTTATCTTGTCATTGATTCACTAATCAGGGAGAGGTTGTGAACCATGATTTACATTTGAGTGTTAAAAATTAGAAAATTTAAGTTTTTATTTAGTCAGTACTTCTAAGTGAGACAGAGAGCATATGTGAGACTCAAGTTCTTATTAAATGTTATGAAATGTGCAGATTACCAGTTTTCTTTCCTGATTTCACATTGAATGAGTCTTCTGAAAAATATGCAGTAGGCTCCCATCTCTGGCATAATGTCCTTTTGGCTGATGCGGTACTAATACAGCAAGTCCAGTGCATTCAATGAAGAGTGAAGAAGCAGCAAGCGTGGTGAAGGAGTCTTGAGACTGGATGAAACACAACAATGTGTGGGGGTAGATGCTAAAGAAATGGTTAACAAGATGCGGACAAGGAAAAAAATATAGGAAGAGGGCAAATATGGGCAGTATAAATAAATAGTGTTAGGTGTTAGAGAGGGTTTTTTTTTTTTTTTAGTTGAGTAAAAGACTTTGTAACATGTGGCTTGTAGTTTTATAGTTTTATGATTTAATGAAGGAACTTTTTTCTGGTGGAACAAAGCAACACAAAAGTGTCATGAAAATCCATCATTAATATGGCAAGTGATTTTTAAATCCATGCACATGGAGAAGTCTAGCAACATAACATGATTTAATCTGATTTATTAGATGATTCTCTAAAGACATGATTTCTATGTGAAAATTTGAGGCACACTAATGAAAAAAAAGCTACATTCGTTGAGCCCTAAAATGGAAAAGAAAAAGGCAGACCCTCTGTCTTCGAGTAACTGAGAGAATTAAAAGAGATTCAGAGAAGGTGTGAAACAAGGATGAGAGCAGAGGGTCTATAGGATGGAAAATAATAGACGTGAAATTCCTTTCAATGATGTCTCATAGGAGTTTTCCTGAAGGCAGACAAGCATAATCAAATCACAGGTCTGGGATGAAAAGGATAAGAAATTTGATCAGATATTGGGAGTAGGAAGATGATTCTAAACTGATTTTAGATTCTTGTTCTAATGGGCTTCCTCTTCTAACCTTATAAGGCTTAGAAGACTGAGACCAGAGTCTGAAAAAAAGGAATGGATCTTAGTCATAAGTCACTTTCTATTTATTAATGTATACTTTTGTTTGGACTGCTATACTCAGCTGGGCTTAGAGCTCTCCTGGCTCTCTGCTTAGGAATCTCTCATCTATGTTGCAAGGAATGTAGTGCCAGGAATCAAACCAGGGTCACTCTCAGAAGGGAAAACTCCTTAATCCCTATGCTATCTCTTCAGCCCACTAGTTAATTTATTTTAGAATACCATTTTTTGAAGCAGTATGTCAAACCATAACATCCACAAAGATTTTAAAGCTATTAATCACTATAGAAAGTTCACAGTGATGAACATCTTCAAATTAGCTTCCCTAAAGGTTCGGTATTTTGTTTGTTTGATTTTTGCACCCTGTAAATATAGTGATGTCACCACACTTAAAGGGTTGTATTCAGATAGACTTTTGTCAACTATATGTGCTTTTTTTTCCCTTTTGACAGGTGTTTGGATATGTGCCATTCTTTTTAGCAAATGCAGAGTATTTGACCATATGATACATAAGAAGGTAGCCCAGAGTACTAAGCAAAAGAAAGGGTCTTTGTCTTCTAACAGAGCTCTTGCTTTCCTCTTATAAACCACCACTCAAAGTATTTAGCTGGAATTGTGAAATCCTGCATCTACATTGACAAACTCCAAGATTTATATTTATATTACTCTCTTTTTATATTCTTATTTTTGCCTTCACCTTGAGTTTTGATGACAAATCTTTGAAAATACAAGAAATAAGCATAGGTATAAAGAACTTGGTTTTTGCAATCAGTTGGGGTATGAATCCTGGCCTACAACTTATGTGCTCAAAAAAATATTCATATTCATATTCTTTTCTTTCTTTCTTTCTTTCTTTCTTTCTTTCTTTCTTTTTTCTTTCTTTCTTTCTTTCTTTCTTTCTTTCTTTCTTTCTTTCTTTCTTTCTTTCTTTCTTTCTTTCTTTTCTTTCTTTTTTTCTTTCTCTCCTTCTCCTTCCTTCCTTCCTTCCTTCCTTCCTTCCTTCCTTCCTTCCTTCCTTCCTTCCTTCCTTCCTTCCTTCCTTCCTTCCTTCCTTCCTTCCTTCCTTCCTTCCTTCCTTCCTTCCTTCCTTCCTTCCTTCCTTCCTTCCTTCCTTCTTCCTTTTTGCCTTTCTGGCTTGCTGACTTTCTTGCTTTCTCCTCCAGGTTGCTACTCAAGGGGTCCTAGTCTTTTTACACATTCCATTCTTCCACCTTCACCACCACTGCCCCCACCACCCTAAGAAATCTAAGCCAGCTAGGCTTGACCAGTACAGGACAAGAACCTGAGAGTTTAATGTTGTTCATGCTCCTAGGTACTGGGTATATTACCTGGACAACTTCTGATGTTTCTTAGAAGCCTCCATGACTGCATCGAGAAGTACTCAGGCAATCACATGGTGCTGGAGTTCCAGCCAAGGTCAGCTACATCTAAGGTGTATGCCTTAACTCTTTTATGACATATACATATGAAAGATGGATACTGATACATTACATTGAGTATGTTGCTTTCTATCAGAAATATTCTAACAAATTAATTAGAAGCACTTCCTCTGCCCTATATCTGCTTAGGAACATAATCTTTTGAAAGCATTCACTGCCTCCTTTTCCACTAAGCTCCACCAAATGAACGAGTCGCTTACACATTTTTTTAATGCCCAGCAGGATCTGGCATATTTTGTGTGGATACAATAAACATGGGTTCTAACGGATCCCACTGAAGTACATATTACAGAGACCCTCTAGTACAAAAAATCCAAAGACACCTCTTTTACATCTCAAATTCCCAGTTTTGAACTTCAAAGCTGCACACATTTGCTCTCAGAGAGCATAAGAATGGCTCCCCAACATTGTTCATCTTTTTCAATGTAGCCACACTTAAAAGGCATTCAGCTTCTTAAGCAACAAAAGTATCCCAAGGACTCAAGGTCCTCCTAGCTCACATCTCAGAAAGACTCCCCTGTGAAAACGGCTGCTTACTTTTTTTCTTTTCTTTTTTATTTTCAACATGCACCTTTGCTTCTCAGCCCATCTGGAGCACTGGGGGATGGACATCATCTTTCTAACTTGAAACCTGGGGTGAGGCAAAAGAATCATCAATGAGATTTATCACCTTTCTTTCATCATCTACCTTGGCAGCAAAGTCACACATATACTTAAGAACCATATTATGTGACTATCAATTTAACAAGATCTTGGAGACTTTGGTCTCCAAATGAGCATCTTGCTGGAAAATTTCTTTTTTAGATCATTTTTATGGATAAATCTTTCCCCAAATCACAATGAGAGGTTGCAACTTCCTTGAGAAGTGGATGAGAATGCACAAGCAAAATTTCTCTTGCCAAGAGCAATAGCTGTAAATAGGAACTTTCTTTCTATGAAAAGAATTTCATCCTTTGTTTAGGAAGAATAGGTCAAAATGCCCACTCTCTGCCTGTAATGAAAGCAGTTACCTGCTTCAGTGAAAAAATTCATTTTTAGAAAAATATACACCGTTCAGTATGAACCAATTACTAACTCCATTTCAAAAGATGTTTGAAAAGACTTATTGAGGGGTTATCGTCCCCATTTTTTATTTATTCAGTTGATAAATATTTATTCTCTAATAAGTGCCTGGGATTACTTTACTGATTTGAAAACATCTTAAAACAAAACAGGTAGAAATAATCCCTGCTTTGTGAAGCATCTATTCCAGTAGAAAACAAAATAAGTAATAAAAATGAAATGCAGAAATAAAATAGTGTTAGAAGTTAAATGATATGGAGGGGACAAACAAAGAATAGATGTGAGAACTCAAGAGTTCTGCTGAAGAGGGCCGGTTGCTTAGTTTTTTTTTTTTTTGTTGTTGTTTGTTTGTTTTTTGCTTTTTTGGGTCACACCCAGCAATGCTCAGGGGTTACTCCTGGCTCTGCACTCAGGCATTACTCCTGGCAGTGCTCGAGGGACCATATGGAATGCCGGGGATTTGAACCTGGGTTGGCTGCATGCAATGCAAGTGCCCTACATGCTGCACTATCGCCTCCAGTCCAGGTTACTTAGTTTTAAATAGGAAGTGTATGCTCCTCTGAATATCCAGCCTTCTTTCAATGCTTTTAGAAAGAACTAACTAGCTAGGCAAGACTGGACTGAAGAGTATTTATCAAGGATAACAGTGCAAAGCAAAAACAAAGCTGATTTAAGGATTAGCCTTATAAAGAAGAAGAAATATGGATTAAGTTAGACATGTCAGAAATGACATGAAGTACTGTTAGGATATGGTACTCATTCAAAGAAAGGGGGAACTGATGAAGAGTTTGGGTAAGACACTGTTAGCTGACTGACACATAAAAAGGATCAGTCTTTAAGAGGAGAGAGAGAATGGCATCAAGTACTGTATCTTTTAGGAAGCTAGTCTTAATAGTGTCATTTCAAAAAGGGTTGTCTCACCTGGTATCACACATTCACAGAATCACATTTTCTGTTAGAGCAGCAGCACTATTGTACAAGTGGAAAAATGAAATTCTTAGTATCTTGTCCCAACATTCAGAGTTCCTTCCTCTTTAGCAGTGCACTCACACAGACCTCTTTACATGAGCCTTTTGATGTGACACAGGGCTTCACTTTTTACTTACAAAGAAAACTTCCCTCTAACATGCCATGTTTAGAGGATTGGCCCATAGCTGAAAAGAGGAAGCCTTCACAGACATTCACTGTAACTCAGAACACACCCACCTGCTTAGAGAAGTTTGTTTTACCTCACCTTAATCTAAGCTTGTGCTCCTTATTGATTCATCTTTGTTTTCCTCAACTTCAAGCATTATTATTTCACTTACTATCTGCCTAAAATAGTCTAGTTTTCTATATTTTTTCTCCTAGTCCTCCCTTTCATTCACCTCTCTTTGAGATGGGTTTGGGAGGAAGTGAGATAGAGACATATGTTCCCAACAACTTTTTTATTTTGTCTTGATTTGGGAAAGTGATCTTAAATGACAGTTCCTAAATGACTCCAAATTTTGGGAGTTTGTGTGTGTGTGTGTGTGTGTGTGTGTGTGTGAATTCTGTCTTTCTCTGGCATAATTTGCTTGATCAACAAGAATTCTGTAACTGTATCTACTCAAGTACGCCATGCTTTGTATAGTTTTTTGAATGTGATGTTAACACTTGATGTGATAAAGATAACATTAGAAATGGTGATGATAATAATGATGGTGGTGGTTGTGGCGGCTGTTAGTTGCGATGGCAGTCTCTACAACTGTCACAAGCCTTAGACCACTATAAATATGTATGAAAATAGTATTCTATTTAGTGCTATAGAAATCACTGTATCCTCCAAGGCAACAAGAAAATCTTGACTTATGGCTATAATTCGTAGAAGAATATAATGCTAAACTACTTAAGGATAACACTTGAACATTGCTACTCTATTAACTCATGGTGCCATTTGCCATGTTTCTGAGTTTTCTAGTTTTTTTGCCTAAGAACATGGAATGGAGACCTAAGCTCACACTTTCCGATGTCATTCACTCATTCTTTCTCTCTCTCCTGTCGGGTTGGTCCAGATGTCAGGGCGGCCCAGAGTCCCATCATTATTATCGTCACCAATCTATAGGCAATTGAGGTATTTAGTTAAGAAATATGGTGCAATTACAGGAATAATAAATTAGCCTTAACTGTCTTCCTATAACTATACCAAAAAGGACACAATTCCAAAAACAAAAGCATGCAAAGGGCTCAAGGTAAACAGAGATGCAACATTTTGTCAACCCCCCACCCCCCCCACCCCAGCACCCACCCGGCAGCCCTCCCGCCCCTGGCCACTACTGAGCTTAGCTGAGAACCTGACACTGCTGTAAAGGAGGCAAGAGACTGTAAATAAAAAGAACCCAACACTCTCTTCTCTTCTTCTTTTTATTTCTTTAAATTAATTTATAATTTATAATTTATAATTTTATAAATTTATAATTTTCACATAGTTTTTTCACACAATCTTTTAACACTTATTCCATCATCGATTGTCAACTTCCCACCACCAGTGCCCACATTTCCCATCCCATCTTCAAGTCCTACTTCCTTAATAGTCACATTTATTATATTTGGTTATTGTAGTTTGCATCTAAAACTCCCTGTTTTGTTGGTTCTATGATTCAGATATATAGTAAATAACATCTCTTTACCACCAGTGTTTTCTTTAAGCTCTCTATTTCTGTCCAATACCTCTGTTCCCCATTTTTCCCCTTTCTTTGCAGTTTCTTTCCTTTCCTACCTGCAGTTCTATTGTAAAGATTCCATGGTATTCTAAGTGTTCAAGGCCATAAGCACAGTAACTGGCAGTGCCAAATGTCAAACTCAAATCTTTCAAATACTAGGCAGGTACTCTATCACAAAAAACCCATTTATCCCAGACCATCCCCTTATCCTCACCCTCATCTTTCTCCTTCTCTCTCCTTTCTCTGGTTCATTCTGTTTCTGGCCCAAGTTTCTTCTGTGGTTGCATAGAGGATAAAAATGAAGCTTAAGAAGGGATATGTGACATCAGAAGATCCACACTTACACAAGGCTTTACAGAGTGCACCAGAAATGAAACTAATACAGATATACTCTCAATCCTCAAGAAAAACAGGGTCAAGTGACTTCTATCTCTCTCTTACCTATTTTTAATAACATTACTGTGATTTACAAAGTTGTTTAAAATACAGTTGTTTCAGGCACACAACAATTCAACATCAGTCCCACAACCAGTGTGACTTTCTCTTCACTAATGTCTCTAGTTTCCCTCCGACTCCAAGAATTCTCTCATACCAAGCATGTACAAAGTTTATTACATATTTCTTGTTACAACAAAATAGCACATAGAATGATCAGGGGAGAAAAGATCAATAAACGTCAGTTTGTGACATTTGACATATCTCAAAATGGTGTTATTAAAGTCATTGGGTCTTATATGGGGTGGCTCCCCATAGAGGATGGTCCCTTATATTCATTTGCATGCCATGAGCATGGTGCAGGGATCATTGACTTTTACAGGACATATTTAATCAGGAACAATGGGGGCCAGAGTGATAGTCCAGTGGGTAGGGCGTTTGCCTTGCATGAAGTCAACCACGGTTTGATCCCCAGCATCCCACATGGTCCCATGAGCACCACCAGGAGTAATCCTGAGTAATTCCTGAGAGACATTAGTGAAGTGAAAGTCACACTTGTTGTGGGACTGATGTTGAATTGTTGTATGCCTGAAACAACTGTATTTTAAGCAACTTTGTAAATCACAGTAATTCCTGGTTACTCCTCAGAAAAAGCCAGGAGTAACCCCTGAGCATTTCCAGGTGTGACCCAAAAAGAAAAAAAATATATATATATATATTTAACCAGGAACAACGGCCCTCCCATTGAAAGTCTCAGACCACCTAGGTTGGAGCTGGCCAAACAGGACCATCCTGTAGTGAAGCTGGGACTCCCAAACTTGACGGATTACTCTGCTTTCAGTGCAGACACTAGTTTATTTGTTTGTTTGTGATTCACAACCTGCAGTGCTCAGGGATTACTCCTGGCTCTGCACTCAGGAATTACTCCTGGAGGTGCTCAGGGACTGATGCAGGTGAGGCAGAAGGGGCGGCGACAGCTGGTCTCTGTGTTCGATCACAATTCCCAGGTTCTTCAAGAATGAAAATATTGAATAATAAAAATGCTCAGACTCAGAATTAGAAAGTAGAAAGGTTTATTGGAAAGTAGAAGAGAAAGGAAAGGTACTCCCCTTGCAGGGAGGAACTTAGTATAGAACTAAGTTAAAAGTAAGGGATTCTGTGTAAGCCTTTTTAAAGGCTCTCTGTGGAGTTATCAACTAACAAATGGTATAGAGCACGTAAAGAAGTTACAGGTAAAGGCTCTTCCTGTAGCCCTTTTAGATGGAAATTGGGATCTTTACATTTCTAAGATATGCTTGCTGCAGGAGATTACCAGTGTGCCTTCCTCTCCATTTGTCTCTCCTCCCCATTTGCCTCAGGCTTTGTGGGCTTCCTGTGAGCCTAAAATCCAAGGAAAAAATTTTATGGGCCTGCAAAAATCTTGGAATGTTAAGAAAGGACCTTGGGGATGAAGTACATGTTGGGGAGATGGGGGAGGGGAGATGAAGCATCTGGCAAGAAGAAACTGGCTTTTTCTTCCATGGGCAAGGGAAACTGAGGCTTCCTTTTCATATGGGATGTTGGGGATCAAACCAGGATCCACTGCATGCAAGGCAAACCCCCGCGACTCTGGCCCCAGACCACTCCATCTAATGATGGTTCCTGCGGAAGAGTCCCGCAGGAACAGCGACTGTTAAAACTGCAAGAAACCCGGTGAAGAACTGATTGAATTTCCCTCTTCTTTTTGCTGCTTGCACCACTTGAGTTTCCAGACTTGGGCTCTCCCTGAGCCACTTCTTCTGGAAGGATCATTGGCATAGCTTCCCTGCTTCCCTGCAGCGTGGGAACTTCTCACCACTGGAGACAGCTTCTGGAATCCAGCTTTCAGTTCCAGTCCCGTCCCTGCTGCCTTCAGCCCAAAGTGGGGAACAAAGCCAGTCAAAGCGCTAAAGTCATCCAAGGGCCAGGATTGTTAAGTCGGCAGCACCACCCACAGGACAGCCAGAATGCAGCCCTCCTGCTGCTTCGCTCCCTGGTTGCCATGGAAACCAGGGCAATGTTGGTGCAGGTGCCTTCTTATGACAGAGACACGTGTGTCCCCAACGGTGAAGGGAATTAAAGAGGATTTCGCAGGTCCTGCAGCCCTCCCCCGAGGCCCTCAAAACCCCGGGGAGCTCTAAGCATCTGTCAGAGAATTGAGAAGGCTTAGAAAGTGCAGGGGGAATTCACACGGGGTCCTCAGGAAAAAAATACCCCAACTAACTCTCCCTTCACCCCCTAGCCAGGTGGTTTTGCTTGGCTGGAAGCTTAGAGACAAGGTCTGTGGGCTGCAAAGTCCCAAATTTGTCATTGTTGATTAGCAAAGCTGCTTTGCAAGCTCGGGGAAACACATCCCTTGTTCTGGTCTCTCCTCCCAACTTTTGCCTTGTAAAAGAAAGCAGCAGCAGGAGGGGGCTGGATTTAAGTTCAATATTGCTCTTGGATTCAAAGCGATAGTCTAGCATAGGGATATGTGGATATGTCTCCAAAAGAAGAAGGAGCACTTTTTCAAGGGCCTAGTGTTGAGTATTCTCCCCCCCTCCCCGTGGCAAATCCTTTAATGTTTCTCATATACTAAGAAGCTATTATTTCTACTGGATTTCAGGAGGGTTTGTAGGCATCACAGAAACCTGTTAAAAAAGTTAAATAACCTCTTACTTTGTATCCTGTCGTGACATTCTTCCCACTCACTCTATATTTCATATGATTCATTATCCAGTTTTTCTCTCCAGCTCTATCAATGGAATAAACTTTAATGCCTTGTCCCAGAAATGAAACGCCAAGCAATATTATTGGTGTGCTAAGCATTTGATGAACATTTGCTCATTAAATCTAGACAATGTAGCACTTGGAGGTAAGTTAAACCATTTCTACTTTGCAGATACATTGGATTTTGAAGAACTTAAGCAATGTGCCCTAAATCAGAAAGAGAACAGGAATTCTTAAGTAGGTCTCAAATTGCCACCAAAGTCCAAATTTTTTTTTCCTACTATCCTTCTTCAGTACATTGTCCCTCAAAAAGAAACATATAACTATCTTCCCAGTTCTGGTGATATGGATATTTCATGGGCAAAGTTACAAAATTAGTACATTTTATACCATTCCAGATTTTATGGTTAATTATAACCAATCTTTTGGTGAATGACTTTGTGTATTTCACACCATATAGCTAAAGACCTACATTAAAGATTTTATACAAATGGGAAAAGTATGGAAATGTGGGTTTATGAGGGTCATTTATGAAAATTTCATAACTTAGATAAGCCAGAGATAGGATCTGAGCTAAGGTTCCATTTCTCTCTGTCTACTGAATTGAGCACTTGCTCCCCTATATTAAGTCTTGAGATACAGCAATGACAATATTTCAGTTGTGGGGAGAGAGGGAGCTGGAGCAATGCTATAGCAGGTAGGATCCCCTTGCTTGCTGTAAACCCAGATTTAGTCCCTGACATCCCATATAGTTCCCCAAGTACTGTCAGTAGTAATTTTTGAGCAGAGATCCACGAGTAAGTTCTGAGCACCATTGGATGTGGTCTTGTTGTAGGCAGGCAGACTGTTGGGGCGCCACATGGCAATAAATTCCTGAAGAAGAGATCCAGAGCCACACCTGACTGAAAGCCCGAAACCAAACTTGATAAGACCATATCAACAATAGACCCTGGAGGAAGGAAAGGCCAAAAGGATTGTGTAAATCTCCTGAGGGAGATGAATCATCCTTCCCGCCCAGGACCCAGCTCAAGGAAGACCCCAGGACATTCCAGTCAAGAAGACCCACCCCCAAAGTCTACTCCCTTGGCAACGGGGCCCTAGCAACCGAGGTTGAAGCCCCATATGGGAGTAACTTGGGGAGAAATCTATAAAAGCCGTCCCTGACCAAAGGACAGCGCACATGCTGCCTGGGCACACATAGTCGCCTGCGCCCGCATGCTGCAAGGACACCCAGCTGCCTGAGCCCATGTGGCCAATCACATGTGGTGCCTGAGCACGTGTGGCCCGCATCTCCCCTCTTGAGATGTGTACTCCTTTACTTGCTCTCCGCCTTTGGAGCAGCCCACGCTTCTCCCTTGAGCGCTACCTCTTTCCTTTCTCTCTCCTCCCCCCCCTCACCTAAAACCCTCCTCAATAAAATCTATTTTACTTCACTGCGCCGACTCCTGAAAATTCTTTTTCTGCGAGGAAGACAAGAACCTTGAGGCAGACCTGTAAGGCCTAGGACTGACTTTCCTTTCCCTGCAAAGAGCAACTCGCCTCCAGCCTGAGTCCGTGGCTCCCCGAGAAACCTCGGGTGGTGGGGATTAACTCCCGTGCCTAGAGATCAAGCGGACATCAGGCATGGCTTGACGGCCACCTGGGGCTGGTGGGGCCAGCCCACGCCGTGCAGGGCTCATCGCAGACTTTATCAGTCCTTAGCCCGCCCAGCCGGTCCCGGTGGCAGAGGAGGCTGGGGAGAAAGCCACCTCTCTCTCTCCTTCCTGCCTCCATAAGTCACCCGGGGTCCACCCCAACAGTCTCAAAACAAACAAACAAAAAATATTTCAGTTAGGGAGGAGAAAGGTATACTCTCTCTCTATATATATATATTTTTTCCCTTGGTTCCCATATAAATGATACAAAGCTGTGTGGGTTTCAGGATTCCACACAAGGATTTCAAGAAACATAAGACCCTTTGTTGCAATATCTTTGTGAGTTTCTGGTTTTGTTTCATGAGTTCTGTAATGGTCCCAGTGCCTATTCCTTTATGTCGAATACTTAGGTATAAGCAACCTAAGCATGAATCTAAAATAACTTTCACAAAGCATCTCTTTTTGGGTGTGCTGGATAGAGATCAATGCACAATATTCATTTCAGGCTAATTAGCTAAAGCAAAGATCTCATGAGCACCAAACACCAACCAGGAGAAGGGACAGTCAGAAATCTTTGTCTAATTCATCTTTAAATGCTAATAGCTTGGAGATTATTCTATTACCAGGCAGTATCAGAAAAGGAACAAAAGACTTGTTTCATTTAATAAAGGGATCACTGAACGGATTTGAATATTTGTTACAGCCTGAGTAATTATCTATTCATCTCAGTTAAACTATGGCAGGCATTAGACAAACATAGCCAAAAGCAGTCTGATTTATGGACAGATTCTTACTTGGGCTTGTTATGAAACAACCCTTAATCCCTACACTTCTGTATTCCTGTAAAAAACAGATCGTTCTATAGTAGAGCATAAAATCCTATCCTCGAAATCCCGAATTCTCAAGTTAAATACTTAACGTAGGACAAATATCACCACGTTTTAAGAGAATACCTCTGTAACCTAACAAAGTTTTAACAAGGAGGTAAAGGACACTGAGAATCTAAATAACATCTGAAATATAAGTAGAAAAAAATGGCTAAGGAGATAGTACAAGGGCTATGGCACAGGCATATACCACAATTCATCTTTGATTCTGGGACTAGCTAGTCTCTCAAGCATTGCTGGGAAAGGCCATGAAGGCCCGCAAATACCTACCAGGGAGGTCTTCAGACTTCCTGACACAGGAGGACCTGAGAAATACCATATATGCCCTCATTGAACTGTCTTATCCTCTTCACCAAATATTGCCTTCTGCCCCCCCACCCAAAAAAGAAGCAACAAACATGCATACGAAAACTTATACAAATTCTTGTGTCTCCTTAGAAACCCCAAATGCTTCCCTTTTAGTATACAAGAGTTCCATAGAATCATACCCCTCCCACAGGTATTTATTTGAATAATAGGCAAGTTATTGCACTGTTCTAAGTATTTATTCGCTTACAAAATAAGTATAGTCAGAGTAGCACATTCACAAAACTTGTAAGGATTAAATAAGGATATATGAGCAAAGAGACTGTTCCAGAGTAACCGTTCAGTAGGAGTCTCAGCTACAGAGGCAGACATTACTCAAAGCATCTGAAAGTGCAAGGCCAAATGATTCAGAGATTAAGCATTTATTACCCAAGAAGGATCCATCCAACAAGTAGGGCTGGGAAAAGGCAATGGTCAATGTCATGGGTTATATTCAGGTCAGGGTAGTGGTGATGGCCAGCCTATTCTTAGGGCTTTTGTTTGTCGATGAGATTATAAAATAGTTCAGTTCTTTGGGAAAACAATTAATGAAGGCACAGTTGAGAATCACAGAGCTTCAGCAAAGAGCTACTGTTCAGTTCCTGTTTCGTGTTTTATCTGGTCAGGATCAGTCACTGAACCATTTGAAATGCTACCTAAAAATGCAGATTCTATTTCCTAATCCAGATGAGTTGACTCAGCCTCAATGCAATTATGCCAAGCTATTAGCTTTTTGAAATTTCCTCAAATCACCAGGGAGTGTTCTGTAGACTATTGTTTACAAACCAATGTGTTAAACAAGTAGATGCCACTGAGTCTGGTACTAAAGAATCACAGTTGAGATCAGACCTATCCAAATACTTTGTAAGATTGTCTCTTAGACGGTCTTTAAGAAAGCAAGAACAGGGTGAAACTTATTTTTATGATTCTTGATTTGGTCACTTAAAGTGACTTAAGAGGTAGAAAATAAATCAATCTAGGAGTAGGTTCCTGAACTGAAAATTGGGCAAATATTTCACAGACACTATCCTAAAATTTCCCAATGTACTTAATGCAATTTACACTCCCACTAGCAAGTGTATACCACAGTCTTACCATTACCTCACATCTTTATATGGAGCAGAATTTTTCAGCCTCTTTCACAGCATTCTGGTAATGGATTCTCTGAGAGATTTTATAGTGGTTTAATTTGTATTTCCCAGAGGGGCAATTATTTCACATGAAGGTTCTATGAGGTAGTTAAACTCATCACCAGGCATATAAGTTCAAGAGTAATGTGTGCATCTGTCTACCCAAAGACATACATAAGCAGCTTAATTTATAACAATAAAAACAGAAAAAATTCAAACCCATAGCAAAATGAGATAAATAAGTGCAATGAAGTATATACTTAAACAAAACATATAACAAGAATATTTAAAACTACTAAAACATGTTACATCATTGATAAACTTAACAAATACCATGCTATGAAATTTTTTAAGGAGCAAGAAATAAGCAAGTATATACCAAAAGCATATATATATGCAGTTGTATATAAAGTTCAGAAATATAATAAAAAAATTTGAAATGCCAAACCCTGGCATGAGAATATGTATACTCAGGGAAATGTTTGAGAATGCATACATCATGAGGGACTGTGGGGGAAATGCTGGGGTGCCCCTCACAAAATCGGGGATCAGTGGTCAGGGATTCCCTTCTGCCCCAGGGAATCAGTGGCCAGTGGATGGAGAAAGATGCAAGAATCCAGTGAAGTTTCAAAATGCTTTACTTAACACAGGTTCTGGCTTACAAATCAGCAATAGGAAAAACCCTGAACTTAGGGTTGCTGGCTGGGCCACTGCCATGTCTAGGCCAAGATGGATGCCACCGCATGTTAAGGCCCCACAGAGAGGAGACAGCAAAGAGGCAGAAGGGAAAGAGAGAGAGAGAGGGAGGAGAGAGAGAGAGAGAGAGAGAGAGAGAGAGAGAGAGAGAAGAGAGAGAGAGAGAGAGAGAGAGAGAGAGAGGAAGCAAGCTAGTTTTTATATCCCTTCAACCCAGACCTCCCACTCCAAAGGAAAGTCATCAAGGTCAAAACAAAAATCCCCTCAGATAATTTCTCCCAGAACTTAATCTAGGTCCTTTGAGATTTTAATGTTGCCAAGCCAAGCCAAGAACTACCTTGGAAGTGACCCTGCAGGGTAGAGTGGAGGAGAGGCTTCTGACATGAACTATATCCCGAGTACAAAGGCATGCATCTGTACTAAAGAATATTCTATAGCCAGTTATATTTTTTTTCCAAGCCTTCACAAGAGACTCATCTTTAGTGCATGGTTGTTCTGTATATTGGTCTTTAAGCCATACTTGCTTGCTTGGAGGCAAACAGCATTTCTCTCTACTCTAATTACTTAGATATCCAATGTGGCCAGGCAATATGCTGGTAAGATCTAGCTAGTCCCACTATGATTGTGGCAGCATGAGAGAATATTTATACCACCCAGTATAGAATACATAGTTCGATGAACTTCCACCATCAAACTTTCCTCCTCCTATCTACAAAGTGACCTTCAGGAGGCAACTCCAGGCCAGATGCAGTGGCTCTAGGCAGCAGTGTACTGCAACAAGGTACCACACTCAGATGCTATGCCTAACTTATTGATTTATTGGGTGGGCCTCTCCAGTTGTGCTCAGGGACCTGGGGCCACACCTGGTGATATTCACACTGGCTAGGTGATCCTAGAGATTCAATGGCTAGCCCAGTCATGCAAGGCTCCTGAGTCCTGCAGTGCTGATCACGCCAGAGGTCACAGGGCTAGAGATTTCATGCAGTGGTACTGAGGGTTGAGTAATATGGTGCATTAGATCTAATCCAGGCCCTGAAGGAGCAAAGCATGTGCTCCAGCTCTTTGATCTCCACAGTCCATATGCCTAATACAATCATCTGGGGTCTTTATGTCTTGAAATTTTTAATATTTTGAAGATTCCCATATTTTTTGTTTTTTTATTATGACCATTAAATTATTTTCCTGGTGCTTTGTATAACGCACTACACAAATACATAAGAAAGCCTCCTGGATCTTGGAAATTGTCTATGCCTTGATTAGAGTCAGAGTTATAACATGGCTATATGCATATGTTAAAAATCTATCAAACTATATCCAAGCAAAATTTGTATACTTCTTGGTTTATAAGTTAAAACTTCCTAAATTAAAATTTAATATGATGTACTAAATAATAAATAACAATATGAAGAGCAATCTTACCAAAATTGCTGGAGGCTTTTCTGCAGAGCTCTGGGGAGGATTCTAACCATAAGCAACTGCATCTGTACAGAAAAGAAAAGAAGGCTGATGAATACTGACCTATACTGAATCTCAAATATGTGCCAGGCATGGTAGATATCACAGCATATGTGCTAAACCCATCCATTATCACCCAACCTAGTAAGATGAAAAATGTGAGCTCCAACTTTTTGATAAAAAAAAAAATTCAAACACAAAGACATCATTTTCCCACAATTTGCCACCTCAATGTATAAAATTCTCCCTGCAGTTTGTTTGGTAAGACAATGAAATGATTACATTCAACAATATCTCAATATGACATAACTATTCAGAGGCTGAATGAGATATGGAGAACTGCTTTTCCTACTCTTGCAGGCAGGCTGTGCCCTTCCTGGGAATGATTTGATTTTACTAGGTGAACATAACTGCAGGTTATTAGTCCTGGATAAACAATTACCGATCTCAAGTACTTGGTTCAGCCTCCGATTCTACAGCTTGCCAATGAGCCGTAAGAAAAAAGCATTGTTATGTGACCTTCAAAACATGACAGATGAGTAGCAAAATAAATGATTCATTTAATGGGTTTAGATATACAGGGCCTTCCTCCTGCTTCAGTGCTGAGGTCTTATTTATGGCCTGGTCTTAACTGAGTTTCTCTGTGTAGAAGCATTGAAAAGCCATTATGGTCAAAACCTTTCACAGGATTTATTATTAGAATGCTTTGAAAATTTTTGTGTAGAAAACAGAAGCTAGAAATCTGTTTAATCTATTGCATGATTGTTAAAAAAAAACACTTAAAACAGAGTTTTGAGCGTTTGACACGGGAAATAACAAAAACAGAAAATAATCTGTATTTAATCTAGTTAAAAATATATGTAAGAGTTGGAAATAGTTAAAGCTAACTAGAACTAAGCATTGAAAGTAGGGAAAGAGATAAACATGACAACCCTTCAGTGTATATTGCGGACCACAATGCGCAAAAGGGGAGAGAGGGACAGAGACAGACAGACAGACAGAGACAGAGAGACAGAGGAGAGAGAGGAGAGAGAGAAAGAGAGAGGGAGAGAGAGAGAAGTGCCTGCCACAAAGGCATTTATAGGGAGAGTGTAGGAGGGACATGGGCACATTGTTGTTGGGAAAAGTGCACTGGTGAAGGTGTGGGTGTTGGAACACTGTGTGACTGAAACCCAATTATGAAAAGCTTTGTAATGGCTTATCACACAGTGATTTATTTAAATATATATATATATATATATATATGTAAATTTGAAAGCACTACAAAATTTTATTTTCAGTGAACTGTTTGATAAAAAAAAGTAAGAAACATGCCACTATGTCAGGGATTTTTAAGTATTTAAGATGTGTAAGACATACATTCGCCCTTTCATAAGCCTACTGTTGATATTATGTAATGTATATGTTCCAACACCAAATCAATGGAAGAAATACAACCTTAAAATTTTTAATGATTTTATTTGTTAACAAAAGAAAAATGTTCATGCTTTTCTGGTAGTTGTGGTATGGCAGCATAATCTTGAAGATATGTAACATTGTATAACTAAACCACATGTACCTGTGCAAAATAATGTTATCTTAATGAAGAAAATAAAGCCACATAAAGAAAAACACAAAAGATAGGTTTAAGAAAAAATGATAGCGCATGGGAGCAAGCCTCTATTCCCTTACTTTTCTTGGGAAAAATTAGTGCTGTAAGGAATGGATTTGAAAAAAATGTTAGGACATTAACAACAATGTTAGAGTGGATTTTCTTGAAACTATTCATCTGAAACTTTTATCCATAGCTTCTTTCAATTTTGTTTTTGATATGTTTTAATATTTGGAGGACTGCATCCCTATTCATGAATAATGCCAGTAGAATGTACCACTTATTTTTAAATGCTATTGATTATTGGTTTGTTTACTATTGAAATTTTAGTAATACAGTTTTATACCTGGATATATGTATAAATCTTGCTCAACCTCCCACCAGTATTAATTCCACTTCCATTATCAAGCTCAGCCCCTCCTCCAACTTTCCTCTGACCACCTTTCTTTCCTCTTCTACCTCAGTATTTTGGCAAGACTTATTATTACAAGCCAGATGACCCCCACTCCATGAGGACCTCCATTTTCCACATCCGGACTTCCTCCTCGTCAGAACTCCACCCAGCAGACCAGCCTATCACAGCCCGGCTCACGGGCCGCAAAGTTCATCAATAAATGCTGGATTTTGAGATGACTACAAGAGTATGCTACCCGCACGGCAGAGCCTGGCAAGCTACCCGTGTCGTATTTGATATGCCAGATACCAGTAACAATTATAGACCTCATTCCCATGACCTGATGGAATGGTTTGAGGTTCTTTATGTTCCTGGAGCAAGCAGGTGCCCTTGGGCTCTACTTGCATGAGACAAGTCATATGGAGATGTTACTGGTGCCCACTCGAGCAAATCGCCGATGAACGGGAAGACAGTGATACAGTGATATTATTACAATGATTCGTGAGTTTGTCTGCTTTGTTTATATCTAATAATTGAGAAAAAGTGATATACAAAATTTTTCTTTTATTTTCTGACATTATGCTTAGGATGATTCAATCATCTCAAATTATATCCACGTTGTCAAAAAGAGAAAGATTTTATCATTTAATTAACCGAGTTGTATCCCATTGAGTATATTATATATGCCACAACTCTTTTATTCATTTATTCAAAAACAGGTATTTATGTTGTTTCCCTGTCTTGTGAATTGTGAATAATATGGTTATGAATTTGGAGTAAATGTATCTTTTTAAAATTAGTGTATTCATATTTGTTGTATTGAAGACTAGGAAGGTATTAGTAAGTCATTTCTAGGGATTTTTCTTAAAATTTAAGTAGTCCTTATATTGTCCCAATTAAATTCCTACCAAGAGTGTAGAGAGTTCCTTGTTCCTCACACCTTGACCAATAAGTATTGATTTCAGTCCTTTTGAAAGAGGCTGTTCTTACAGGTACAATTCCTCTCAATCTTCACCTCTAGCACATTGTGCTTAATTCCTTACCTGATTGTGAGTTCCTGAGAAAACTTAAGGAAGAGGAGGTACCCACAGACAATAGTGAATGCATTTATCCCAATATTTTAATCTTTTTTGCATAACAGGGGCATGAAAATATGAAAAAATTCATATACTACATGACCTTATAATTCTTTATGGTGTTTTTACTAAGGCTTAATAGTTTTTGCAATTTATTCCCAGATTGGAAAAATCATTTACATAGAATAGGAAATCAGCATTATAAATGCATTGGTTAAATTTATTTAATTTGAACTCGGAGTCACAGCAGAGCCTGGCAAACTATCTGTGGTATATTTGATATGCCAAAAACAGTAACAATAATGATTCCCAACAATGAAGAATCATTCCCAATGAATGGAGATATTATTGTTGCCCACTAGAGCAAATTGATGAACAACGGGAAGATAAGTGACAAGTGACAACTTGTTATTGAAATAGTAACTTCACTAGAGTTAGAATTTATAATGTAGGATTTTAAAATAAATAAATATCTTTTTTTTTTTTTTTTTTTATTTAATTTTATTATTTCCCCCCCAAATATTATTACACCATTTTAGACATACAATTGAAAGATGCTCATGTAGAGTTTTGGATCTACAGTGTTCCAACACCCATCCCTCCACCCAAACCCATCTACCATCACCAATGTCCCCACCTCCCTCCCCCTCCCGCACCTCAACTACTTGGCAGATTCTGTATGTCATTTCTTTCGTCTTTATATCTCCTTCCCGATAAACTTTCCTGCTCTTCGTGGAATACAGTGCATTAAAAGACATTACTGTTTCACTATTTTAGTGGACCGCGCAGCCGCTTGCGGCCGCACCATCTGGGCTCGAACTGGTCTTGCTCTGTTGATCTGGTCGTGAGGCATTTTCTCAGCGTCTGGACAGCGAAGATGGTGGCTAGTGTGATGGGCGAGTTTCATCCGGCTGCTTCCGGGACCCCCAGAGGCGATGGGCCAACACCTAAAACCCATCTGCCCTCCTCGGGATCCCATCGTCAGCTGGGCTCGGCGCGAGCCGGGCTCCAGTCTCCCCAGCCGCTTGCGCAGCTCTGCATACTGGTTCCCGGGAGGCTCCTGGGCGGGTCCACCAGACTCGACAAAATGGAGGGGGGAGTGGCTTAACCCTGACTCCATCTGGCGAATTCCCAGTGATTCCGCTTCTGGGAGCCGCCTACCTGGGCTCGAACTGGTCTTGCTCTGTTGATCTGGTCGTGGGTCAGTTTCTCAGCATCTGGACAGCGGAGATGGTGGCTAGTGTGATGGGCGAGTTTCATCCGGCTGCTTCTGGGACCCCCCAGAGGCGATGGGCCAACACCGAAAACCCATCTGCCCGCCTCGGGATCCCATCGTCAGCTGGGCTCGGCGCGAGCCGGCTCCAGTCTCCCCAGCCGCTGCGCAGCTCTGCATCTAAAATAAATAAATATCTTGGCATCCAAGTTTATGCCTAAAATAAATAAATAAAATTAATGCACAAAATTAATACATAAGTGCTTGCATTTGAAATGGCTGACATAAAATATTCATTACAGTGAGAAATAGTAGAGAAAGTCATCCAACTATGTAAAACTCTTAACTCTTGCTTACCTAGACTGTAGTTACTAGAATAAATGTCTCACCTTGCTTTTTTTCTTATTATATTAAGGATATTTATTATATCAAAGGACAAAGAAACCAAATTGGCAGACCCTACAAGCTTTTAAAATTAAGCACAAAATTGTTTTAGCCCTGAAAATTGGTGAGTAAAATCTAGATTCTACCACAGCAGAGATTTAAGATGGGGCAGGATTGGGCAGCAAATCTGAGGGGAGTCCTTTTTTGAATTTGGGGGAATATAGTGTATTTATTTATATATTTTAGGAGTCACACCCAGAGATTCTCAGGGTTTACTCCTGGCAGTGCTCAGGGAACATCTGGGATAGCAGGATTGCACCCAGGTCTGATAGCAAGCACTCAACCCACTGTACTAACACTATGGTCTACAGAGAAACTCACTTAAAAACTGGTGATCTGGTGTTTAGAAAAAGCATAGCAGGCTCCAAATAAAAAGATTAAACAAGCAAGAGAGCTGGTACAGAGAATAAGGCATTTTCTTTACAACCACCAACCCCATTTTGTTACCAGTAGCACATATTGTCCCCTTCTTTCCCATATTACCAGGAGTGATCTATGAGAAAAGACAGGATAGCTGGGTGTGGTCGCCAAACCAAACTAAGCATTGAAAATATAAAAAAAATTTTTAAAAAGACCAAATAAATCCAAACTAACCAAACACGTCAAACATGGGCTTATTCTATCATCATTTTGTTTGGTCCTTCAATTAATGGCAGCTTATTGTTTTATACTTAAAGAAGATTGACATATTCTGTGCTGTCTATATTTGCTAGATGAACATCCTTCTCTGTGCCTCATCTTCAACACGTTTTTGCTGAATAAAACTGTGGTTTTCTTTCACCACTTTGATCAAAATAGTACTCTATGTTACTTTCATTACCACATGACTCTTGTCAACAGACAAGCATCTCTGAGCCTGAAAATCCAGTCTTAGGTAGAATGCATTGTGAACATCACCATATATAAGCTTTGCAAAAGCTTTGTGAGGCTGTGCTCAAAGGGCTTCCATGTTAGAAAAAAAAAGAGGAAACAGAAGTAGAAGCAATTTAACCAGATCCACAACTGACTGGTGTCTAGTGAGGTCACAACCCAGGTTTGTTTCATCCCAAAGACGATGTGTTTTCCTACCAGACCACTATCTGAAGGAAAAACCTGTACCAGAAGAGCACAGGGCTGGAGTGATAGTATGAAAGATAATTATGTTCTAGCACATACCAGAGTCACACCTAGATTTAACCCCCACTCATAAAGTCCTTGGATCCTGCCAGAAGTGATCCCTGGGCACAGAGTCAGAATAAAGCCCTGAGAAAAATTGAGTGTGGCAGAAAGAGGAAAGAAAGAAAGAGAGAAAGAAAAAAAAGAAAGAAAGAAAGAAAGAGAGAGAGAGAGAAAGAAAGAAAGAAAGAAAGAAAGAAAGAAAGAAAGAAAGAAAGAAAGAAAGAAAGAAAGAAAGAAAGAGAGAGAGAGAGAGAGAGAGAGAGAGAGAGAGAGAGAGAGAGGGAGAGGAGGGAGGGGGGGAGGGAGGGGAGGGAGGGAGGGAGGAAGGAAGGGAGAAAGAGAAATTACAAATGCGTTCATCAATTAATCACATCATTTAAAGAAAGCCATCATAAAAATTCATTTCTAACATTTTGGGAGGTTTATGTTCTGCCTCTGTTCTGAGTTTTAAGAGAGAAACCTTTCATCCCTTCTCTGCCATTCGACCATTGGCCTTGCCCTTAAACCTGGTAGCTGTACTCACTCTTCAGAGCATCAGGTTCTACCCTTGGGGAATCATAAAAGAAAAGCTCACCAAAAATAATCTCCTCTCTGGCAGCGTTTAAGGAACCTAATTTAGGTGGATTGAGGTGTCAAAATTCATCATAACAATTCACCTCAGAAAAGGCCTTAAATGTCAATTTATCTTTATAGGAGAGTACCTTGGAGCAAACCTGAGGACAGATCCCAGTACAATTACTTCCCTGCACCAAGAGCTCTTCTGAACCACTGTGAATGTCTCATTTCACAGACACTAAAGGGCAAAATTAATTGCACAGTCAGTGAGCATACTCCCACCCTCCTGAACGATTTTAGCCTGTATCAATTTGCTAGAATAGCCACAACCAAGAGCGCAGATGGATGTTTTAAACAACAAAATTACATTTTTTTCATAATACCAGGCATTTGAAGTGTAATATCAACATGTGAGCAGAGTTGTTTTCTTCTAAGGCTGCACCCCTTGACTTTCTTTTTGCAACTTTTAAAATATAGACCCCCTCTCCCCATACCATGTGTTTTTTGCATTCTGACATCTTCTTCAAGGACATCAGTCACTTAGAATTGAAGAACCCAGATAACTGCATTTTATCTTTATTATGTTTTTAAGGGTCCAATCTCCAAATGCAGTCTCATTTTGAGGTAGTGAGAGTGAGGGTGGGAATATATTAATTTGGCAGGATGGATGCCAATCAGCAAAGCCTAATTGAAATAATCCCAATTTGCTCTGTCTCCTGAAAAACGTTTCTGCCAATTTCAGTTCCATTTGAAAGTTTCCCATCCCTAAATCCATGCCATAATTGAGGGATGAAGCTCAGTGAAGTCTTGTGCTCCCAGACTATGAGGTTGGTCTAGGAATTAGCACATGCCCTATACAATAAAATGAAAGGAACATAATTTTCCCTGATAGCACAAATTCTCCTACAATTGTTTGCTGTAAACAAGGTTAGAGTGATGCAACCCAGTTACCCAGGAGAGGTATAAGAATATTTCAAATAAATGTGCAAATACAATATGTGAAGAAAAAAAAAGGGTATTGGTGGCACCTTTTGACTTGGAAATACACCAAAACCTTTCCCATCCAGATAATATTCATAATGCCTGCTTTAGTCATTTAGAGCCTAACTTATAATTCAACAAAATGTCAAGAAAAAAAGAACCCTAACTAGAAAAAAAGATTCATATAAAATTAAATAAAGATTAGTATAAGTAAAACAAAAGAGTAAAGTTCAGGACCAGGTCATGAGAATAGTATTGGGAACATTTCTTCTTTTGTCAACTGTCCTTTATCAGATCAGCATTTGCATTGTTTTAAAATCTCAAGATTATTTTATTCAGCAAATCTATGTGAAGCATCTAGTAAAATAAGATATTGCGCTTCAATATTCATTCTTAGTGGAGTAGTACTCAAAAGAAATAAAAGAATAAATGTGTTGGAGGACATGTTTAGCTAATCTAGGAGTTTTGTTGTTTTGCTCACTCCCAGCTTAATCTTATTTAAGCCAAGGTTCATTCTAATGAGATCTCTCTTCTATGTAAACACTGCTAGAGGGTGTGGCACTTACAGAAGTCACCTTGATTGAATAACTTCTGACTTATACATCTACTAAGACTTCTATGTTTTCTAGATTGGGCACAGCTCCTCTTTATACCCACTGCACCCAGCGTGGGACAGTTAGAATTTACCAGGAGACTACCACCCTGGCTACGTTGAGACTATAGGAAGACTATAGGAAGGATCATACTAGTTTGCTCTAAGCAGGCGAGGAGTGACCCTTTCAGTACACGAGAACAAGATACTCAGAATCACCCTGGTGCAGATAATAATAAGGACCTTGTGGGTACCATCTAGATTACATGAAGCTCATGAAGTTAAGATGTATTACTTTAGGGGCCGGAGCGATAGCCCAGCGGGTAGGGCGTTTGCCTTGCACGTGGCTGGCCCATGCCAGCCAGGGTTCGATTCCCGGCATCCCATATGGTCCCCGAGCACCGCCAGGAGTAATTCCTGAGTGCAGAGCCAGGAGTAACCCCTGAGCATCGCGGGTGTGACCCAAAAAAGCAAAAAAAAAAAAAAAAAAAAAGATGTATTACTTTATATCAGCCCCCTCTCTCTCCAGTGTTTTACATAAGAGATAATCTCGGGATTAGTCCTTGGTGTAACCTTTGTTTATACTTACAATAGGGTGTGGCACTACACTCTGTTTAGGGTTCTTTGTTGGCATGACAACCTCCCGATTGGGTTACTTTGGTGTATATAAGGGGCTGACTTGAGGCCCCTTGACGTTTTGCCTTTTGGTTCCTCAGCCTTCAGCTTTTTGCTCCTGCGGCTTTTGGCTTTTGGCTTTTGGCCTTTTGCTCTTTGGCCTTTGCTCCTTCTTCTGGGTAGGACTCAGCTCGGGTGACATCCTCTCTCTTTGGTGGGAGACTTAGGCTCTTTTGTATGGTCTAAGTTAAGTTCGGACCAGAGCTAGAGTTTGTTCATTATATTGAATTGCTGTGGAAGAGCTTTTGTACTATTAAAAGCCATTTTTGGAACCGCACTGGATTCGTGAGTTTTCGTCTTTCTCCCGGCGTCCTCGGAGTTAGAAGACAACCTCTGTCCGACACTGTCGGGGACCCGGCAGCGTTCCCGACATAAATGGTCTTGGGATTTGAAAATAATTGTACACTTTTTAATGCACATTTTGCTGGCATTGCAATTCCACTAAGAAAAGGGGTTCATTAGTGGGGAAACATTTGTATAAATGATCTGGTGTCAATGAAAAAAATGTTGAGAAGCAGAAGCCAGAGAGATAGTGTGTTTGCCTTGCACATGGCTAACCATAGTTTGATCCCCAGCATTCCAAATGGTTTCCAGAGAACACAGAGCCAGGAGTAAGCCCTGAGCACTGTATATATCCTTCACTCCCCAAAAAATGTTGTGAAAGATTTACCAAAGGAAGTTTGAAATAATAGAGACAGACTAATGTGGGTGCTATAGGCACTGATGGGTAAATTATACAACATGCAGTAGGACTCAACCAGAAATCAATTTCAATACTATGGGGTCCAAAGGAGTGAATGAAGCATCAAAATAATTAAGCAGGAGAGGATATTCTACATTACCCGAAGTTTAGTTAATCGGGAATTAAAAGTACCACCTAGAAAGAGAAACTCAAGTAAATAAAAGCACAAGGAACACGAAAGAACTTGACTCAACTGTGGCAGGCAAAGAATGGCAGGCAACAGGGAAGAGAAGAATCTCTGGGAAAAATGAGTGTTTTATTAGTGAACCAAACATAGACTTTTGTTTCTATAGTACAAAAACTGAAAGGAATTCTTCAATTAGGGAGATTCTGACTGCATTAAGTTGTTTAAAACTACTCTCGTTGGCATTTCTGAACTACTCGTTGCCTTTTCCTCCATGTTTGTTATTCTACCCCATTCTAGAGGTCTTGGGCAGTTCAAGACACTCATGGATTTATTGCTGGCTTTTATCAAGAGATCAAGTTTTCCAGGAATAGCTGGACTGCCCCTATGCTTTTCATTTGTTGACATCATAGGGTCACTCTGCTATCTGCAATCACAAACGAAGCTGGGGAAATGGAAAACAGAATTGTTACGTGCTGTTTAGATAAAGCCTAACACCTAGATAGAAATAAACATGTTGTTGCTACCAATTGAAGCTCAGTCATGATGTAAATAGATATGCAGGAAATATTTTTTGACTAAGGAAAAAAATGACCAAAAATTAAATTACTATTCAATGTTTTATAGTTCAGACTAAGCATTGAGAAAAATTACAATGTACTTTAGTTTTTTCATAGAGGTGATAAAATTATTGGTGACATTTATTTTACTCTTCTTTTGAAATTCCATAGAGTGAATATGTATTAGTCATATAATCAAGAAAAGATGAATACTATGCTATTTTGTAAGAAATTATTCTCAATGAAATTATTGCTTGGGGAAGAGAAGTTGACCATTTTAAGAGCTAGGCTGGTAGAAAAATTGAGTATAGCATATTTAGATAATTGGACTAGAACATGTATAAAATACGGAAGAAAATTAGTGAGGCTCAAGAGTAGGGAAACATTAAGTGGTTTTCTAAAGCTGACTCATTTTTGCTCTTGAGAACTAATTGCTAATATTTTTTGAAATTTTGCAAGTTAGTTTCAAGGACAACCATTATTAAAGATTAAATTATATAAACTTATATTTAAATAAATGAAGACAACAAATACTAAAAGTAATCACTTTCTAATTATCTTTTATGTCTTACTATTATCTGTGTTCTTGCAGTTTGCCTACTGTATTTGTGTGATAGAAATAGTTGATAATGGTGAGTTACCAAGTATGTCTTCCCAGCTACCTCATTTTCAGAGACAGTAAAATTGGTAGCCTGAAATAAGACACAGCAGAATTACCTTCATCAGAGATGGGTCAAGGATATAAGTCAGAACTTGATTTATAGATGTTTTGACTATCTACATTTAGATGTCAAAAAATTAATAAAAGTTAAACTTAGGAGCTGGGAAGAGCGCAGAAGGTAAGGCACTTGTCTGGATCGTGGAAAAGAAAGGAGTCAATCTCTTGCACCTCACAAGGTCCCCTGAGTCCAGTAGATTCATTCCCTGAGGCTAGATCTAGGAGTAAAACCTGAGCACAGGGAGTTGTGGCCCAAAAATAAACAAAAGAATTAAATTTAAGTTATCTATTCTCTATAATTAATGTATTTGTAAACAATCCCCTCCCATAATTGAGAGATTTTTCAATGAGCATTAGGACAATGATTACCATCTCATTCTTAAAATTTCTCTTCTTCTCTTCCTTTTAATAAGAAATTTTGGCATTTTAATTTAGAATATTTTACTACAATTTAGACAATAGAATATAGTAGTGTTTAAGTTGATGGTATTGATATATATGTCAGTGCACTGGCGTGCTCATGATCTTCCTCCACAGTATGTCTGTCTATTATCAGCCTTCCCCCACGTTCCACTCTGCTGTTTGTTGATGAGCTTTGTGATCTAAGGCTAAGAATTTGTCATTTTGCATACTGTTTTTTCTTTAAATTTCCCCTCTATATTCAACAGGAGGGATGGCTGGTTCTAGGCCTGGCCCGCCACCCCAGCAGAGTCTCACAACAAGCCAGACGACCACCCCACTCCATGAGGGCCTCCATTTTCCACATCCGGACTTCCCCCCTCATCAGAACTCCACCCAGCAGACCAGCCTATCACAGCCCGGCTCATCAATAAATGCTGGGTTTTGAGATGACTACAAAGTATGCTACCTGCACGGCAGAGCCTGGCAAGCTACCCGTGTTGTATTTGATATGCCAGATACCAGTTACAATTATAGACCTCATTACCATGACCTGATGGAATGGTTTGAGACTCTTTATGTTCCTGGAGCAAGCAGGTGCCCTTGGGCTCTACTTGCATGAGACAAGTCATATGGAGATATTACTGGTGCCCATTCGAGCAAATCGATGATGAATGGGAAGACAGTGATACAGTGACAGTGATTCAACAGATGACCACAATTACCTAGTATTCGTTATATCATTAACATGATAGCAATAAAAATTTCAGAATTTCTTGATTCTTAAAAATAACAATGAAGATGATATAATACTTTTGCATATAATATATAATAAAATAATAAATATAATAACAAATTATTCTATAAATAATATATCTTATTTGTATAATAATATATATTTTGTATAATAATATAATAAATATATCATTATTCATATGCTAATATATTATAATATATATTATGATATAACAATAACAAATAACAGTAGTACTTTATTATTTTAATAACATTTTAACATATAATTATCATCTGCATAATTATCATCTGACCCAACAATTGAACTCCTGGGCATTTATTCCAGAAAAAAAATTAAGTTACACACAAAGGTCTTTTCATTATAATAACTATATTCTTAATAGCGTAAGTCTGAAAACATCCCACAGATTTTTTCAGATGGTGAATGGTTAAATAAATTGTAATATATTCTACCACATAATATTATTCAACAATAAATGGAAAAACTATTGATATGTGTCACAACCTGAATAAATCTACAGACAATTATGCTGAAAATAAAAAGCCAATCCCAAAAGCTACACAGGGTTTAATTCTACTTACATAACATTATTCAATGAAACATTATAGAAGTGCTCAGAGGTTAGTGGTTAATCTCTGAGCATGGTTAGAGAATGGTGAGAAGAGTGTGCTAAAGTGACCGAAACAAAACATTTTATAAAAATCCTCCATATAGGGATCTTTGAGATGATGTAAATGTTCTGTACTTTGACTATATAAAACAATATCTGATTAGTAATATTATATTGTAGATTTAAAGAACTTATCATTAGCAGAAAATAGATAAAAGACACAGAAGCTCTCCCTATTACTCAGGACTGCCTGAGGTGAGCACAATATCTCAAAATAAACTTTTAAAAGTGAAAAAAAGACCTTAACAGTTATCTATAGCAAAACAAAAAATAAATGAAAAGAATCTTTCTTAATTCTCTTGTCATTTTCTGATTTTCATCCCTCTTATTTTCCCTCCTTTCCTCACGGCACATATTATTATTTCATTATATCATCTGGTATTATAATTGCATTTGTTGTCTATGTGCAAAAGTTCACCAAAAAATATACTTTTGTGTCTGGAATCTATGAATTCAACTACTCACTGGCAATAATCCTTTGATATTATCCAGGCATTATGAGCGAGTAAATCCTACAACTTTGTAACTACATATCTCATGGCAATTCAATAAACTTTTTTAGTTGAATAAATCCAATACTTAATAAAAGCACAACTTACTAACTTAGTGAAAAAGTACTGTCTTCTCAACCATCTGTGATTCAAATATGAGTAGTTTTTGAAATACAAATATAAGAGAGGGAGAAATGAAGAAGGAAGGGAGGGAGGGAGGAAAGAAGGAAGGAAGGAAATGTTTATTCATATCAATTTCTTCATGTTAAATTAACAAAAGAAACCATTGGCTCCAAACACATTAAATTTCATTTTTAAGCTACAAATAAATAATGGGTGAAGAATTTCTTCAGGCTTCTCTTTAGTCATATAAAGAACCCTCCTTCTTCCCCTTCCTCTCCATATTATAAGAAGAAAAAATTCTCAAATATAAATACAAGTAGACATCTCTGTTTTGCAGTGAAAAGTTAATAGAGATTCTTTTTACATTTAATATTTTCTCTGTTACGTGTAAAGGGAGATTTTCTTCTGAAGAAGATAATAAAAATTACTAAAAATACAGAAAGAGCCTTTATGGAAAATAGAAATAATGGTTGCATTTCTCCAGGGCAATCTCAGATTTCCATGTAACCATCAAACTCTCTTTTTCTTTCTCTTTTTTTTTTTTTGGGTCACACCAGGCAATTCTCAGGGGTTACTCCTGGCTCTACACTCAGGAATTACTCCTGGCGGTGCTCCGGGGACCATATGGGATGCCGGAGATCGAACCCAGGCCGGCATTGGCCCGCTGCAAGGCAAATGCCCTACCCACTGGGCTATCGCCCGGCCCCCAAGCTCTTTTCACGAATTATTGTGTGATTTTTTTACTAGTCATTCAGAATATGTGTTCCTCCATTTATTTTACATATAGCCACTTAATTATTTGCTTTACATCCTTCCTCCACAAAAAAAAAATTGGTGACAATCACTGTGAAAGAAAAACCTATTGTATTTTTGCAAAATTCTGTGTTTCTAGTGGCATTCTAACCTAGTGCTTTTCTGAGGACCGGCTCTCAGGGAAACAACTATCGAATAAGAGATTAAGGAAAACAGGAGTATCACCTCAGAATACCTAAAGTATTGAAAAAATTGGCATCCATGATTTCCCAGTGGCATCCACCTGAATGATTTTATTCTTTTTTCTCCAGCAACATTTGGTCAGCCAGAGGTGGATGAACACTTGAATAAAATACATCTGCATTGGATTAACTATAGTTTCCTCAGGGCAGTCCAACAAAAACCTGTTGTGAAAAGACACTGAATTCAGAGTGATTACAAATATCTTTTCACAAAGACATTGAAGGACTGAACTTTGACTATAAAAATACACTTACAAATATTGAAGAACTCAATAAAGCAATTCGTTGAAAATCAGTCACTCACAAATGAATGATGAAATATTGAATAATTACTTCCTTCCCCTTAGGCAGATATGGAAAAATTTAAATAGAGTCCAATCCTGAATATTTAATTTTCCCAACCTTGTGTTATTATAACAGCAGTAAAATCACAAATTCAATGACATTTTAAGACTTTTTTTTAGAACTATTATTAGGTTTAAAAGAGAAAGTGAAGAAATTCTCCACCTATCCCAATTCCCACATTTATATAGAATCTCCAATTTTCAATTGCACTCACCACAGCTGTACAGTTTTTGCTAAGAATGTCCCTGCATTAACAGATCATTGTTATCTAGAGTTCAAAGTTTACCTCAGGGTTCATTCTTAGCATGTATTCTATATATTTGGAAAATTTGTTCATCCCTATAGTTTCTGAAGTAGTTTCATTGCCTTCCCTGGAAAAAAAAAAATTCTGATTTTGCCTTTTCATTTTATCTACTATATCTGTGGCAACTACCGATCTCTTTTACTGCCTCCATACAATCACCTTTTTCAAAGTGCCACATAGTTGGAATTATACAAGCTATGTTTTTTTTTTTATCTTTTTCACATAGACTTTTCCATGTGTAATAAGAATGTAAAGTTCCTTCATGTCTCTTGTGGTTTAACAGTTTGTTTCTTTTAAGCACTGAAAAATATTACATTATGCGGTTGCCTAAATGTGTTCATCCACTCACCTCCAAAGGACATTTTGTTCAGGCAATTATAAATGAAGCTTCTATAAGTATCCATGTTTTATTTTAATGCACACACAACTTGTGATTAAAGACCAAAAACACCTATTCTAGAATAAAAGGGAAAAGCATGTTAGATTTTTACACACTATCTAACTGTGCTCAAAACGGCCATGTCATTTTGCATTATCACCAGCCATGTAGAAGAATTTGTGCTTTTCTTATTGTTACTAGCATTTCATTTTGTCCATATTCTATATTTTCGCCACCTAATAGGTGTGTAGTAATATCTCATTATTGATATTGCTGCATTTATCAGTATTTTCCTCATAATAAATGACTAGGAATGTTTTTAACTCAAGATTTTTTTTGCCATGAATATGTCTTTTCTGATGATGTATTGATTATGTATTTTCTTTGTTATTGTCGAGTTTTTAAATTTATTTGTGTATGTGGGAGTAATAGTGCTTTATCATAATCAACTTTTTGCTACTACCTTCAAATCTTTTATTCTGAATTCAAATAATAAGATGTATCTTAACTAGTCCTATTTTGGTGATGATTTCATAATAAATGTAAATCAAATATCATTCTATAGCTTGTATTCAATGATGTATATCAATTATTTATCAATTACATGGAAAAGTATATAGAAAAACAAAAGGAAAAGGATTCCTTTATCTTTTTCCTGCCAAAAGTAGGAGGATTCTAACACCGAATTAATCTCAGTTCTTCACTAGAGACTTTAATTAAGCTCACTGAAGTAAATCTCACAATATTATGCATGGCATCCAACGACTATATCTTCTGAAGTTATCCATTCTCAGAGTTGTTCATATTTAACCTCCAGCAATTTGTCAACTAAAGGTATGGTGTTTCTACCCAGAACTGTATTCCATGATAATTTTTGCAGCAACTTCTACTTATAAGCTTCTATTATTCCAAACTTTGGCTCCATCTCTCTTTCTAGTGTAGGCATCAACTATCCACCATATATTCTCGTAGGAATCAATGAAGAGATATTACTTTTGATTTTTTTTTTTTTTTGCTTTTTCGGTCACACCCGGCAATGCTCAGGGGTTACTCCTGGCTCTGCACTCAGATTTCACTCCTGGCGGTGCTCGGGGGACCATATGGGATGCCGGGGATCAAACCCCAACCAGTATGGGCTGGCCGTGTGCAAGGCAAATGCCGTACCTGCTGGGCTATCGCTCCGCCCCTACTTTTGGTTTTTGTTCAATATTTTTACTCCTTGTTTTTACTCTAGGACAAAGCAGTGACTTCCTTATACCCAGATCCAGAAAACAGAAGTCCCTCTAACAATGTACCTTTAATGAAAATAACTGGTTTAAGGGGAAAATGATCATGACTCCCTATAATGAGAGAGTCTATTTGGTGGAACTTGAGGTGATTCTCACCTAGATTCTTTGTTTTTCTTTTTGGGTCACAGCCAGTGATGCTTAGGGTTACTCCTGGCTCTTCACTCAGGAATTACTCCTGGTGGTGCTTGGGGAACCATATGGGATGCCAGGATCAAACCGAGTTTGGCTGTGTGTAAGGCAAACACCCTCCCAGCTGTGCTATTGCACTGGCCCCTTCACCTAGATTCTTAACCTAGGTGTATCACCAATCTGTCTATTGTATCTTGAAATTCCTCTCATAAAAATATGAGTGCACAACAAGTCTTCATTTACATGTGTTGATAGGTTTCTTGGAATTGATCACTTTTCAGTAGAACGATGAAATAACTTGAGCAGATCCTGGAATGCCAGCTTTTTCCTCAACCTCTAGTGTGTGAGGAAGCATTATTAAATGAAACGATATTCATCCAGAGTATGCTGCCCGCACGGCAGAGCCTGGCAAGCTACCCGTGTCGTATTTGATATGCCAGATACCAGTAACAATTATAGCCCTCATTCCCATGACCTGATGGAATGGTTTGAGGCTCTTTATGTTCCTGGAGCAAGCAGGTGCCATTGGACTCTACTTGCATGAGACAGGTCATATGCAGATGTTACTGGTGCCTGCTCGAGCAAATCGGCGATGAACGGAACACAGTGATACAGTGATATTCATCCAAAACCTAATGTCATTCGGTCTCCTCTCTCTGGATAGAGCTGTAGTCTGCCTTAGTCCATGAAGCACATATCCGGCATTCTAAAAGTCACCCTAAGGGGGCCGGAGCGATAGCCCAGCGGTAGGGTGTTTGCCTTGCTCGCAGCTGACCTGAGTTCAATCCCAGGCATCCCATATGGTCCCCTGAGCACTGCGAGGAGTAATTCCTGAGCAAAGAGCCAGGAGTAACCCCTGAATGTCTCTGGCTGTGACCCCAAAAAGCAAAATAAATAAATACATAATAAAAATAAAATTCACCCTACACTTCTGCCAAAGCCACATTGCTAAGAGATGCTGAACAGATGGATAGACGGAGATCAGAAAATTTACTCAAACTGTCCTGGGCAAGTCATTTCTTCTTCTAATGGCCTTTGCAGAGGTGCAGAGTGGGAGAAAGTATGTAGCTATAGATCAAGACACCAAAGAGTAATGGCTGAAGGAGATGAATGCATTGAGAGAGAAATGAGAAGAGATGCAGTGATATAATGAAGTGTGAGTTTGTAAACTATTAGTATGGGATCAGTGTAAAATATGGAAGGAATTCTTATCAATCTCAAGAAAAGTATGTTATATATATATATATATATGCTTAGACCATGCTTTTTCTGTAATGTACTCATTTGATGATTTGTATTTCTAAATTCTTATTCTGACATAACATTTTTGAAAGATGTCTAACTGAACACCTGTACATTTGTTTTTAAATACAGCACACAATTACCACATATGTTTGCACCATATTTTGTTCGGACCATATGTCAAGGGCACCTGTTATTTTTATTGATCTAACATTCATCCTGGTTTCTGCTCTCTCGACTTCCGAAAGGGAAAATTAATTTTCTAATGCTAGCGTAGAGACAAAGCCAGTGAAAGTGGCCAGAGTTGACCAATCTGAATGCCCCAAAGGCCTAAGAGTAAGTTCAGGGAGTAAATTGACTATGACCCTCAATAGCCAAATTATTCAGCTCTGAAGTATACACTGTAGTATTTACCAATAAAGACTTCCCTCCAATGGGCTGCTAATCTCATAACTTGTGAGTCAAAGATCTCTGAAGTCATTTTGTGTCTTATGTTTTAAGAGAACTTTGTGAAAGATGGAAAGCAAGAACTCTGATGATATCATTTAAGTCTCTGGATCCTATCCTAACAAAAGCTCATGTGCCACTTGACTTTCTAGATAGGTTAGTCTATAAAGTCTCTTTAATGCCACAGACGGTTTCAATTATATTCTCATCTCTTACAGCAAGCAATTTCTAACAAATTTATCTTAGAATATTGGTGCACGACTTTTCCATCCTGTCAGTTTTAACTTGCTATATCAAGAACTTACTGTATCATTTCTGGAAGTTACTAACTTAAGAGACATCTCAAGGAAAAGCATACTTTGAAATGGTTACACAGAAAAGAGTCAGGGCCTCCTCTATGTGCAAGAAATGTCCCAGAGAAACATCAAACACACACACATGCACACACACACGCACACACACAATAAGCCCAGGAAAGAGACAGTCAATAGCATCTGACCTCACTGAGTAAGAAATGAGAGATTTGAGCAAGATGGTGCAAGGGAGCTCCATTTGCATCATGTATACGTTCAGAGACAGACTATCCACACACTTTTATGTGTGGATAGATAATTAGTCAGGGGTTGTGCAAAAGCCTGGCAATTCTAAGCTAATAAAAGGAAATGAAGGAATGAGAAAGTGTTCTCCATAACACAACACTGGATATGGTTTTCCCCTTTTGCTCTCAGCTTTCTCTTACAGCATGGTGCTGCGTACATTTTAAGTCATTAACAGGCTTAGGTGTTCATTGTCTTCAGGAGCTATGCCTAGAGTCTATTCCCACTCTTTTAATAATTATTTCATAAGGAAAGAAGCAAAAAGTCCCAGCACATTCCTTACCAGACTGTGTCCTAAAACCCTCCCAGAGGCAATTAATGGAAATTACCTGTCTTCAATCCTGGCTAGGTGGTTCTGTGGAAGGTCAGAAACAACTCAATCACTCAGTCTCAACTCTATCACTTTCTCACTCAGACTCGCCATCAGAGGGCATTGGACTTGAGGCGCTTACTCATTTAGGGGAAAGAGTTGTACCATATAACACATAGAGTCTTCTTGGTAAATGCAAGTATTTGCATTCCCCTGCAGATGGCTACAGGACTCAGTTCTTTCAACATTGTGCCTGGAAAAGTGTTTAAGCAGTAACTGATTTTAGAAGGAAGGCAATCGGTGTTCACTCCACAGTGAACTCTCTTGTAGAGTTCACTATATAAAACTGAGGATAAGGGAATTTTTGAAAGTGCTACAATAAATATTGTACTTTAGTGTTTAAAAAGGACATACAGTGAAAGTAGTTAACACTTTTTGCAAACATGTGGCCTGAAATAAAACCATTAAATTGCACAAACTAAAAATCATTAAGATAAATAAATATCAAAGACCATCAGTAATATTAAGGTTGAAATCAGCTCTGAGAAGTAGCGAGGAATAAAGGTATTTTGTATTCATTTTATAGGTATTAAAAATGTTAGCTTTTATACATTAATCCCCACACCTATTTCATTATGTGTTTTTCTTGATTTTCCTCTGGCTTTAGGAAATATAAGTTGCAGAATATAAATAATTCATAACTCCTAAACTACTTGTTTAAGCTAATTACAATAGTATCTCATTCTTTACAGAAATCTGGAGAAAGAAAACAAATAGCCTTGAAGACAAGATACTAGGCATCTTTATGCATAAATATAAACATTATTTCACTTCTCTAATAGTCAAGCAAGAAATTGGTCAAGATAAGCCCTCCTTAAGAAATAATTTAGCAGCCGGTAGGGTGCTTGGCTTGCCTACAAGGCCAACCTGGCCCGGGTTTGATCCCAGCAACCCATATGGTCCACTGTAAGCTGTCCAGGACTAATCCCTGAGCTCAGAGACAGGAGTAATCCCCTGAGCACCCGTTCTGACCAGTGAAGCAAACCAAAAACAAAGAAAAAATAAACTCTTCCTTCACAAGGCCAACCTAGCTTTGATCCTAGCAACCATCATGGTACTGTATGTTGTTTAGACTCTGAGCCAGGACAAAACATTCTTTTCCAGTGAAGCCCCAATCTCAATTTACATTACTCTTCACAGAGGTAAATCTTGATACAATCTTGGCATATATTTTGTTTATGAAGACAAAACTTCTTTTGCTTAATTCAATCTCATTTACATTATGTAGAAGTAAATCTGATACAATTTTGGTAAATTACTAAAACACTGTCTTTTTAAAATTTTTTATTTTGGGCCAGAGCGATAGCACAGTGGGTAGGGCATTTGCCTTGTATGAGGCCAACCTAGGTTCAATCCCCAGATCCCATATGGTCCCCAGAGCACCACCAGGAGTAATTCCTGAATGCAGAGCTAGGAGTAACCCCTGAGCATTGCCGATGTTACCCAAAAAAGCAAAAAAAAAAATGTTTTAATTGAATCACTGAGATAGACAAAGCTGTTCATGATCGGGTTTCAGTCATGCAGTGTTCCAACACCCATCCCACTACCAGTGCACATTTCCCAGCACCAAAGTCCCAGTTTTCCTTCCACCATCCCCACCTCCCCTACCCCAACCTGCCTCTATAGCAGGAACTCTCTCTCTCTCTCTATTTCTCTCTCACTTTCTCTCTCTCTCTCTCTCTCTCTCTCTCTCTAGTGCATTGTGATTTGCAATACTCACAATGTACAGAAGCTATTAGCTAGTTAGGTTTTCAGAAAAGGACAGAACCCCAATATCATAGTCCAAACTACCAATATTTAACTGAAGGGCTATAATGTATACCTCTTACATACTTTCAATACTCAGTTCTAGTTCAGCATGACCATACTAAAAATCTATCTTTGCCATATGCTTCATCTAGTCTAAGATTAGTTGTGCATCAAGTCTTCTAAAGCATGTAATTCATATTATTCATGAAGTTTTATTATTTATCCAAGAATTATGTCTTGGGAACATTTTTATGAAATATGAGTTTACATGCTGCATGGTATACTCCAATACACCAAAAATACACTCAGTATCTCAATTCAAATTCAGAATAATGAAGCAGGATACAAATAAATCCGTTCATTCAGTCACCATATAACCATATGTTAATTGTGTCTGCAAGAATTCAATACGATTAATGATAGATGTTCTAGACTAATCAACACTTTGCTGAGCTCTTAGTGACAGAAGAGTAAAAGTAAGTCTTTAACCTCTTTCAGATGTTAGCAAAGTTCTTCGAGTAATATGTTATCTGTGATTTCTTGTTTACAGTAAGAAACTTTTGTGTCTACAGTTCTCTAATTTTGGTCCTCAGGACAGTTTTATATCCTTTAAAATTATTGGACCTTCCTAAACTTTCATTCTTTGTGAAATGTATCTATTTTTACTGTATTATAATTAAAATTATGGGGTCGTTTTAAATGTTTTATAAAAACATCTAAAATTACAAAAAATAAATCCAGGGGTGGGAGAACAATAGTACAGCAGGTAAGGCATTTGCCTTGCCGTGATCAATCCGGGTTCAATTCTCAGTGTCCCATCTGGTCCCCAAGCACTACCAGGAGTAATTCCTGAGTGCAGAGCCAGAGTAACTGGGTGTGACCCATAAACCAAAATAATAATAATAATAAATGATAATGATAATTGTAATATTTAAGAATAAATAAACCCATGTGGCTGGAGAGATAGTATTACATGTAAAATCCTTCTCTACCATGTGGCTGATGAAGGTTCTATCTCCAGCACCATATATGGTTCCCTTCAGCACTGCCAAGAGCAATATCTGATCAGGTACAGAGGCAGAAGTAAGCTCTGAGTAGCGCTTGGCCTGCCCCAGATCACCCCAAATTAAAAGTAATAATTTATGATGTATGAGTATAAATAACAAGCTCATGAAAAATAGCATTGGTATCTAAGACAAAGAAGCAATTAATAACAAGAGATGTTTTAAGTTTGTATATCCCTTTAGGGTCTAGAGTAATAGAATCCAATTGTACTTTCTTATCTTCTTCATTCAATCTACAAAAAATATATTACTTCTGGAAATCTGCATATTTTCAAGGATTAGAGGAAAAAGTGAATATGTCAATGTAATTTTTACAATTTATTTATCCTTATAGTTTCCCACCTACAAAAATAACCTAAGCAATTTAAACCTTTCTGAACACAAATTTGAGAACACTAAGTTAAACCCTAAGTTTACAAAATTGGTACCATTAGAGTTTGTAACAAGAGGATCACACTGAATATGAAGCTCCTGAATGGCTACTCCCCAACTCACACAATGTACAGAAGCAATTAGCTGGCCAGGTTTTCAGAAAAGAACAGAGCCCAATACCATAGTCCAAACTACCAATATTTATTCTCTAAGGCAGCCACGTGCTCAATGTGCATACAACAATCTCTTATGATTTCACTCAAAATCATTGCATTTTAAGGTTAATGAGAGGGACTATCTCAACAGATGCTGAAAAGAAACACCATTATTCAAGAAACTGCTTTCATTATGACCAGCTTCTCTTAAAATTGCTGGGCACAACACATGAAGTGAAGACCTACTCTTCACTCCTGCTATCTCTTGTGGAGAATCTGGAGCACTATTTGTGTTTTAGAAAAGTGAATAATTATCTGTTCCTAAAACCCTTCAGAAGCTGATCTTCATTTGGAATGAGACATTCAGGGCTGGGCTCACACCTGTACTCATTTCTCTAGCATACATTGCTTTCTTGCTTCCAATGCTATTACCTTATTTTAACTTATTTTAAGTATGTATGTTGTTCTCAGCACTTTAGTAAATTTCTCTTCCTTCTTTTGTGAATGCTCTTCCTTCTCCTCATATGTTAAATGCCCACTTCTTTGAAACTTGACCTAATTTTCAATGCTTAGGGTTCCATTTTCTGACACCTATTCTCAAACCAGGTAGACTCCCTTAATCGCATTCCATAAGTTAGCCCAGTTATATTTTAAAGTATTTCCCTGATTTATTGAGCAATAGCTGTATCATTAGACTATCAAGCTTCATAAGATAGACACTTATTTTTATTTTTTGCTAACCATTATATTCACCCAATAACAATATTTTTCAGTGAGACAAAATTAAGTAGGTGGTGAATGAGTAGACACATGCAGTATATGGCAACACAGTGTTTGAAGTGGAAAATTAAAATATGGGCAAATTTTCTGCCACAAATTAGTGTGTGTCCTCACAGGGGGAGGGGAACCTTTCATAGTCTCAGTCTCTTCACCCCAAAAGAAGATACAACAGTCAATAATCTATTTACCTACATGACAAACAACTATTGAATATCTATATTTTCTAGTTATCTATAGAGCTTGGGATTCAGTGGTTTAAAATCAGAAATAATTCATGCACTCCTGAATTCACTGGGGAAACAGACAAGATAGAAACAAACAGACAAATAGATCCATGCTCAGCAACATAAAAGATCTACAACAGGGGGCTGGGATAGAGTTTAACTATTAGACAGAAGTAACTGCATAAGAGAGAGTGGTGAGGACAAATATTTCTGGGGAATAAAACTTGAAACAGGAACCTAAAAGTTGAGGAGCATTTTATTAGGGAAAGAATTCTAAGCAGGCAAAACAATATAGGCAAATGCCTTGAGCCTGGAAAGAAAATTCAAGAAGATGACAATATAATGAGAACGGGAGAATGTGGCATTACAGTGATATTGCAGAGTCCAGCACAATTAAGCAGAACTTTATAGTATGCCTGCTAAAATTGGCATGAGAGTCATTTCAAAAAATGTACATGAGAGCATTGCACAGAGGGAACTGGCAGGTGAGTTCCGCTCAATAAAGGGAAGTTATTAAGGTCACAATTATCTCTTCACAAATAATCCCAAGAAGACAGCAAACAGATAACAAGACATTGGAATTGATACAGTCCTCTAAAACAGTTTCTTAGTTTCTAATCAGAAAGAATCTTGGCTTGTAGAGATCTCTAGAGAATTGAATTTTGAAAAAGTAATTAGTGACCTTTTATAGTTAAGGTAGCAATTTTCAGAAATAAAAAAATGAATGAAAGATTAGAACATTCTAGTTAATGTTTGACAAACCAAAGTCCTGCCAATATGCAGAGATAGAGTATAAACAGAGAAAGAGAGAGAGAAAGGGAGAGAGATGCAGAGAGACAGAGACAGAGACAAAGACAGAGAGTAATACACACACATGCTGGTCAGGGTTTTTATTTTCATTTCTTCAAAAATCACTATGAAATAATTCTTCCATATCACCTACCCAAAGATCTTTTGATGCATGTTTCTTTTATGCTAAGTGTACCATTTTCAAAATGGCCACATTCAATATGAATTGAGATTGCTTCAGTAAACATTTCTTAAGAGAACATATGTATTATTTTTAAGAAAATATTAGTAGCCTGGCCAGAGAGTTGAAACAAAGGGTTAAGATTCTTGCCTGACACTTGATCAACTTGAGTCCCATCCCAGGAATCTTTCAGTTCCCTGAGCCCTTCTACAAGTGAACCATGAGAGCTGGGCCAGGAGCAAGCCCTAAGCAATGTCAGGTGTGACCCAAAGACAAACAAAAGAAAATGCCAGTAGCACATCTAATATGAAATAAAGGTGTTTGTCTTAGACATCCAAGCAATAATTTTTTTAAAGTCTGGAATTCTCGTGGGATTATTCTGTAATGCATTAAACAATTGTTTGGATATTTTAAAAGTTCATTTCTTCAAGATCTTTTTTCCCTTGAGATGTTGAGTTTTATTCCATGATAATATGTCTTACTGACTTGACAATGCTTAGGTGACAGGTGCACTTCCACTGCAGGATAATTGCCTTCACCTCTGACTTCCAACTTTCCAGTTGTGGTTAGTAACTCAGTCAGAGTAGGGAAGATTAGATTGTAGTAACAACAAACCAAAAACAAAAGTAGCTGGGCTCATTTACATATTCATACCAGACTAATTACATTGCTTACATCATCTCTCCTCTGGAATCCAAATTGACTAAACATAACACAGCCAGAATCACATAGATGTTGTGCAAGAGGAAATAAGTGAAAATGCAGGAGAGTGTGATTTGCCTCTTAAAAGTACTCAGATGCAACACATATTATTCTGATGCTAACTAGACACAAGAAAATACATGGGCAAGCCCACCATCCATAAGAGAGGGAAATATATTCCTCTCTTAGAAAGGGATAGTAATTATCTGTGAACAATAAAAATGGACATATAGACAGATTCATCAAGGTGTAGTCTAAACTGTCTGGAGGAAGATGCTAAAAATGGACATGGGAGTTGGAATCAATGAGAGACCTAGACTTGAATTCTATCTCTGTGAAGGAGATTATTTTATCTGAAACTCTGAAACTAATTTTTCCAATTCCTTGCTGTTTTATCAGAAGTATGAGAGACTCAAAAACTCTTTGCAAAAGGAGAGGCAGTATATTTAAAATATAGTATCTAATCGAAAGGACTAGGTTTGTATTTTTTTTGTTTTTTAGGTCAAACCCAGCTATGCTCAGTGGTTACTCCTGGATCTGCACTCAGGAGTTACTTCTGGCAGTGCTGGGGAATTATATGGGATGTGGGGGATCAAACGTGGTCAACTGCACACAAGTCAAATACCTTACCAGCTGTACTACCACTCTGGCCCCTCTATCTTAGGTTTCTTCTTTATTGTTTGCTCATCATCCTCGGTTCCAATTCTTATAACGTTCATTGCATCCTGACATTCCTCTACCATGCTACAATTTTGTTTAAGGCCGTTCTGGACACACACTTTTCAAAGGGATCCTGCTAATTCTTTATATTATCAATATGTTTTTAATCATTGTGGATATTTTTAAATGTACTGGAAATAATAAATGCAAAAACTTGACACGCAGTGCTTAGCACTATGTTTAGAATGTATTAGGCATGTAACCCTCAGTTCCCTCTGCTCTGTCCACGACTGACTTGAAAGGTTTTGCAAATTCCTACACTTGATATGAAAGGTGCTCAAGTCACAGCAACTGCCTTTTATACTTGAGTACTTGAGGATTCTACAAGGTAATATCAGTATTTGCTGAAAATTCCACTATCTGAGACTGCCTACGTTTTGAAAGACACTCATAGAAGATAAACACAACACAAAAAAATGTATTACTTATTGCATTTTTTTAGGTCTTCAGAGATCACACTTTTGAGGTATAATAGAGTTTAAAAATTAAATTTAACTATGATGCTTTGACCATTGGCTCAATCTTATCACTTGTGTGTACCTAAGCAAGGTATTTTTCTCATTTGATAAGTTGGAATAATAATAGTTGTAATCTAATTGGAGTGTTGGCAACATTTGAATCGCTATGCTAACATAACATCTTGCTATGTTAGCATAGCAAGATGCTTGACATTTAATCAATAGTCCCTATCAGCAGCAATAGAAATTATATTTCTAGAAAGAGAACCTTTGTCTTGGTAATATAACATACTATATCACTGCTTGATTAGAAGTTATTTCACCCTTCATTGGAGACTGCTTTGTGTTTTACCTTCTTTATGTTTTCTCTTCCTCACTCCAGGATAGCAGAGTATTTGCTCCTGGCCTCCCAGGGATGTCAGGTAGATTCATGAGATAACATCCATAGGCACTTTCACCTCTCTGGGAGCTAGGTGTTTGATAAATAAAAGGTTACGACCATTGCAGTGATATCTTATATTACTCTACCTCTTCTCAGCCCAGAGGGATTCGGAAGTGGTTTACAAAACTTGAAGCACAAAAAAGAATCATTTGACGAAAGCTGAGATGAAGTAGTCATGGCACGTAAAGTCATTGATTCTTTGGATCCTACAGAGATCTAAGACCCGGGTTCTATCAGTAGCATAAAAATCACTGAAATTGATTCTAAGGCCATTTTGAGATAAAGTACACCAGGATGAGTCCATTGAGCAGAACAAGAGGCAAACACTGGTTCACACACTTAAAAATTATGTGGAAACAATGGAAAGTAAGTTGATTTCCAAACTAAACAAGCATGAGTACTGGCTTGCTGTGGAATTCTCTTATGGTTTCCAGGTCCATGTTCTTAGGATCACATGTTAAGCACCTGCTATCTATGAAGCAGGCTATGTCTTTAACAACACCTAATTAGGAAAAAAAAATTAAGACTAAGAACACACACACACAGACATACTTTATAAATCTTCAACATAAATCCTGTCGATGCACTAACCAAAATGCACAAATGTCAAGTACAAGCTTTCCCATTGCTCATCTTCTTAATTCCTGGCTTGAGCTCTTGTCTATGCACATCAATTCTGACATACCTAAGGTAAAGACAGCCAACTGAGATAGCCTACTAACTAAAGCTTGGCTTCTTTCTCATTTTCTTAGATTTATTACAGTCCAATAACAGGCCATTGCAATTTGACCCTCATCACATGACTCTTTGGGACGATTCATTGAGACTCAACATTTGAAGCCAAACAACAAGAGCAGCTACTGAATTTCTGATCTTTACTGGCCCTTTTTGCTACTTAATCCTTTCCTAAGAACTACCTTGAGAGTATTTTCCCACATCCCAAGACTCAAATCACTCCACATATCTAGTCAGGATATGCCAAATATTTTAAGCTAAAAGTCTTATATCTAGTTAATTAGAATAGATCTTTTAAAGAAAAAGAGTACATTATTATTTTCATATTTATAATTCATGGACATGGAGCAGAGATGCTACTGGCTCTCCCTGTGCCTAGTCACTCATGAGGCGCACGGGAGGGATGGTAGGTTCTAGCCCTGGCCCACCACCCAGCAGAGCATCACAACAAGCCAGACGACCCCCACTCCATGAGAGGCCTCCATTTTCCACATCCGGACTTCCCCCTCGTCAGAACTCCACCCAGCAGACCAGGCTATCATGGCCTGGCTCATCAAGATCCACCCTGAAGCAGTCATTTTTAAATCCAACCCAGGTATGTTGATCCAGAGACTCACAGACATGGGGCAGAGCTGCTACTGGCTCTCCCTGTGCCCAGCCACTCACGAGGTGCCCGGGAGGGATGGCGGGTTCTAGCCCTGGCCCGCCGCCCCAGCAGAGCCCCACAACAAGCCAGATGACCCCCACTCCATGAGGGCCTCCATTTTCCACATCTGGACTTCCCCCTTGTCAGAACTCCACCCAGCAGATCAGCATATCACAACCCAGCAGTTCATCAATAAATGCTGGATTTTGAGATGACTACAAGAGTATGATACCTGCACGGCAGAGCCTGACAAGCTACCCGTGTTGTATTTGATATGCCAAATACCAGTAACAATTATATACCTCATTCCCATGACCTGATGGAATGGTTTGAGGCTCTTTATGTTCCTGGAGTAAGCAGGTGCCCTTGGGCTCTACTTGCATGAGACAGGTCATATAGAGATGTTACTGGTGCCTGCTCGAGCAAATCGATGATGAACGGGAAGACAGTGATTTATAATTCTTCCTAATTATCCTTGTTTCTCATAACTTGACCAGAAAGATTTGGAAACATATTGAAAATATTGAAAAGAATTAGGACTTTCTTCGCAAATTTTAGAAACCATCTACTAAGTAATGTTTCAAACTGGAAAATCAGACAAAATGAAAGGGAAAAAATATATAACAAATGGGACAAGTGAAAATAAAATTTAGATGTGGATAAATTTAAGCAAAAAAGGTCAGATATTTAATTTTCACCCAATATCAAAGTAAGTCTATTGAGACAGAAAATTTAAAAAGAAAGAAATAATTCACTAAAAATTCTGCATTAAAATTTTTTTTTTTCTGTTGGGATGGATATGGTCAATTTTAATATGATGGAATCATATTTACTTATAGTAAATACCAACTTTTATTGCTTAAAGTAATGGTACTAGAAATTATCCAAAAGAGAGAGAAAAAAATGGTGATTAAAAACTTTTTGTATTTATGTGACATTAACCAAAGATTCACATTATTTGTCTAGGAATAATTTTATAAAGGGACGTGTCTTTTATAAAATTAAAAGACACATGGTAGAACTCCCCCTACATACATAGTCCAGTACACATTGCAATAACATTCATTTCTTGATCCCTGTGATTCTCAAGCAGAGGAGATGCTGTTTCCTGGGGACACGAGATAATGTCTGGAAACTTGGTTGTCATCATTGAATTTGTCCTTTGTGTTGGCATTCAAGATGCTGCACAATCACAACACGTGAGGCAGACCCCAGAATAAAGACTGAGCTGTCACCAAATGTCAGTAGCACTAGGATTTCAAATTTTACTTTACTCTCTCATATCTGAAAGCTAGTATCTCCTGGTCTGAGGCATTTGAAAGTAACTTATCACATTCTGGGGATCAGAGTGACCATTGATGCCTTATATATAGAAAACCAGTTCAATTATTAGCACTAAACACTCACCTTAATATCGAAGTCCCCAAACAACAGTCTCTGTGATTTAAGTCCCCTGAGCATCTCCAGCTTGGCCTGGCTAATCCCCTGAACCATGTGGCCCAAGCAGTATCACAGCCTGGACCTGGGGTGGTGAAGCCACCACTCCTCCAACCTCCAAATCTGGGCATCCTGAGAACTGTTTTGGAGTCCCCAAAAAGCATTCATTCTGACGGTTATTACATATGGATACAATCTAAGATTTCCTTGAAGATTTCCCTATCCATTCCTCAACCACTATGCAACTCCACTTGCATTCACTGTCTTTACCATACAAATTGCACAGCTACTTTTCCAAGGAACCCCAAAGTTCTTTGCCTTGCTGACAATACCTTTTAGAGCGTTTGTGTTCTTCCCTACTTCAGTAACAACATTCCTTCTCCTTCCAAGGTCCCAGCCTGTCTCCTCATGGTCTTGAAATTCCAATTTAACTGGATTAAATTGCCTTTCTCCTCCACTCCTCTTTAACTGCAAATTTCTCTAGTTCTCTCTCTCTCTCTCTCTCTCTCTCTCTCTCTCTCTGACTCTATCCCTTCTCAATTTCAACTAACTCCTAACTGTAGTTGATTTATTAGACTTAATTTATTTTGGGAATCTAAATAGCATACCATAGAAGCTAGCATTTATAGAATACATTCATTTTTAGCTCTCTTGTTACAACAGTGAAGTTAATAAAATTGACATCTAATTACAACTAACAAGCATATCCTATTGTTACTAAACAAATAAACCAATAAGTGAGGATTGTATTATCCATCCTAGACATTCTCCTACAGAAAGTACTAGTTACCAAGACTTTTTTTCAATGCCAGCAGAAAAAAGAGGAGGTGGAGGAGAAGAGGGAGAGGAGGAGATTAGGGAGATAAGGAGGAGGGAGAGGAGAAATAGGAGGAGAGGGGAAGAGTAAGAGGAGGAGGAGGAGGAAGAAGAAAAAGGAGGAAATGGAGGAAGAAGAGACAGAGGAGAAGGAGGAGGAGGAGGAGGAGGAGGAGGAGAAGGAGGAGGAAAGAGGAGGAGAAGGATAAAGAAACTCTAATAGAAAGTAGCACTGTAACTAGACTGTGTGGTATAAGCTTTAATAAGGTAACAAAGGTCAGGATTTCTGTGGATCTCAGAGAGCTTTCTGATTGGTATTCTGGACTGAGTCAAGAAACAGAGACCTTACTTGCAGGACTCAGGACAGGTCTGCTTCTTCTCTCTGACTTCCACATCAAAAGGACTGGAAAGATCACAGTGCTTAGATTCAAAACAGTATCTCAAAGGTTCAAGATCTATTTCCTGATTTACCAAATGCCTGGTTTTGCAAAGTGGGAAGAGAAGGAGTACAACCTTCTACTTATTCAAGCTTCTGAGAGCTCTCCTATGTGGTTTCAATTGATTCTTACAAAACCTGAAAGAGATCAAAGGTTAAGCGATCCTATTCTTGATTAATAGAATGTGGAAATTCAACCAAGTACAGTGTCTACAGATCGTGTACCTGAGAGTGCACATAGAAGCCCAGTGCAATCCACTGCTCTTTAAAACCACACCCTCCATCCTTTTCCATTTCAGAAGCTCTAATTGGGGCACAAAGGGGACAGACTTTGGAACTGCATTGCTTGGATTCAAATTCCAGCACACTCTCTTATAGATAGAGGTCAATTATTCATTTTCTGTCTCAGTTTATCTGTTTGTAAAATGAGATTAATAATCATACTTAATCCATAGATTTGTGGGCAAGCATTAAGAGTTAATATATGCAAAATGGTTTAATGTGTTTCTTGAAGCTTTATAAGCTTCAGGGTTTCTTCCCAAGAAATCTATTATCTTCAACTTCCTAAGCTTTACTAGTAATTTCATGTACTCAATATGCTTTTATGTTTTCAAGGGAGTCAGAGAGAAAATATAAGGATTGAGGCACTTGGTTTGCATTTTATTTCTTTTTTTTTTTATTCAGGTTTTTTTTATTTATTATTTTTTTTTTTTTTTAATTTTTTATTATACCACAGTGAAACATACAATTACAAAGGTGATCATAATTGGTTCTTGGTAATACAGTATACCAGCACCCATCCCTCCACCAGTGCCCCATTTCCACCACCAATGTACCCCACCCCCTCCTGCCCACCCCCCATGCTGCCTTAATAGCAGGTACCCCAGTTTCCTCTCTTTCTCTCTCTGTCTCTCTCTCTGTCTCTGCATCCCTCTGCCTCTTATTTTACACATTGTGGCTAGCCCTGCAGGTATTTAGAGTTTATCACTTAAGTCTCTTTGTGTATATTGAATGGTGAGTCTTAATCTGCCATTACCATTTCCCACATTTAGTAAAACACTGGTATCTATTTATGTCGTATTAATGAATGCAGTCATTCTATATCTGTCCTTTTCCTTCTGACTAATTTCACTCAGCATGATAGTCTCCATGTCCCTCCATTTGCAGGTAAATTTCATAATGTCATCTTTTCTGACAGCCGCATAGTATTCCATAGTGTAGATGAACCACAGTTTCTTTAGCCAGTCCTCTGTTCTCGGGCATTTAGGTTGTTTCCAGATTCTAGCTATAGTGAATAGCGCAGAGATGAATAAAGAAGTACAGATAGTGTTTCTGCTATGTGTTTTTCGGTCTCTCGGGTATATTCCCAGGAGTGCTATTGCTGGATCAAATGGGAGCTCAATATCTAGTTTTCGGAGGAATGCCCATATTGTTTTCCAAAAGGGCTGGACCAGTCGGCACTCCCACCAACAGTGGATCAGAGTCCCTTTTTTCCCCACAACCACGCCAGCACTGGTTGTTCTTGCTGTTTTGGATGTGTGCCAGTCTCTGTGGTGTGAGATGGTACCTCATTGTTGTTTTGATTTGCATCTCCCTGATGATTAAAGATGAAGAACACTTTTTCATATGCCTCCTTGGCCATTCGAATTTCTTCTTTTTTGGAAGCTTCTGTTCATTTCCTCTCCCCATTTTTTTGATGGGGTTGGCTGTTTTTTCTTTGTGGAGTGCTACCAGTGCCTGATATATCCTGGATATTAACCCCTTGTCAGATGGGTATTGGGTGAATATCCTTTCCCACTCTGTGGATTGTCTTTGTATCTTGGTCACCGTTTCTTTTGAGGTGCAGAAGCTTTTTAGTTTTATATAATCCCATTTGTTTATCTTTGCTTCCATTTGCTTGGTCAGTGGTGTGTCATCTTTAAAGATACTTTTCGTTTCGATGTCGTAGAGCGTTTCTCCTATGTTTTCTTCGATGTACCTTATAGATTCATGTCTGATGTTGAGATCTAGAATCCATTTTGATCTGACTTTTGTGCATGGCGTTAGAAGGAGGTCTAAGTTCATTTTTTTACATGTAGCTGCCCAGTTTTCCCAGCACCATTTGTTGAAGAGGCTTTCTTTGCTCCACTTAATATTTTTTTGCTCCTTTATCGAAGATTAAGTGGTTGTATATTTGAGAATGTGTTTCAGGATACTCAGTTCTATTCCATAGGTCTACAGGTCTGTCTCTATACCAATACCACACTGTCTTTATTACAACTGCTCTGTAGTAGAGCTTGAGGTTGGGGAAAGTGATACCTCCCATCTTCTTTTTCCCAAGGATTGCTTTAGCTATTTGTGGAGTTTTATTATTCCATACAAATTTCAGGAGTGTTTGTTCAATTTCTTTGAAGAACATCATGGGTATCTTTATAGGGACCGCATTGAATCTGTATAAAGCTCTAGGGAGTATTACCATTTTGATAATGTTGATCCTTCCGATCCATGAGCAGGGAATATGTCTCCATTTCCTCAGGTCTTCTTTTATTTCCTGAAGTAACGTTTTGTAGTTTTCTTTGTAGAGATCCTTTACATTCTTTGTCAAACTGATTCCTAGGTATTTGATTTTCTGTGGCGCAATTGTGAATGGGATAGTTTCTTTAATGTCCCTTTCTTCTCTTTCGCTGTTTGCATATAGGAAGGCCATTGACTTTTGGGTATTGATTTTGTACCCTGCTACTCTGCTATAGGAATGTATTATTTCTAGGAGCCTCTTGGTAGAGAGTTTCGGGTTTTCCAGGTATAATATCATGTCATCTGCAAATAGTGATAACTTGGCTTCTTCCCTTCCTATCTGGATGCCCTTAATGTCTTTTTCTTCCCTGATTGCTATAGCAAGTACTTCCAGTACCATATTGAATAGAAGTGGTGAGAGTGGGCAGCCTTGTCTTGTCCCTGATCTTAAGGGGAAGGCTTTCAGTTTTTCCCCCATTGAGAATGATGCTCGCTGTGGGCTTATAGTAGATGGCCTGGATTATCTTGAGGAAGGTTCCTTCAATCCCCATTTTACGGAGAGCTTTCATCATGAACGGGTGTTGGATCTTGTCAAATGCCTTCTCTGCATCTATTGATATGATAATATGGTTTTTATTTTTCTTTTTGTTGATATGATGTATTATGTTGATTGACTTGCGAATGTTGAACCATCCTTGCATTCCCGGGATGAATCCCACTTGGTCATGGTGTATAATCTTTTGATGACTCTTTGGATTCTATTTGCTAGTATTTTGTTGAAGATCTTAGCATCTGTATTCATCAGGGAGATTGGTCTGTAGTTTTCCTTTTTTGGTGGCATCTTTGTCTGCTTTGGTTATCAGGGTGATATGTGCCTCGTAAAAGCTATTTGGAAGTGTTTTTGTTTCTTCAATTTGTTGGAAGAGCTTAAAAAAGAATTGGGAGTAGGTCCTCTTTAAAGGTTTTGTAGAATTCACTGGTGAATCCATCTGGACCTGGGCTTTTGTGTTTGGGGAGACTTTTGATTACTGATTCTATTTCCTCGATGGAGATACGTTTGTTGAGGTATTCCAAATCTTCTTGTTGCAGACTTGGGAAGCTATAGGAATTCAGGAATTTGTCCATTTCTTCTAGGTTTTCTTGTTTTGTGGCGTACAGGCTCTCATAGTAATCTCTGATGATCTTTTGAATTTCTGTGGTTTCTGTTGTGATGTCCCCGTTTTCATTTCTGATTCTATTTATTTGGGTTCTCTCTTTTCCTTTTCTTACAAGTCTTGCAAGTGGTTTGTCAATCTTGTTTATTTTTTCAAAGAACCAGCTTTTGGTTTCGTTGATCTTCTGGATTGTTTTTTGACATTCCATCTCATTGATTTCTGCTCTAAGTTTTATTATTTCTTTCTTTCTGCTTGGGTTGGGCTCCTTTTGTTGATCACTCTCTAAGATCTTAAGTTGTGAAGTCAGACTGTTTATGATGGCCTTTTCTTCTTTTCTGATAAATGCTTGCAGAGCTATGAACTTGCCTCTTAACACTGCTTTTGCTGTATCCCACAAGTTCTGGTAATTCGTGTCTTCAGTCTCATTTGTTTCCAGGAATCTTTGGATTTCCTCTTTGATTTCTTTTATGACTTGCTGGTTGTTCAGCAGTGAGCTGTTAAGTTTCCAGGTACTTGGTATTGGTCTCCGTTTTTGTGTACAATTAACTTCTATTTTCAGTGCCTCATGGTCTGAAAAAGTAGTTGGCACAATTTCTATCTTCTTGATTTTATGGAGGTATGATTTATGGCTCAGCATGTGATCTATTTTGGAGTATGTTCCATGGGCACTGGAGAAGAAAGTGTATTCAGCTTTTTGGGGGTGAAATGCCCTGTATATGTCTACCAGCCCTCTTTCTTCCATCTCTTCTTTAAGGGCCAGTATTTCCTTGGTAAGTTTCAATCTTGTTGATCTATCCAGGGTTGATAGAGCAGTGTTGAAGTCTCCAACTACAATTGTGTTGCTGTCAATGTCTTCTTTGAAGTCTATTAGTAGTTGTTTTAGGTATTTTGCTGGCCCCTCGTTGGGTGCATATATGTTTAATAGCGTGATTTCTTCCTGATATATGCATCCCTTGACTATTAAGGAGTGACCTTCACTGTCCCTTCTGACCTTCTTCAGCCTGAAGTCTATGTTGTCAGATACCAGTATGGCTACCCCAGCCTTTTTGGATGGGTTGTTTGAATGAAGGATTGTTTTCCAGCCTTTTATTTTGAGCCTGTCTTTGCTCCGATTGTTCAGGTGTGTTTCTTGCAGGCAGCAGAATGTCGGATTCAATTTTTTGATCCATTGTGCCACTCTGTGTCTCTTAACTGGTGCATTTAGACCATTGACATTGAGAGAGATTATTGTCATGGGATTTTGTGCCATCTTTCTGAATAGGTTGGTTGTTCTTTTTGGGTTATGTCTCGTCTTATAGTAGATCTTTCAGTCCTTCTTTTAAGGTTGGTTTTGATTTTACAAAGTTCCTAAGCTGTTGTTTATCCAAGAAGTTGTATATCTGTCCTTCAAATCTGAGCGAGAGTTTAGCCGGATAAAGAATTCTTGCTGAGGCATTCATTTCATTAAGTTTTTTCACTATATCCCACCACTGCCTTCGGGCTTGGAGGGTGTCTTCTGAGAAGTCTGCTGAAAGTCGAATGGATGCTCCTTTGTATACAATTTCCTTCTTTTGATCTTGCTGCCTGAAGAATTATGTCTCTGTCTATGGCATCCATTACTTTGACTAGGATGTGTCTTGGGGTCTTTCTATTGGGGTCTCTTCTTGCTGGTACGCGTGTCGGGCTTCTTGGATCTGGATGCCTTCGTCCTTTAACTCGGGGAACTTTTCAGCCAGGATGTTTTTAACTGTTTTAATTTCTTTGGGGTTACTTTCTTGTCCCTCTGGGACTCCTATGATTCTTATGTTGTTCCGCCTGGCTTCATCCCATTGTTCTCTGTTTCGTTGCTGATCCATTATCCGGTCTTTTTCCATCTTATGTAGATCTCTGAGTGCTTTCTGCAGCTCATCTTCAGTCTCACTGATTCTCTCTTCCGCTGCTGTCATCCTACTATTCAGAGCCCCGATTGTGTTTTCATTTCGTCTACTGAGTTTTTAAGCGATGATATTTCTATTTGCATGGTTCTCATTTCTGCTCTCATTTCCTCCCATAGTTTATTGACAGCCCTTTCAACTGCTACGTTTATGTTCTCCTGTATTTTATTGGACATCTGCTCAAATTTTTTCGTTGAGCTCCTTAAACATCCTACCAATTTCTTCTCTGGTTTCACTGTCAGAGAGATCATGCACATCTGTATTCTTTTTTGAGTCTTCAAGGTCGATTCCTTCATCTGTTCTTCGAGCTGGGGATCTGCGTTGTTTCCCCCATGGTGTTGTGGTGTTCAGGGATAGATTCCTCTGGTGTACTGTTTCTTTTTTCTTGAGGGTATTACCTTCCCTTGGTGTTGAAATTCCTAGTTTTTTCTATTAATAAGCGCGTCGCCCGCCCGGCCAGCCACACACCCCAGGGAGGTAGGGTACCTGAGATGCAGACAGGCCGGTGTGAGAGTTCAAAATGACCGTTTACTTCCGGTTCCGCTTCGGACTTCTGGGGGTTGTAGTTCCACCTTCTGCTGAGACCTGGGGCTCTACCACGGCCCCAGGCGCCCGCCCGGCCAGCCACACACCCCAGGGAGGTAGGGTACCTGAGATGCAGACAGGCCGCTGTGAGAGTTCAAAATGCG
>JAJIBD010021759.1:0-21261 GCA_021461705.1 Cryptotis parvus
TAATTTCTCCCACACACAACAATACAGCAAGTGGGTTCTTGATTATCCTCTTAAATCTGATCCATGTCCAGAGGACGCTTCATCCAACACAACCCCTGAGCCATAAACCTGCTACCCTCATCCCAACTGCAAGCAGTTGTTCTTCCTCAAGGCAGCGTTGTATGCAGCTACTTGTCCTCTATTCCACCTATACACATAACCTTCCTGACAGCACCAACGTGCAGATCTCAACTGACCTGTGACCTGACATCCCACCCAGGTCTCTTAACTCTCACCCATGGTGCTTTCTTTACATTAGTGAACACTTCATACAGACTTTCAGCAATTTAGGCCTACCATGTAAAAGCACTCCATACTCAGAATGCAATGGCCAGTGTAAGAGAAAGAGAGACAGAGAGAGAGAGTGTGTGTGTGTGAGAGAGAGAGAGAGAGAGAGAGAGAGAGAGAGAGGACTGATTGTGTTACTCTCCCATTAAAATGTGGAGTAAAATCTGAGCACCTGAGAGAATTTTGCAGAGGTAATTTTAGTCCATCTCAAAAAGGAACAAATAAAAAAAAAACCTTTTGCCTATAAAGACCCAGAGGCGGTTCCAGTACAATCTATATATCTTATAGTCTCCTGTTAATAATGTCTTAAGATGGGTCCACAATGGGGCCAGACTGATAGTACAGTGAGTAGGGTGCTGGTCTTGCACACAGCAGATCCAGGTTTGATTCCCAGCACCACATATGGTTCCCTGAGCTCACCAGAAGCGATCCCTGAGTGCAGAGTCAGGAGAAAGTCCTCAGAACTGCTGGGTGTAGCCCTCCAAAAATAAGCACCAACATGGGTCCACAATAATAATTACAGGACCAGAACACACATAACAACATCTCTTATTGATGTAGGTAAGCAGGCAGGAAAGGCCCCCATGGCAAAGAAACTCCTGGGAAGTAGTAAAACAACCTAGTCCGAAGACCATCGGGACTTGAGCACAGAACTGAGGCCTAATAAGACCTTTACCTGGAGCTAGTCCAGACAGAGAAGGTTGGACCTATCCTCCAAGAGAAGATCCTGCAGCAGCAAAGGTCAAAAATAGGAGTTTTCTGAATCCAAGAACAGAAACTGGCCAGACTCCCACACATCAACCTAGGGGGAAAAAAAGGCATTACTTTATCATTACTATTCCCTTATATGGGCAAAAATTATCAACATAATTGATGCTGGCCAAGTGAGCAGGCATCGGGAGGGGGTGGAGAGTGGGAGGGAAATGCGGGTCTCTGGTGGGGGGGGCACACTGGTGGTGGGATTGGTGCTGAATGATGAATCTTTCCAGCAACTGTATTGTGAAAGTTTGTACTTTGTAAATCACGGTGTTTAAAATAAATCATTATTTAAAAGGGAAAAAAAGAATAGGAGTTTCAAAGACCACTCCCAACTCTACCTCCTTTGCAACCACCATAGCAGTGAACTATTGGTTAGAAGCAGCTTGGGGGAAGCTTATAAAAGCTGCCTTGAACAAGGGAAGCAGGTTCACAGGCTGCCCAAGCCCATCTGCTGCTGTGCCCAGGTGGCTGAGCACTGTGGTGGCGAGCATGTGTTGCCCACATTTCCCCTCTTAAGATGTGTTCTCTCTCTCTTTCTCTCTCTGTCTCTGACTCTCTTTCTCTCTCTCCTTTCTCCTCTCTCTCTTCTCTCTCTCTCCTCTCTCTTCTCTCCCCTCTCTCTTCTCGCTCTTTCTCTCTCTTTTTCCCTGCTTTCTGCTTCCTAAAAGCCTCCAAATAAAATATGTTTTGTCTTCACCTTCACCTCCCCTGAAATTCTTTTCTGAGAGATAAAAACAAGAATTTGCAAGACTAAGGCCTAGCCTTCCCCGTGGGTCCCGGGAGGCAGAGGCTACTTGGAAAAAAAGTGACCATCTCTCTCCCTCCCTCCCTCATATAATCCACTTGTTGGGGTGCACAGACTTCGTTGTGATGAATATTTTTCTCTTTATTTACATTTTTCTCTCACTCAGAATGCTTCCTGCATCATGCATTTATCTCAAAATCCAAAAGCCCTTTTGTTGCCCAACATATTTGTAATACCAAAAAAAGCTTTGCATTTTTGGTATTCCACCTTCACATTCTTTTTGTTTTACTTTTGTTCTGTTTTGTTTGGGGCTCATGCCCAATAGTAATCAGAGGTTATTTCTAATCTGCACTAAAGAACTACATTGGTGGGCTCAGGGGACCATATGGGATACCAGGGATCAAACTGTGGTTGGCCATGAACAAACACCTGCTGGACCATGTCTCTGGTCCCTCCACCTTCATATTCTTATCAGCGCTAGATGGACGGACGGATGGACGGATGGGCGGGTGGGCGGGCAAATATAGAGATAGAGATAGAGCGAGAGAGAGCAAGAGAGAGAGCGAAAGAGAGAGATTCCTACAGGATCTTCTCTCTAGATGCAGTGTGTCCTTCTCTGGGCTAGTTGCTAGTCCCACTTAGGGTCTTATCAGTCTCACTTCCTGTGTCCATAATGTTGATCAGCTTCATGCTTTTTCGACTACTTTAGGGTTAATGACAGAGTAACACCTTTGAATCACATCTTGGTTTCATTAGTTGCCAATAGCCAGCACATCCCTCCCTGTATACCTGCTTAAAAACTATAGAACTTTGATTCTCAGAGTTGCGTTTTCAGGAGAAATAGCTCAATAAATTGAGTATATACTTTTATGCAGGAGGCTGAGATTTAATCCCCAGGATGACTTGGTCCCCTGTAGCTAAACACATTAGCACATTGTGTAGAGAAGCACACACTCTGTTTTAATCCCTTTCACACCCCTACCTGATTATGATTGAGTACACACCCTGTTTTAATCCCTCTACCTGATTGACTGAAACAGAGCTCACACCCTACTACCTGACTGGCTAACACAGAGTTCACACCCTACTTTTCCCCAGTTTAAATAACCCTGTTCCACCTAATAGCAGGGAGTTCTACTCAGCTTTTTCTGTGGGTTTGTACTCGTTCAGAAGTGACTTGCAGAGGCTTCTTTGAGGGTGCTCCCCTCGGCCTTCTTTGTGGGTGTCTATTTGCTCACAATTTGACCTCACCAGACATATCAACAGTCCCCAGCACTGCCAGGAATGACTCTGAGACATAAAACCAGGAATAGCTCCTCAGTGTCACCGGATGAAGCTTCAAAAGAAAATGAACAGCAGCAGGGAAAAGAACGAACAACAGCGCGAAACAGCTAATATTGTTTTCTTCCTTTTTTGTTTGCTCCAGTAAGGAAAAAAATAACTCTTCAAAAATAACTTCTCCCTTGGGATATCTTAAGGGTTTTCACCATCCATAGGGCACTGGGATTTTTCTTTACAATCTCTTAACAGTGGGATAAATGAAAATGTTCTTTCCATCTTCCTGGTCAAAGAAAAATAATAGGGAAATCCTTCCCCTACCCCGCGGAGAAGTGAAAGGTTTGTTTCTCCTTCCCTTGAATAACCCCAGCTAATGACGCTGACCAAAAACCTAATCAAACTAAGGACAACCCCTGCCCCCACAGGACTAAAGTCAGAGATTTATCTGTCATAAGAAACTGGTTTGAGATTCCCCTCACTCAAGAAACTCTTAAGAAACCAGAGTCGATTTTTTTTCCTCTGGTGGGAAAATAAAGGAAAATGAATTAGGGTAGGTCTATCCAGAGTTTTCTTTTTTTCTTTTTTCGGTTTTTTTTTTTTTTTAGTCACACCCGGCAATGCTCAGGGGTTACTCCTGGCTCTGCACTCAGGAATTACTCCTGGCGATGCTCGGGGACCATATGGGATGCCGGGATCGAACCCGGACCGGCACAGGCCGGCCGCATGCAAGGCAATCTCCTATCCTCTGGACTATCGCCTAGCCCTATCCAGAGTTTTTCTTTTCTTAAATTCTCAGAAATTTCTACAACACACACCAAAAAATGTTTGTATAAAGACCAATAATCACAAGGTAGCCCTTAAAGGAAAGAAATTTCTCCCTACAGTCAACATTACTAATGCCTCAGTCCCTACAGCCAAGAAAAGATGTGAAGGGTGAAGCATGCTAGGTGTGACGGTGCTCTCACAAGCATTCCAATGACAGCGATTAGTATCTGCCTACCTGAAGGGCGTGTATAGAGCTGATCATTGGCATTCTGGGCACTGCTTGCTGTGGGGATTAGCAGAAACTGAGACACATAAGAGAGTGGCAGCTAAAACTGACCAGCAACCCAAGCAGCACGTTTTGATCCACAAAGTTCCCAGTTTTGTTTTTCTTTTTCAAAAGAGGAAATAGACATCCAACACCAGTTAAAGAGGGCAGTGGATAGAAATAATTCTTGAAGGCCTCCTGATGAATTTCATGTATAATGCATACAAAGTTCACACTTGTGAAATTTGTTCTCTAAATTGAATTTTACAAAAGTTATCACATTGAAATAACCAAGATGGATTATGCATAACATATCCAAAACTGATTCTCATGTATGCAGTTAGAAAAACTCAGTCTGAAAAACTAAACAACTATAACACAAACTGTAATGATTGCTTGCAAGGAAAGAAATCATTGTAATATAACTTCCTTATTAAAATATTAGAGAAATACCTGGTTTTATAGGATACTATATATAAATACTGGTTACTTTATTCCTTCCACTCATTTCTTAAGACAAGCGGCCTGGTTCATCAATAAATGCTTTATTTGGAGGGTGTTTAAAGAATATGCCTCCCGCACGGCAAGCCTAGCAAGCTGTTCGTGTTGTATTTGACGTGCCAAATGCCAGTAACAATTATATTAGGTCATTCCGATGACCTAATATAATGGTTTGAGGCTCTTTATGTTCCTGTAGCAAGCCGATGCCCTTTGCTTACTGGCATGAGACAGGACATATGGAGATATTACTGGTGCCCGCTCTAGCAAATAGATGATTAACGGGAAGATCGTGATCGTGATTTCTTAAGACATTGCTTTCAAAACTCAGCGTTTAGTCTTTGTTGAGAAATACAGAAATTTTTTTTAGCTAGAACATCTTAAAAAATTAAAATTGGAAATGGGGACTCAATAGTTAAGAACTTGGTTTGTGGGCCAGAGAGATAATACAGGCCTTTTTCTTGGTCATGGCTGACTGAGTTTCACCTCTGGCACCACATACGTTTCCCAGAAGTGGAGGAGGAAGAGGAGGAGGAGGAGGGGGGGAGGAGGAGGAGGAGGAGGAGGAGGAGGAGGAGGGAGAAGGAGAAGGAGAGGAGGAGAAGGGAGAAGGAGGAGGAGAAGGAGAAGGAGAAAGAGAAGGAGAAGGAGGAGAAGGAGGAGGGGGAGGAGGAGGAAAAAGGAGAAGGAGAAGGAGGAGTAGGAGGAGGAAGAGGGAGGAGGAGGAGGAGAAGAAGAGGAAGAGGAAGAGGAAAGGAAGGAAAGAAAGAAAGAAAGAAAGAAAGAAAGAAAGAAAGAAAGAAAGAAAGAAAGAAAGAAAGAAAGAAAGAAAGAAAGAAAGAAAGAAAGAAAGAAAGAAAGAAAGAAAGAAAGAAAGAGAGAGAGAGAGAGAAAGAAAGAAAAAAAGAAAGAAAGAAAGAAAGAAAGAAAGAAAGAAAGAAAGAAAGAAAGAAAGAAAGAAAGAAAGAAAGAAAGAAAGAAAGAAAGAAAGAAAGAAAGAGAGAGAGAGAGAGAGAGAGAGAAAGAAAGAAAAAAGAAAGAAAGAAAGAAAGAAAGAAAGAAAGAAAGAAAGAAAGAAAGAAAGAAAGAAAGAAAGAAAGAAAGAAAGAAAGAAAGAAAGAAAGAAAGAAAGAAAGAAAGAAAGAAAGAAAGAAAGAAAGAAAGAAAGAAAGAAAGAAAGAAAGAAAGAAAGAAAGAAAGAAAGAAAGAAAGACGGTTTTCAAATATATCGTTAACCTTTTGGTTTTGTCCTTAGTTTTGCTCTTCCCTGAGTCTTGACTGTCGCAATAGATAATAAATGTTTTCATTTCTTTCAGGATCTCTCTTAAGATCCTGTTTCCATGTCTTGTGTGTCATGCATTGTTTTGTGAATGTGCACTTTAAATTGGAGTTATTCTGTGGCTGTGAAATAGGTAGTCTTCGAGGGGCAGGGGGTTGAGAATGAATTTTTTGAAAACCTTAAAGCCAGTTAATGTTTTAAGTAACACTGTCGCCAGCTCCAGGCTGAACTACCAGCTCAAATTCTAAGGCCAGATTCCTCCTAAAAAGACCACTAAACAGAAACAGAAAAAAAATTTTTTTTTTTTTTGCTTTTTGGGTCACACCCAGCGACGCTCAGGGGTTACCTCCTGGCTCTGCACTCGGGAATTACTCCTGGCGGTGCTTAGGGGACCATATGGGATGCTGGGAATCGAACCCGGGCCGGCACAGGCCGGCTGCGTGCAAGGCAAACACCCTACCCGCAGGGCTATCGCCTCCGCCCCAGGAACAGAAAATTTGATAATACTCTGATCTAAGATGGCTTTCAGAGTTCAAAGAACTTTTCCCTGACAATGCCCTAACTCTTTTTTTTTTTAGTGATTAAACATGTATTTATTTTAGTTCAGTTAAAACATCCATTGTTTCATTGAAACGGTGTAGCACTTTGCCAACAAATCATACTGAATTGTTTGCAGCACCCATCCCGCCACCAGTGCCCATCTCCCACCACCAACGTCCCCAGTTCCCCCCCCCTCCCCAGCCCTGCTCCTCCAGAGTTCCCCAGTTGAGGGATCTTGAGAAGACCTGCACAACATATTACCGCAGTAGGGAGAGATGTGGTATTGGACTTATTGACATGTGAAGTTATTGGTAACAATACTGAAAATCACAGTACCTTACTCAATTAAAAAAAAAGATTTATAAAAGCAACTTCAAAGCCTGTTGGGGTACTCCATTGAAGCAGAGGAGTACACCTGCTTCTCAGGGTGTATCATTTATCTAATAGGAAACTCCCTTCTGGAATGCCCATGTCCCCCTACTCTAGGTAGATTGGAAGTTTACGCCCTTTCCTTTACAAGACTCATGCCTCTCTTCATTCCTCATAATTCCTTAATAAAACTTTTGTGACATTAAGTCTTCTCCTGAAATTTATTTCTTCAAGATAAACAAAGCTAGGAAGGTCAGGACTTTTTTTCTTTTCTTACAAAGAACATCACTTCATGCTCCAAAACACTACTCCCCAAAATTTAGATGGTAGGGGCCAGCTCCAACACAAATCAAGTGGGTCTCAGGCACACTCTGACAGTGTCTTATCAAGACTGGCAGGACTTTGGGGACCAGGCTGTGCTGAGTTCCCAGATATGTCCCAGTCAGACCTCCTTTGCACTCACTTCACCAGCAATATTTTGGTGAGCCAGGCATGAGGAACTAACACTCTGCCTGCTATGGCTGCTTCCCTCCTCTGAGTCCCAATATCCCCATTGACAGCATTTCAGATAGCCAAGAAGGAGTACGGCAGTAGTCTCTGCTGTGATCTTTCCTCCCATGCTGGGACTTCACTCATTTCCCCAATATTTTTGGTCAGTCACCAGGAATAAATGTAAAGAAACCTCACTGACAACATAAGGAAATCTTAGAAGACAAAACCTCACAGTTTTACAGGTATGGGTTAAAAGTTTGGAAGTTATGAGAAAATCATATGAGACAATCAAATTGTCTCATATGTAAAATTGTCTCATAAAAAATAGCCAAGTCTGACTTCTGTCCAGATTTTCTTTTTGTTTAGGGTGTTTTTTTGTTTGTTTGTTTGTTTCAGTGGTGATATCCAAGAGTGCTCAGAACTAGCAAATTTGATTATGAGACAATCAAAACTTGTCAACTTAAAAATGTTACATATGGGGCCGAAGCGATAGCCCAGTGGGTAGGCATTTGCCTTGCACGCAGCCTGCCCATGCCAGCCCCGGTTCGATCCCCGGCATCCTATATGGTCCCTCGAGCACCACCAGGAGTTATTCCTGAGTGCAGAGCCAGGAGAAACCCCTGAGCATTGCCGGGTGTGACCCAAAAACCAAACAAAAAAATGTTAAATATGAGGGCCAGGAGAGATAGTATAATTTTTGCTTGCTTTGCAGGTGACCAACCCAAATTCTTTCTCATCATCCCATAGGATCGCACCAGGCACACCAGAAGTGACCCCGAGAGCAGAACACCAGAAGTAAGCCTAATCACAGCCACGTGTGCCCCCAAGAACCCAAAACTAATATTTAGTGGAACAAAAAGAAATTGTGCCCTCAAGAGAAGAGTACGCAACCTTCCTCATTACACACTTCAATCTCCCAGAAAGGACCTGAGGATACGGGGGGGTGTGTAGAACTGATAACGTTCACTGCAAACGCCCAGCACTCCACAGCAGTCATCACACTGAGCCTGAGTCCTACTTGATCTTCAGGGTAGGCAAACTATTCTCCACAACTGGATTTCTCAGGGAGTCATGGCCTCGCGAGAAATTTCCTCTTTGTAGGAAAAGAAAATGCCAAGTCTAGAGGCCGGAGCGATAGATCAGTAGGGAGGGCATTTGCCTTGCACGCAGCCAACCTGGGTTCAATCCTCGGCATCCCATAAGGTTCCCTGAGCACCGCCAGGAGTAATCCCTGAGCATCACTACATGTGACCCAAAAAAACAAAAAAAAAAAAAAAAATAGCCAAGTCTGACTTCTGTCCAGATTTTCTTTTTTTTTGTGGGTTTTTTGTTTGTTTGTTTGTTTCAGTGGTGATATCCAAGAGTGCTCAGAACTAGCAAATCTGGTTTGAGCTGAGGGAGCACCTGTCTGTTTAAGGGGCTGTATGATGCCGGAATGGCATAAGTGTCGGCTTCACTCAAGGAAAGAGCTTCACCCTCGCCCCATCCCTCAGACTCAATGCACAGTTAACTTGTTCTCTGATTTACTGCCTTGCAGAAAATATTTTCAGGAACAAGACCAACAGCAAAGTAAATAGGTTTGCTTGGGAAACATGAGGGGAAGAATGAGAGTTCCACGCTCAACAAAAGGGAAGCAAGCTTTCCAGATGAGTATAGCCAGGAAAACACCCCAAGCAGAGAGAGGCAGGTGACTCCAGGATGGGGGAAACACAGCCCTTTTTCTTCTGCAAGGTTACTTCTTACAAAGTTTTCCCAAAATGACCCACAGATCTATTGCTAGACTATTGGCAAGAGGGGGTACAGCTTGGAACTGTTAGTGGTCTTCTTTCATCACTTGTATCACTTGTCTTCCCATGGTTCATCGATTTGCTTGAGCAGGCACTAGTAACGTCTCTATTTGTTGGGAATGAGGTTCATTATTGTTACTGTTTTTGAGCATCTCAAATACCACCGGGTAGATTGCCAGGCTCTGCCATGGCTCTGGGTTCATCCCAGGGGGCTGTCTTTTTTCTATGTCAGATCATCAACTATCCAGAGCCCTGGGTGTAGACAAGCCTGTCTCCTGTCTGCCACCTACCAATGCAGCCCTGCACCGCAGCCACACCTGCAACACCTTGAGAGGCAGAGCTTCTATCATATTCTTAACAATATTCTTAAACCTTGTTCCTGCGAAAGCTTCTCCCTCAGGGGGTCTAGCTGATGCTCTGGGCATGGAATTCTGCGTCTTAAAGGTTTTACAGCTTTTCTGATGGCCCCTGTATTTCAAAGGCCTTCTTGACTTGGAGCTGTTTTGGGTTCCACATAAAGTCTTTCTCCCACTCCCCATTCCACATTACCAGGCCCCTCTTGTTTCTGCCTGTAGCAAAAAATGCCTCCCCTCCAGCATCAGGAAAGAATGGTTAAATTAGCATTTGTGAGCTGCAAGAAAATGTCTCCTCTTTAAAAAACAAAAGTCCACTCTTCCAGAGGTACACAGAAAGACAAAGGACACAAGCCCCATGGCATCCCAGACTATCGCTTTGGCTCCAAAAGATTCAATGCTCAACTGAAAACTGCTAATTGTTTATTGAGCTTTTCCTTTATCCATCATTTATGATAGAATTAAACTGCTTAGGATCTACTGGAGTTACAAAATACTCTTTTAGAGTGCCCTCAAAATTTCTTATTGGAAAAAGGATTTAAAATGAATGAAATGATTAGAATCTAGAATTAATAGAAAATAAGATGAGATTTGAGTCGGTCTTTTTATCATCTTTCTGCACCCACCATTACCAGTCTGGATATCAGATCTTCAAAAAGAGAGGAAATCATGGAATAGAATAAAGTCTTCTTTAACCCTCATTTCCAGCTTCTTCTATGATTTCTGTTGCAGATATTTGTGTAAAGCAGAGAAGAGAGATGGAGCTTTAAGGTGGTTGTTGGAAGGGTTCCTTGGATCAATGGTGGTGGTAAAAGTACTCTAGTGATGACTACGGTACTGGGATGACACTGCATGTGTAGTAACAGTACTGCAGTACTCCTTTATAAAGCCTAGCACCGCAAAATAAAAATGGTCCAAAACAAATCAATAAAACAAATTAAATGTGACATTAGTGAAAATGGAAAAGATGGTTACTTAGAAAAAAAGAAAATTAAGCTAACGACATCACATTTTTTAAAATACTGATAAGTCAAATATTATACATTAAAACTAACACACTTGGCTAATTTTAGTGAAAACTGAGAGATCTCTAAATCTGAATATGTTTGTGTGTTCCCTCAATTGTTTTATTTAAGCTCCAGAAGGCAGAATTTAGAAAGTTGTTCTGGAATCTTAACAATCCCAAATATTTATAATGTAATTTGGGATATTTTTTGTAGACAAAAAAGTGGTTTAAAATTTAATGGATCCATTTAAAACAAGAAAGCCTTCATAGAGATGGGAACGTTTTTTTTTCTGCCATGAGCCATTTGGAATTTTACAATCTCAGTTGAGGACCATTTAATACAAACAGACTGGCCGTGGGCAGCTGACTAGAAGCATGTGTGTCCATCCTGTCATATTCCAGGACCAAAACTCATGATTTCCATGGGTTTTAGATGGCCATGGGACAAATTTTCCTCACCCTTACAAAATTACAAATTTGCATATAATGCTTTAATTCTTTTTTTTGTTAGAGGTAATTCATGTTATCTAAAAAAGGAAGTAACTGATAGGATTTGCAAATAAAATGAACAAGCCATATAAAGTCTTTATGTTAAATCTCTATAATGGGATTTCATTATATATTTTTCATTGCACATAGCCAGTCCAGGTTTGATCCCAGGCACCCCATTAAATATCCAGAGCCCTACCAGAAATGATCCAGGCAAGGAATAAGCCCTGAATACAGTTGGATGTGCCCTCCCCCCAAGAAAATAAAAAAATTTAATAAACCTTGAAATGGGGCCAGAGCGATAGTCCAGCGGGTAGGGCATTTGCCTTGCACGCGGCTGGCCTGTGCCTGCCCTGGTTCGATCCCGGCATCCCATATGGTCCCTCGAGCACCTCCAGGAATGATTCCTGAGTAACCCCTGAGAATTGCTGGGTGTGACCCAAAGAAAGCAACAAAAAATAAATAAATAAATAAATAAACCTTGAATCACCTACAGAAGGTGAAGAGTAGTATGAACTTACTTAAAAAAGGTAAAAAGCAAAATAATTGGGGCCAGATCAATAGTACAGCAGGTAGGGCCTTACACACTGCTGACTTGTGTTGACCACCGGCATTTTATATAGTCCCCCAAGCAGCAGCGGATGCAATTCCTGAACGCAGAGTCAGGGTAATGCCTGAGTATCACTAAGTGTGACCCAAAAAAAACCTAAAAAATAAAAAATAAATCAATTATTTAGTGAGTAACAGTTTCTCAGGCTTTTGTTGGCAATTTGATAAAGTAATGGAATAAAGCAAGTATTCTTTCAGGCATGAAAAAATTTAGTAGCCTGGTTCCAGATTAATTATATTAAGATTCTAGTGGAAATTATCAGACAACAATGTAGAAAATATATTAATAAATTAAACACCTTATTGTTAAAAAAAAACAAATAGAAAAAAAGCAGTTTTCTTTCTAGGCATGAAAAATAAAAAATAAGTTTGGACAGTGTCCAACAGCATGGGAAGAATAGCATAAACTAAAGGTCACTTCCCAACAGTGATGGAAAAAAAAACCGTAATCAGAGCCAGGCTCATAGAGTAGTGAAAGAAGGCAGCAACTCCCTCCCCAACCAGGGCAGGCCTACTCATGGAAAGTTACCAATTCAGGGCCTATGTGACCTTTTCATCCTGCTATCTACAAAAGGCCCAGAACAAATTCCTGTTAGAGGTTGGGATACCCCGCCCAGAACCTGCTCTCTGGCCTGAATTGCCTGAACTGCATTCCTGTACGTACACATAGCCGTTGCTGACCTACAATCCCGCATATGTGCCTAGCCGCACAAATATATAAGAAGTATTGAGTGTGACCTGATTGGTAAGTGATGGTAACTTGTTACAAAGTGACTGGCTGCCTGCGCCGCAGACCTTGATGCAATATTTTAAATCTATTGGATGGTTATGCACGGGCTTCTCTGTAGCAGCGGAATTATCTCTTAAAATATCCCCCTGGACGGGCTCGGGGCTCTTAGCTGCTGACTGCTTGTGGTCATGCTATGAGCCCAAGTATACTCGAATAATAATAAAACCCTTGCTTTTGCATAGGACCGATTTCTCAGAGTTTTCCTTGATAGGTGTGGCGTTCCGAGGCTCCCAGTGAGTCACCCCATTGGGTGGCCAACCCTTTCAGTAGAATAATGAAGATAATGAAGTGGGCATCATTAGATATGGACAGTTAAAACAAAATACCTGACCTGAGTTGTGTGTTTCTTTTTAATTTACCTTTCTGATATGCCAAAAACAGTTCCCATTTGTTGGGAATTCCTTATTCCCAACAAATAGAGACGGAACTGGCGCCTACTAGAGCAAATTGATGAATAATGGGAAGACAAGTGATACAACTGATATGAGTGATATCTTTCCCATAGTTTCCTTTATCTCACCCGTAAAAACCTGTAATGTAGCATGTGCTTTTACAATGGATTCATTCCTTTGATATTTTTAAGAAAGAGTTCAAAGTACTGGGTTGGTAATCAGTTCCAGTTCCAGCACATCCATCACACCCAGTGGGTCTGATTCTTTCAAGGATCAGAGCCGTTTTCATACACAAATTATAATTGAATGCCATAAATCAGAAATTCTACTCACCCTGACATTACTAGAGGAAATCTAAAGCTTTGACCTGTTGATTACAATTTTTCAGTCTTGGCCATAATTTTTCCTCTACGTTTAATGCTTCTTTAAAACAGCAACTGAAAGAGTTACACAAAAAGTCTGATCTAATTTGTCAGACTACTTGATGGTATGATTCCTCAATTATGGGACTTTCTGATCTGGTTACCTTCCAGTTCTGGCCATTTAAGCCCAATAGTTTCTATTTGCTGGAAGCAGAATAATCATAACAAATGCTCCAATCAGAAAAATGCTCGAAAACCAGCATGGACATCCCTGAAGTTGTGGCACATTGTGGATCTAAAGTAATCTGATTTATTTGTCACTTATTATATGAGACACCCTATCTACTGGACTGTCCATAAAAGAGCAAAATGAATATGCCCAACAAATGGCCCTGGCTCACACCTAACGGGTTGGACCCCAAACTGCACTCTAATTTCTTTAGACTTCAAAACTTCTTGTCAAAACATGTAGTTAGACTCCTTACTTTAAAGGAATGATGGTTGGACCAGTCTGTCATTGTTATGATTGTTCCCTTCCCGCCTCTTTAGGACTTTAAGACGCTATAGCACACATTAAAACTAAATGAAACTCAATATGGCACTGAAATGTTAAATACAAAACCCTCTAATACATAAGGCATTTTGCAGAACCGTATGACTTTAAGATATCCTTCTAAACTTCTAAAAGTAGTGCAAACATCATTATAAATGCAGAATACTGTACTTATATAATGGATACTTATTCCAATATTACTTCCTAAATCACATGAGGATACAAAATGCTTGATCACTTGATCACTTGAATCCCGTTATTCATCGATTTGCTCGAGCGGCGCCAGTAACATTTCCATTGGACCCTATCACGTGCCAATGTAGCCCAATGGCGTCTGGTTGATTCAGGAATATGAAGAGCCTCAAACCGTTCCTTCAGGGTATTTACAAGGAAGTCTGACCATCTTGTAGGTGGGCAGCCACGTGATCTTTTGATATCCCATGGGATCCAGTCGGTAATGGCTCTAGTCCAGCGGTTGTCTCCAAATCGCATTACATGTCCAGCCCATCTGATTTTCGATGCCTTGGCAAACGAGACAGCGTCCCTGATTCTGGAATAGCGACGGAGGTCAGAACTTCGGATTCCTTCTCTCACTTGAGTGAGGCGTGATATTCCAAGCATAGCTCTTTTGATTCCTCTCTGGGAGACCCGAATAGCATTCTCATCCTGCTTTCATAGGGCCCAGGTCTCTGAGGCGTATGTTAATGCAGGGAGAACGGTGGAGTCAAAAAGATGTGCCCGGGCGAAGGTTCTTTGTCCTTTTAGCTATTTCTTCGATGCCTTTCCTTGAATGATTTCCTTCTTGCACTAGATAAGATATTAAGATACTACATTTCTTGTTCAAATTATCTGAAATCCATGATTCCTAAATTTATAATGATGGCTGCTACATAGATACACATATATACTATATTTGTATATATATACAAGCATATATGTACTTTATTTGCAATTTTAACAATAAATAGAAAAAAAAACTAACACCTTGTCCTACAGCAACATAATCCCAACCTGGTCCTAACCCTAATCCTAATCCTAATCCTCACCAATAGTAAGAAGACCAATGCCAAAAACTGTCAATTATCCTCAATTTAACAATCTCCCTACACTTAACTTGAATTTTTAACAAAAAACACAGAACCAAAGACCTAACCCCTACCAAAGAAAACCTGACCTTAACCCTACATTAACTCTAATTCTACAGCTACCATAACCTTTTGCCAAACTAGCCAAGAACATGCAAAGTAGCCAAAAGTCTAACATTCACCCCATACTTTATTTGCATTTTTTTACTTTGAACACAGTCAAATTTAACACCTACCTAACCCCCTACACTTTCCTAGTCCCAACCTTCCCCCAATCCTAATCCTATTACTCCAAAAACTCCCTACCCTTCTCCCACACCAGGTTTCCCATTGTTGTACCTCTCTCTATGTGGACTCTTTCTTGTAGCTTGGACTATGCCTAAAACATGAAAAATGATGTCTTACCTCATCTTAACTAAACAGTCCTACACAAATGCCTTGCAATCCATGTCATTTTCCTCTCATAAAGCTTTGATACTTTATTTGTCATTTGTCTACTCAAGTTTGTTTACTAGACACCACCAAACACCGGGACTATGTCTCTCTATATTTTATCCCTCACTCCTTACCGATAATTTGCACTCTGAAAGAGCTCACTAACATTTGCAGAAGAATTTAATCAGCAGTATTGACCCTTCTGCATAGCAACAGTTTCCAAAAATTTCCCCAGGGACCTGATTTGGACCAAAGAAGTACAGAGCAAGTGAATCCGGGTTCCAGGCCTTGCTCTGCTCAGAAAAATTCTGTGAGTCTAATTAAATGTTGGGTCTCTGTTTAAGAGTTTATCTTGGGGGGGTGGGGGTGGGAGCATTCCACTTAGAAAATTTATTATATCAAATTTATAAAAAATAGGATGGTGTATGGCTGTGTATAAAAGATTCACCAACCTTTTTATACAAAAGGGCTAGATCGCTTTATACACAAATGTTCTATATGAAATATTGTTTTATCTCTGATTGGGTAAACTAAATAAGAGTAACTAAAGCTACTCTGAAACTAATTTTGTCCAATGACGAGAAATGTTTAATGAAATAAAGGATCACAGTAAGAAGTTATCATGAAATATCGGGACAGCCACCTTCCTACATATACGTTAGAAGATACTAATATCCAGTAAGAGATTAAGAGATGAAGAGAGAAATTCCATCTGTTTAGTACTTTGCAATAAGTTTTGTTGGTCTCTACCTAGTAGTCCACTACAATTCTCAGATTTATTACCTGTGCAACCACACAAAACCATCGGATTCTACTTAATATTTTTTCTGTTTTTTAAGAAAAGACTTTGCTGGGCGGGGTGCTGGAACACTGTGTGACCGAAACCCCCAAGCGTGAACAGCATTGTAATTGTATATCTCACGGTGGTATAATAAAATGTTAAAAAAAAAAAAAAAAAAAAAAGAAAAGACTTTGCTGAGATACCTTGTTCGCCTAATACTTCACTAACAAAAGGAGCAGACACATAAAGGTATGTGCCTAACACCAGCCCACCATTAAACAGAATAAAGTTGTATGTCTTAAATGTTCTATTTTCCTTTCTATTTCTTTTTCCTGAGACCCACAGCTGCGCAGCTCGGCCCCACATGGAGCAGCCCATGGAGTTCGGAGGATAGTAAATGGCTCGGCCAGCACCTGGCTGGGTCCAACATAACTCCTAGGGTTCGCTCACATGTGTGGGGTGGGGGGGGGAGGAACGCTGGCCAGACTTGGAGCGGGGATTTGGGCTCCTCCTCCCATTCCTTCACCTCCATGTCGGGAGGTGTAGCTGCAAGCTCCCAGCCACCACACCGAGCAAAATGGAAGAGAGACACTCCAGACCCACAGCTGCACTGGCGTGTGACTGCTCCACAGCCAGCGACATTCTTAGATAATAATGGAAGTTAGGACCAGGTCTTTCCCAGGATCTTTCACATTTATACACTATAATGATCATTCTCCCACATGGCAGAGCCTGGCAAGCTACCCATGTGTATTTAATACGCCAAAAACCAGTAACAGTTATAGACCTCATTCCCATGACCTGATGGAATGGTTTAAGGTTCTACATGTTCCTGGAGCAAGCAGATGCCCTTGGGCTACACTAGCATGTGGCAGGACATATGGAGATGTTACTGGTGCCCACTCGAGCAAATCGATGAACAACAGGAAGACAAGTGACAAGTGACACGTGATTGCATTTTCCTAAGAGTTAAAGCACCCAATAAATACAGAATAACATTATCCTTGACAATGAAGCACTAAAGAAGCACTGCTGGCAATAGCAAGAAAGCTAAGAGTAAGCCATGTGAGGTTTTGAGGACTGCCATGCGTTGGCCTCTCTTTTTCAGAAAATAATTCAATGCCTTCCAGTTATTTTCCTTATGTGATGCAATAAAAATGGCCCTTCTACATGTACTCTGGCCTCTGGATCATCATTGACCCCTTTTTTCCCTATCAAAATTAATCTGACCTATGGTCTAACTCCCTCAGCTAAACACATGCATAAAAGTAGTGTTAATACCAGTCATAAGTAAAATTGCTCCTGGGTAATATACAGATCCATTTAAAACCAAACCTTAACCCAAAGGAACGACTTGACAGAGGCTATTCCACTGAGAAGCAGTGCTGTGAAGTGGATGATCTGGAAAGCACTCTCTTACTTAGAAAGGTGACCCTCTGCCCAGACGCTGAGAAGCCTATGGTGAGGGTTTTTGTTTGTTTTTTTTTCTCAAGCAATTCTAAAGACCTTTCGTTTAAAGATCTTATAGTCTCAGTTATTTCTTCAAGTGTTCATATTATCGACTAACTCTTCTAAAACTGTAGATAAACCCAAATCATCCATCTGCAACAGTAGGCAAGGGACAGAGACTTAGTCTGACCCTTAATCTGACCCTTAATCTCACCATTGGAGTTTTAATTTCCTCCAAGAGAAAGAGATGAAATAAGCCATGAGCGAGACTCACGCAGCCCATAAACAGCCATCCTGCCCGCTCCAGAGCTGAGATCCAATACCAATTTACTCTTTCAGCCTAGAAAATAATTACCTGAGGACTTGTAAATTTTAGAAGAGTTCTTGTTTTCACTTCATATACTTTCCTTTGCTGTACAAAGAGAGGAAAGAATCTGACAAGCATACAGCTAATTAGTCTCAATCGAGCACATAGAGAAAATATTCAGATTGACTCTATAACAGCCAAACAGAAGCCATAACTCATGGTATAGTCTTTGCCTTCCTCCACTTATAAAATGTTGGCCTTACCGTTGGAGGTAGGTGCTGGAACACTGTATGATCACTTGATCACTTGATCACTTGAATCCCGTTATTCATCGATTTGCTCGAGCGGGCGCCAGTAACATTTCCATTGGACCCTATCACGTGCCAATGTAGCCCAATGGCATCTGGTTGATTCAGGAATATGAAGAGCCTCAAACCGTTCCTTCAGGGTCTTAACAAGGAAGTCTGACCATCTTGTAGGTGGGCGGCCACGTGATCTATTGACATCCCGTGGGATCCAGTCAGTAACGGCTCTAGTCCAGCGGTTGCCTCCAAATCGCATTACATGACCAGCCCATCTGATTTTCGATGTCTTGGCAAACGAGACAGCGTCCCTGATTCTGGAATAGCGACGGAGGTCAGAACTCCGATTCCTTCTCTCACTTGGAGTGAGGCGTGATATTCCAAGCATAGCTCTTTCGATTCCTCTCTGGGAGACCCGAATAGCATTCTCATCCTGCTTTCGTAGGGCCCAAGTCTCTGAGGCGTATGTTAATGCAGGGAGAACGGTGGAGTCGAAGAGATGTGCCCGAGCCGGAGGTTCTTTGTCCTTTTAGCTATTTCTTCGATGCCTTTGAAGGCATTCCATGCCGCTCTCTTCCTCCTGCGCAGCTTAGGTTTTAGGTCGTTCATCATGTTGACTTCTCGACCTAGGTACACATAACTGCTGCATTCAGAGATGTTTGTTCCATTGAGAGTGAATGGGAACTCTGGAACTAGTTCATTTCTCATGAACATAGTTTTCTTCAGATTCAGCTGTAGACCTACCTTTCCACATTCTCGGTCAAAGTCAGCCAGCATTTGTGCCGCTTGGCTAATGTTTGGTGTTATTAGAACGATGTCATCAGCGAAGCGGAGGTGGTATAGTTGCCGACCATCTATCTTCACTCCCATTCCTTCCCATTCTAATTGTCTCATGATGTTCTCGAGGGTGGCACTGAAGAGTTTTGGTGAGATGGTATCACCCTGTCGAACCCCTCTTTTGACATCAATGATCACTTCTTTGTAGAATGGTGAGATCCTGGTGGTGAATCCGTAATACAGCTCACGAAGGATCTTGATGTATTGGGTTTGAACACCCTGTTTGACTAGGGCTTCGATGACTGCTTCAGTCTCCACAGAATCAAAGGCTTTCTGTAAATCAATGAACGTGAGACAGAGTGGCATCTTGTACTCCCCTACAAACCTCAATGAGCTTGGTTACTGTGTGGATATGGTCGATTGTGCTGAATCCTTTCTGGAAACCTGCTTGCTCGCATGGTTGTCCTTCATCTAGTGTTCTGCTAATCCTGTTCAGGATGACTCGTGTAAACAGCTTGTAGATGACAGACAACAGGCAGATGGGGAGATAGTTGCCGATGTCGTGAATGTCTCCCTTCTTGAACAGTAGAACTGTCCTGCTGGTTTTCCATTGGGAGGGCACCTTGCATTCGGACAGGTAGCGTGTGAAGAGCCGAGCTAGTGTATTGATGAGTACCCGACGGCAGATTCTTCAGGTGTTCGGGTCTGACTTTGTCTGGGCCTGGTGCTGTTCCCTTCTTTACCGAGTGAGGATGGCATGTAGGATTTCAGAAGGGAGAACATTGGGAATGACATATCCATCCTGTGGAATTTGGTATGTGGGCAGGTGGATGTGGCTATCAAAGAGATTTGAGTAGAAGTCCTGGATAATCTTCTCCATTGCCTTTCTGGAAGATGTGATATATCCATCAGGGCGTCGGAGGGCAGTCATATTGGTCTTATAGTTGGTGAAGGACAGGCGGGCAGTGCGAATACTTTTCCCGGCTTCTGCTGCATCTTCCAGTATTTCTGCTCTTCTGTCTTTGAGGTCTGCTTTTATCGCTTCTCTGCACTGTTTAGCAAGCTTGGACGTTAGCATTTGGTCTCCTGAGGCTCGCGCCTTGCCACGTTGGCGAATGAGCTCAAGAGTTTCTGAAGACAAGCGTCCTTTTGTGTCTTTCTCTCTCGGCATTCTTCGCACAATCATGGAGGTGCTGAACCAGTCGGTTGTATTCTTCATCGATGTCATCAATGATGGTATCTTCCCATGTTGCCGCAATGGTGCCAAAGAGTTCCCAGTTGGTGGTCGTTCTGGGAGTTCTCTTCTTAAACTTTGCAGTTTTTTCTCCCCCGTTGAGGGAAGTAGAATTTTGCACCGAAGGGAGACGGTGGTCCGATCCTGTCTGGAATTTGGGGACGACAGCAACATCGGTCAGACAAAACCGTGGATTGAAGATGATGTGGTCAATTTCATTGTGGAACTGTCCGCCAGGAGATTCCCATGTCCAACGTTCGCTTCAGCCTTCTGAAACTGTGAGTTCCCATGAATAGTCTTGGTGGACATTATGAACTCAGATAGTCTCTCACCCTGTTCGTTCCATTCTAGGCCATGGGTCCCGATGTGGAGTTCTTCAGCCGATCTTCTCGGTCCTATCTTGGCATTAAAATCACCGACTATGATCTTGTAGAAGGTGTGATCTTTTTATAGAACTCCTCCAATTCCATGTAGAATTTCTCAATTTCATCTTCTTTGTATGTGGATGTTGGTGCATAGACAATGAAGATAGAAATTGCTGGCAGTGGGCCACATCTCCTCAAGTGTAATCGTCCTATTCGGGTTTGTTAGGCATTCAAATGAATCAATGTTGACAGCCATGTTCGTGTTGACAAGGACACCAACGCCACCGACGCCTCTTTTCATCACATGTTCCAAGGAACAATTCTTCTCGGTGTCAAATACAGCATGATGCAACTGGCGCCTCCTCGTCTCAGTCAGACCAATGATGTCGTTTGATCTTTCTTGCTTGCAGCATCAGATCCTCAATATATGCTTCCGATGCCAGTGCACGTGCATTGAAAGTACAGACAGTCATTTTAGTTCTTCTTCGTTTTGGCAGCCTAGGACAGCCGTGAAATTTTATCAGGCACTGCTTGTTTGCCTTTCTTACTGCTGCCGTATTAAGGGCTCTTTCGGGTCAGGAAAATAAACATTTTTGTTACTGGATTTGGCATATCGAACACGCATTGGACAGCTTGCCAGGCTCTGCCATGCGGGCACTATATTCTCATTACTTTGTGGGGCTCTCTCAGAGGGGTGGGTAGAATATATGTGGTAATTTGGAATAATCAGACAGCGGGCCGCTAGGTGATGAAAGCTGGTTTCTGCTCTGCCGGGTGTACCTGTGTCTTAGGCTCAAGCATTCCTGGGCTTGAAATACTCTCCTCTGAAGGGCGGGTCTCTGCAGGGGCGGGTCCTTGTAGGCTGGAC